>CM047748.1:600000-1099599 GCA_026225825.1 Pistacia integerrima
TTAATAAATTATTGGCTTTTTTTTTTTTGACATATGTTAAGTTATTTGGCCTAAATTGTCAACTACTTGTCCAAAATGACAACCCTATATATTTAGGGGTGTGAGTGTTAGTTTCGCAAAACTGGAAGGGAATAGGATTTCACACCAAACCTTAAGGGTACCAGTGTAATAAACCCTATTCCAAGCTGTTGCCATCTCATGTTAATGGCGACCCCCACATGTACCAATCACTCGCCCAACATTTATTATAACAATAATTTGAACTGACCCAATACCTTTTGCTAATTAATGTCAACCCCACTTCCCACTTAATCCCCCCACCAAAACCAAGATTACAAACTAATTAATTAGTAATCAAGATGCTCAAACTTGCTTAACATGCAAGTTTATGTTGTAGTTTCTTAATTTAAAACAAATACCCTCCTAAATAAAAGATAAATCACATGGAGATTCTTGCCATAGTTTTTGACCCCCCTTGAGATTTGATTGAATAACAAAATCTTCCTCAAGCTTCTAAAACAATATAAATTCCCTTATTATAAAGTTTTGAGTAATATTACACCAATAACCCTTTCTAACAAACTTTCTCTCATAACCCTAACATGACAGTTCGTAATTAGTCAACTTGCAATTAATTAGTGGAACCCATTATGAATTGATTAATTGCAGGGTTGTGATAGATGATTGTTGGTGTAGTATTATTCTAAAGTTTTAGGTATTAAAATAAACAATTAGAGGATACTTCGGTAAATATTTATTAATTCAGTCTACGAGTACGTCAAGGATAACGAGAAGAAGAATCTACAATCTCAAGAGAAGTTTGGGTGATTGTAGGAGGAGGAGGAGTATCAAGACGGCTGGACTGCGAGGTACCTGGATCTCCAAAACTAATAATGCAATTTTCTTTCCAAGAATAATGAAGAGGAAAAGGGGCTATAAGAGCAATAGATGAGTCAGAATTTGCCGTTTTAGGGTTTAGAAGGAGATTTTTGTTAATTCATAAACCTTAAAGGGATTGCTGTTATTAAATCAAACCTTAGGGGGCCTTTTTTTTTATTATTATTATTTTTAAACTCTAAATTTTCTAAACTACAAGATCTAGGAGTTCTGAGACTTTGATTTTGGCTTTGAGATTCTGAGTTTTATAGTATAGTTCTAATGTGGGTCCAAAAGATATGATAGTATTTATGGGACAAACCCATTTGCCAATACTTAAAATTATTGGAATTGTAGGCTAATTCTGATCCTGCCTTTTGTGTTTTGTGGGAAAATTAACTATGGATTCAGCATCTATTCACACTCTCAAGGACATTGGAACATGGTACAAGGAGATTCCTTGGCTTCAGAATTAGTGATGGAAAGATTTATTGCTCCAAGTCTTGAGAAAGAAGACAAATCAAGAAAGTGACTCTTCTTTCCTAAGAATTTATGTCTCCACTGTAAGATTCCAATCTTGTTCAATCTACAATTTAAATCTTGTTTAAATTAATATCTATATAAACTAATCACTTGTCTAAACTAATAGAAAAAAATTGCGTTTGGCTCCCTATTTTTATCCATATTCCCAATCCTATTCTCCAAATAATGTTTGGCACACTATTCTAAAAATATTACCCTATTTTTTTAATTACTTTTAGACCCTATGAGGTTATTAATTTCACTAAATGCCCCCTGAATTTTTTTTAAAAAAATTAACAAAAACCCCCCATCAACCCTCCCATTTCAGCATTCCTTCGGCAACCACCGCTGGTGATAGCGGAATCGTACAACGGCCTAAACACCATAAATGGCCGGAATTACCGATCCGGTTTTCCAAACCAGGATCCACCTCACGATCGGCCGGAAAAGGCCATAATGATATGCACAGCATGTATCCGACTCGCAGCTGTAACGAATTTTTCGGCCAGATTCGGCGGTAGGTGGCGAACTGACGCTTGCGGTGGTGGGGGTGTTTTTGTCATTTTATATAGTAAGGTCTTTAATTAAATTAGTAAACCTATGGGCTTTTTCATAAATTTTTCAAATTTACCTCGTAATACTCCCCTATCCAACAATCGAATACTATCCTCAAAATCCTATCCAAAATACTACACCAAACGCTATTATTTCACTATCAAGGTTTAATGTTGGTTCGGTTTGGGTTCATGTGGATTTGTCCGTATAGCAGTAGTTTAAGCGTATTTGTATATATAACAGTAATTTTTTTTTTTTTTTTTAACTGGAAGCAAGGGGATTCGAACCTGAGACCGTACGTCTTAACTATATGTCCCAACGATTGTCCTATCTCTTAAGCTATTCAGGGTAATATTATAAATATAGAATTTCCATGGTTAATATCAAAATAATCAGCATTAAAATAAAATTTCTAGATTATAATGTATATTGATAAGTGCAACTGATAACACTCAAGTGAAATTGAGTTATCATTTATATAAATTGACCAGTGAAATATAATGCCATAAATGATGTATACATAAATGAGAATGGCATTTATTCACTATATATATATATATATATATATATATTAATTATTGGAAAAATATGATAAAGCTGGTCCACTTAATATTCTTGATAAGTTCACAATACTCATAAATGGTTAATAATATTATTCTCTTTTATAAAATATGTATATTCATTAATTTATAAATTAAAAATCTTCATTTAATTTCACTATTTTTGCATATCAGCATATGTATATTTATATCATGAGACTAACATTAATTTGTTGAATCATTTACAAATAAATTAAAACAATAGGAAAAAAATAAAACAATAGAATCGTTTTTAAGAAAATGTGTTTACATCCCAAATAATACAATAATCTATCCGTGTTGTGGGTAGTTAAGACAATTAGGATGAATTAGAGATAAGATGAATAGACATACGGTCTCAGATTCGATTTTTCATTCGAACATTCGCGATTTAAGTGGAGGTTGTAACGGTATATTGTTGTGCTAATCTCCCCCAAGTATTAGCCGAGGTGCGTGAATGCTGTCCGAAACACTTTAGTTATTGGAAAAAAAAAACAAAAACAAAAAATACAATAATCAATAATTTCTTCGGACAATCCTATTTCTCCCTACGTCAGTCACACATGGATAAAGCTTAGAAGATAATAAAATAAAATTTTTGAATATAAAATGTTCACTTCACATCATCCCCCATATGTGTTCAAAATAAAGTGGACTTTGAGCCTACTTGAGTTGTGTCAAAAAGCAAGAACACACCGCTTTTGTTTTCAAAAATACTTTGTGTTTGTTTTCAAAAACACCCATCAAGTATTTTGCTTCCAAATTCCTAACTCCACCAATTTTTGAACGAACTAACTGCTGTAGTTTTGGTTGGTTTCTGAGATACCTGTTTGAGACTTTGAGTCTTCCAACTTCTGACAACACACAAAACACTTTTACTTTTTCCCATCACGTGATCTTGCAATCCCTTCAAGTTGTATTAACCCACGCGCCATTTCTCTCTCTCTCTCTCTTAATCACTCTGTTGTTCTTTTCTTCTTGTTTTCTAGCACTTCTTTTGCAAGTTCTATTCTTGCTTCATTGCTCTTGCAGATCTGTCACTGCTGGGCAAAGGTTTGATCCATTTTTGTTCTCTCTTTTGTGGGGTTGTTTTGTTTTCGTAATTTGCTTAGTAGAGCTTTTCTTTTTCTGGGTTTGTGTTTTTTTTTCTTCTACATTTTGTTTTGGCTTCTGGGTACTGAGTGTGTTGTGTTTTTTGCTTAAAAATTTCACCTTTAGCTGTTTCTGCTATTCTTTAGTTCATGTTTGTAGCTTATGTAGTCTCAAAACTTCTACTTTATGTTGCTTTGTGCTATTTTTTGGCATTGTTTAGTGATATTTCTGTTCATGAGTGATTCACTTTTGTTCTTGTACAGCACTCAGTGAAGTGCATTTTGTTTAGATTTTATATAAGAAAAAGAAGAACTTTCTAGAAGAAAAAATAGTAGCTTTAGTTTCTTAGGATTTTTTAACTTGTGTTGTTAAAATGTTTGATCTTTTTTTGGAGCTTTTGTTAAATGAATGTGTGTTTTTTGGGTTAAAAGCTTCATAATTTGTTAAGATTTACTTCTTCTTCTTCTTCTTCTTCTTTTTCCTTGATTTCTTTCTTGCTTTGAATTTGTGCAGGAAATGGGGTTCATTTCTAGAAAGATTTTCCCAGCATGTGGGAGCATGTGTGTGTGTTGTCCTGCTATGAGGTCAAGATCTCGGCAACCAGTAAAGCGTTACAAAAAATTGCTTTCAGAGATCTTCCCTAAATCTCCTGTGAGTATTCAATGTCTATTTTTAAAAATTTACTCTCTTCTTTGATATATGTAAGCAATTTGTTTATAGCATATGTTTGTGCAGTGTTAGATTCTTTCTTCTGGTAATCATTTTAATTCCTGCTAGGTGTGTCTGAATTAGCCAAACTTTAAATATTGGCTAACAATGGGAACTTAGCCTCGCAATGTAAGAACTTGCTGCATAGTAATTTTGCTCAGCGTGATAATCCATCACTAGTGCTATAGCCTTTTCATATTTAGAGAATAAGACTTTCTCTTTTGTTAACTATGCGCTTATTTTTGACTTATAAGTCTTGGTCTGGCTGTTTGTTATGAGAAGTAGAATTATTGCTCCTATTTTGAAAAGGCATTTTGACCTCTAGTCTGGATCATCAAATGAAGAAGGAAAGAAGATTGGGTTTTTTTTTGGAATGTGTAATGGATAAATTAGGTTGATTAAGAATAAATATGAAGTATTTAACACACTCCAAGATCAAATGGGCTTTACATCTTTTGTCTTACAGTGTGGCTCTTTTCTAGGTGTTTGTTAACTCATTTCATGGACAAGCATAATTCAACCAATGTTGCGTTAGTATTTATTGCTTATGATCTTTTGATGTTGTATCTGAAACTCCTATATTGATTTCAAAGTATCTAGAATACTGAAGTTCGAAGTCTTGAGATATATTGCAGGATAGCCCTCCAAATGATAGGAAAATTGTCAAATTATGTGAATATGCTGCCAAAAATCCCTTTCGAATCCCAAAGGTAATATTCCTTGTATCCTTTTAAAGTATTAACAGACAAGTGTTAGGGGGCTAGCCTTCAAATTAGTGTATGCACCACTGAGATACTGCTGATACTCTGTTTTTAATAGATTGCAAAACATCTTGAGGAAAGGTGCTACAAAGAACTGCGATCCGAGCACATCAAACTAATCAATATTGTTACAGAGGCTTACAATAAGATGCTTTGCTTTTGTAAGGAGCAGATGTAAGACAAACTTATTCTTCCATTTTTTTTGTTTGTGTTTTTCATTTTATTGCTAAATTGCTATATTAGATGTGTGTATTTAAAAATTTATAGTGCTTTGTACATAATATTGCTTTTTCAGGTTACACTGCACCCTTGGTACCACTTAGCTAGGAAATTTTTAATTGCATTCCACATTTCTTTTGTTATGTGAAGTTTTCTGCTTTGTTAATATACAAGTCCACCAATAAAAGAAGAATGCTTGGTATTTGAGTAATAGTACTTGTGCATTTATGCGTGACTGTGTTTGTTTTTATTTGATGAGTCTTTTTTTATTCTTATCAACAAAAAGGTGTGACGATTTGTTTTACATGATTAGTTCTAGGTATTAGATTTTAATTTGTCAAGTGTGCAGGGCATATTTTGCTTTAAGTTTGCTGAATGTGGCTAATGAACTGCTGGACAACTCTAAGCAAGATGCTGTTCAGATACTTGGATGCCAAACTTTGACAAGGTTCATTTATGGTCAGGTAAATTGAATTATGACCTCCTTTCTTTGGAATGAGCTGCAGCACGTGTCAAACAGAATAACCGTATTGATGAGTCTAATCCTTTGCTTTGTATATTGAGCAATATTGTAGTTTGTTTACTTTGTATACATATATGATGCTCAACTATACTAATTGACATTAACTAGCATTACTTTTGTTATACTTATACTTTGGCTTGTTGTATGAACAGGCAGATGGCACTTACACACATAACATTGAAAGTTTTGTGCAAAAAGTATGTAAGCTGGCACGTGACCATGGGGTGGAAGATCAAAGGCATGGTTTAAGGGCCTCAAGCTTGCAGTGCATTTCAGCCATGGTATTTTAGTGAAAAGAATACTACTATTATTTTCACCCACATTTTTCTTGTTGATATTGTATTTAGTAAAATTTGAATTTGGATATTGTTATTTACTCTTTTCTTTTTGGGAGCTGTGCGATATATATTTGATACTCTTGTCCCTTGCTAGTTGTGGTTCATGGCAGAGTTCTCCTGCATTTTTGCTGATTTTGATGAGGTTAGTATGTTTTATTTACTTACTTCAAAGCTAGTTAATGTTACTATGGAGTTTCTGTTAGCTTCTACTATTGATTTGGTGAACAAAATGTCTGTCGTTGATCTTCTACTTGAGCATTGCTGTCTTTTACTGTAATTGAGGAATAAGCTTTGGTTTCTTGAATATCCGAACTGCAGATTGTGAACGCGATATTAGATAACTATGTGCCAGATACTGAAAGTGCATATGATGATGAGAGAGGGGAGCCACATCATAATTGGGTGGACGAAGTGGTTAGATGTGAGGGCAAAGGTGCAGCTGGTGGTGGTGATACTAGTCCCAGTGGCATGATGATCAGGCCTCGTCCAGAGAGAAAAGATCCTACTCTTTTGACAAGGTAGAGCTTGCTTGGGTGGCTTCGGAGGGACACTTTTGGACTCTATTCTGTATTTCTAGTTCTTGGGTTTGGATCATCAAGGGATTTATATCCTTTTTCTAATTACTTGTTATTTTTGTTGCAGTGAAGAGGTGGAGACACCTAAAGTATGGGCACAAATTTGTGTTCAGAGAATGGTTGAATTGACCAAGGAGAGTACAGCTATGCGCAGGGTATTGGATCCAATGTTCATATACTTCGATTCTAGGCGTCACTGGGTTCCGCAGCAAGGGTTGGCCTTGATTGTTTTGTCTGATATGGCCTATCTGATGGAGACTTTGGGTATGGTTGCCTATCATTTAATTTATTTTGCTAAATTGTTGTTTTATGTTGTGCAAACTTGCAAATGTAACCTTTCGTGGACCTTTTTTTTTTTCTTTTTCTCAAAAAGATTTTCCAAATTATCTAATAGCATTGTGCAATTAGATGTATGTGCTTGCTAATATTACTTTTGACTTCAGGGAATCAGCAGTTGATTTTAGCTGCTGTGATACGCCATCTGGACCACAAAAATGTTGTGCATGATCCCGAACTTAAGTCTCAGGTCATACAAGTTGCTTCATCTCTAGCTAGGCAAATTAGATCAGCAGCAGTGCTGGCAGAAATTGGTTTTGTCAGTGATCTGTGCAGGCATTTGAGGAAAAGTTTTCAAGCCACTGTTGAATCAGCTGGAGAACAAGAATCAACTTTGAATATCTCACTCCAGAACGCCATTGAAGATTGCTTACTTGAAATAGCTAAAGGGGTAACTTCAAAACTTTTTATGGTACATGTATTTGGGAGTTTCTTACTGTTTTTGTAATTTTCTTGAGTTTGTGTTTGCTTTTACTAGATTGGTGATACGCGGCCACTATTTGACATGATGGCAATAACATTGGAGAAACTTCCATCAGCTGGAGTTGTTGCTCGAGCAACCATTGGATCATTGATGATTCTTGCTCATGTGATTTCTTTAGCATCAATATCTTCTCGTTCACAGAAGGTGAGATGAGTTTAATATAATTATGATACACCTTTGTGTACTGTTGTTTACTGGGGGCCGTTTGTCTCATAGGACCCATCTGTTTTCCATTTAGGTTCAAGATAACATGAAATTTTAATCATCAGTTTGATGATTCTGATGGTATAATGGAGATCTCATGTTTGATAGAAAAATAACTTAACTCTTTCTTTAGACATGAAACCCTAACAGCATGTGGACTTTTCCTCCACTTTGTTCCCCAACTGGTAGAAAAGAGAGTCCACTCATTAATCTTGCAGCCTTTTTGGAAGATTTGCATTGAAGATAATTGTCTTCTTATTTTTAAGTTGCTCTTTTTCGCTTGGTTACAGCTCACTTAACTTTTTAAAATATTTTTAACTAGGTGTTTCCAGAAGTGCTTCTGGCTCAAATTTTGAAAGTAATGCTGCATCCAAATGTTGAGACACGTGTTGGAGCTCACCAGATATTTTCAGTTCTTCTCTTCCCAAGTTCTAATCATCAGCGACAGACAGTTGCATCTCTGCGATCTGGTTATCTCTATGAACCACGAAAATGGCATTCTAATACAGCATCTACATCTACTTCAATTTCAGCTCTACTTGAAAAGCTCCGGAAAGATAAAAATGTAATCAAAATGGGAAAGAATGGATATAATG
Source organism: Pistacia integerrima (assembly GCA_026225825.1). NCBI lineage: Eukaryota > Viridiplantae > Streptophyta > Magnoliopsida > Sapindales > Anacardiaceae > Pistacia > Pistacia integerrima. The sequence continues at coordinate 608,368 of CM047748.1, forward strand.
TACCTGATGATATTAAAGGAAGGGACTTTGTGGAAGATGACTGGAAGCAGGGCCACACCCGCAAGAGTTCTCCTAACTTTTACAAATTAAGTTCTATTATTGACGGGAAAGCTGGAGCAACTAACTTGGCTGATGCGGTATGAAAATTTTCATGTTTTTATGAGTGCAACATGTGCATGAATGAATGTGTAGTTGCATTCAATTTACCAAGTCATTGACACTATAAATCTGTTTTATTGATCACACAGGAACCATATGTTATGAAGTTTAGTGAGGATCAGATAATGCAGCTGCTGTCTGCCTTTTGGGTTCAAGCCACTCTTCCTGATAACGTGCCTTCAAATATTGAAGCTATAGCTCATTCTTTCATCTTAACACTTATTTCTGTACGCTTGAAGGTGAAATTTCAAACATATACATGTCTGTCTTGGATTCTTCTTTCCTGTATTATCCCCTTCTCTATCTATCTATAAATATCACTGTTGAGAGTTTCATGAACATGTGATGTTGCAGAACCCAAATGACAATCTTGTGGTGCGCTTCTTCCAGCTTCCTCTGTCTCTCAGGAGCTTATCCTTGGACCCTAACAATGGTATATGCATTTTATTATACCTCCTTAGTTAGAATTCTAAAATTTGAAACTAATAGATTACTGCTTGTCAGGGATGTTGCCTTCGGTGTGCCAGAGATCAATCCTTGTTCTGTCAACAGGCATGCTGATGTTTGCGGCCAAAATATTTAACATTCCTGATCTGAATGATTTGTTCAAGACCTTAATTCCTCATGATGTGAGTGTTACCTGCATTTATTACAGATTGTTTTTACACATTTTTCTGTGTTATTAGTAGAGTGCACCTTTATGATCCACTAGCAGCCCTTGTAAAAGAGACGTTTAATCTGCTTCTGCAGTTGATATGCTTTTTATAAATAACTTATTGACCTTAAATTTTCTACAAATTCAGATTGATCCCTATCTGGGCATCAGTGATGACCTTCAAGTATATGTAAAGCCTCAGGCAGATGTGAGAGGATATGGATCCTATTCTGATAATCAACTGGCCACCTCAATACTCTTTGAGTTACGGAACAAGATGCATGAGTCTGAGAAGGCCATACTGGATGTGATAACTCAGAATTTGTCAACCATAACTGAGGTATGCCCTGTTGATAGGCTGCTGTATCCTCCTCTCTTTCACTTTCTCCTTTAGCTGACATTAGTCTATGCTTTTTAAGTTGGAGGCAGATGAGCTGGCAAGACAACTTTCAGAACCATTCACACCGGATGATGCATTCGTGTTTGGCTCGCGAACAACACTTGCCATAAACCACAATCAGATGATTTCCCCTTCGGAATCACTCTCCTTTGATGAGGTACTCTTTTTAGTTGATTTTAATGTGTGCCTCTGGCTGATGTGAATAACCTGAGTAAATGTTCTTGCCTTTTGACTTCTGTCCTTATTCTAGACTGGGAAAAAAATTATCGTCTTAAAAAAGTCTTTTGTGGTGTATCAACTGAAGAAAACTCTAAAAAATTAATTTCCCTTCGGTATGAAATAATCATTTCTAACCAGCCAACTGTTGGAGTGTCTGCTCTATATGCCTCAATGTGGAAAGTGGGAAAAGAAAGATTAGACATGGAGAAACTGAGATCATTCAATTTCTCTTTAATTTGTGTTGCAGGATGTTACATCAACTCTCCTGGTTGAGGATGATGCCATAAGTGAAACATCTGTTGCTGACCTCTCTCGCTTCATTCCCAAAGTGCCTCCATCTCCTTCTATCTCCCACATTATCAGCATTGGACAGCTTATGGAATCAGTAAACTCTCTTCCTGACATTACCACTAAACTTATATTTAGAGATGTAGATATTAGCACGTTTGTCCTATCGTTTATTAACATAATGAACACGTTTTTCAGGCACTTGAGGTAGCTGGTCAAGTGGCAGGATCAACCATCTCTACATCACCCCTTCCATACAACACATTGACTGGCCATTGTGAAGCACTGGGCTCTGGCACAAGGCAGAAGCTATCCAATTGGTTGGTCCACGAGAATCACTATGCCAGAGCTTCCGACAAACCTTCATTTCCTGCAAATGAATGCTTAGCTCTCAAGAAGGTCAACATCAGTTCACTGAAGTCATCTTAAACACAAATTACTCTTTCTCCTGACCAGCATTTACTTGTGTTATGCAGATTATGAGCGAGGATGAACCGGTTCAAGGAGCCATGATAGTGCAGAAGCCATGGCTGGCGATGAAGCTGCCTCCTGCGAGCCCTTTTGACAATTTCCTGAAAGCAGCTAGATGTTAAAAGGAAGACTGGAAGTGAGAAAGGCACCCACATACAAAAAAATCTGTCAGTGTTTTGTAAAGTGTTAGGCAGTGATTTAGAAGTTGTGTACTCTTGTAGAGGGTGTAGTTTAGGACCTTTAGGTTTATGCTTTGTTTTTAGTTGGACTTGGTTAAACATTTGAGGGCTTGGAGGATGCCCACCTAATCCTTTGTATTGTATGCAATTATCACCATCTTATCTTTATATAAACATAGCCATTAGCATTTGATGTTTCTCTTGTGTTCTTCCCTCTGGTGTTTATATTTTTAACTTCTTACTACATCAATGTGCCGATCATTGGTGAGCATGTTATCTCGACTCTCTAGCATTTAATTTTAGAGATTATGAAGTTGGTATCAAGCATTCACCTTTGATTTGCACGATAAAAACTTTGATTCGTACGTTAAGTTAAAAATTTAAGATGTACATAATCATGTATTAATTATATAAAAGAATAATTTTAAAATGAAATATTATACATTAAATAATCTTTCTAAAGCGTAATAATGAATGATAATACGATTAATAAGGGATAATTATTGGAGAATTATTTGGTTATTAATTTTAAAATTTAAGAAAATTAGTTGAGATGTGCGTAGATTGACTTAGATATCTTTGAATTAAAAAAAAAAAAAAAAAAGGGGAAAAAAAAAATAATAATAATGCATTCACTAAAAGAAAAATGTGTGGCGCACGTTAAAGATTAAAGACTAAGATACGCTATATGCGCCAGGCGCAATTCAAATCTTCTTCTTCATTTCATTTCGGTTGCGTTGATTTCTTTCTTTCGCTAAACCTCAGCTAAAACTTTCAGCTCGAACTTACTACGAGGATGGCCCAATCATGTGTTGCCACGTCATCTTCAATCAGCGTCTTTGGGTCTCTCTTCCATAACTCTCGAACAGATTCTCACTCTCACTCTCTCCCTCTTCGCTTCAATCCACTGCGTCTCAGGTTTTTTTTTGTTTTCCTGCATATGTTCTGTTTGGTTTCCTAGAACTGAAAGAAACGAAACGAAAATGAAAAAAATGAAAATTTTAGTTTCTTTTTTTCTTTTACGTTGTTTGTTAATTGGGAAAATTTGGAAAGAAAAAAAAGGTTAAATTTTATTATTATTATTATTATTATTATTTTATTTTTAATTTTGATGTATTTTTAGGAAATCAATTGTATCAAGCAACAGAAGAAATAAATGTGGAACTCATGAAGTGAAAGCGATGTTATCTAGTGGGTTTTCAACTATTGAAGACTATGAAAGTTCCTGGCGAGGGATTTGGTCTATAAGGTAAATTTTTTTATGTGAAAATTCAAGTGTGGTAAGCGGAATTATTAGAGTTTTCCGTTGTCGAAAATGTCTGTAAGTTTAGCTGTGGATGACTGGGTGAGAACTTAGAGAAGATGTTTGAAATTGTGTATGCCATGCTGTTTGTATAGTGTTAGATTGAGTAGAGTGAAAGCACGGATGTACTCCCCGAAGAAGATGGTAGAGGGTAGGAACTTGCTTATGGGAATTGCATTGACGGATGTTGTATTTATCGAGTTTCAGTCATATGTTGTTTGCCCGGTAGGAAAATGTAGTTGAAGAGTAAAATAGAGAAATGGTTTTCTATTGGTTTTATGTTTCTCGTTATAAAGTCCTAATTTTGAAATTTATTGGAACAAGAGGTTTGAATGTTGTTCTTCTTGTGTATTCTCTTAGCTAGTGCTAAATGTTTTTTGTGTTGTTCTTACAGAAATGATCTGGAAGTTCCATCTTCACCATATACTCCTACTTATGCACAAGGAGGGCAGGGGCCTTCTCCAGTGGTGCATGAGCGTTTTCAAAGCGTGCTCACCCAGCTCTTTCAACATGTAAGCATTAGGCATTGGTTTCACTGGGATTATTTGGATTGAATTTTGAACTGATTATAATGCTACCAGAAAATTTAGTTTATTGATATATCACTGATTTTTAGAGGATCATTCGTTGTGGAGGGCCAGTTGATGATGATATGGCAAACATTATTGTGTCTCAACTCCTCTATCTTGATGCTTTGGATCCTAACAAGGTTAGTGTTGTTGCTTTCTTTTTCCTTTTCTTTTTTTGTGTGGGTAAATCATAGTGTATGACCTTTTGAGACAGTTGATTTCAAAAGCCACCCGATGGCAGCCAAAATTTGGTTAGATTTTATTTCAGAATAGGCCACACTCCAAAAATTTACACTTATTTCTAGGGTAAATCGAAGAACATGAATATGGGTAATTGTTTGTTATAAATCACCAAAGGAAAACCCTTTTAAAGTAATCTTTTACATCATTTACTCTTCTCTGTTTTTACCTAGTTATATTTCACCATTGGAAAACCGTCTTTTAGCTATATTTTACATCATATACTCTTTTATTTTTTTCCTTATAACATTTCATTATCTGTTTTCCGTACCCCCACCACAAGTTCTAACTATGCATTTTGTAGTGTTTCTCCAACTAATGAACGTCTCATCTTTTTATTAGGATATTATCATGTATGTCAACTCTCCAGGAGGATCAGTAACAGCTGGTAATGTATATATTCTGATTGCTTAATCATTCCTTATTTAAAGTTTGAGTAACTGAGAACTACATAATTTACCAATTTTTTTCTGAATTGCTTCAATAGGTATGGCCATATTTGATACCATGAGGCACATAAGACCTGATGTTTCCACTGTATGTGTTGGACTGGCTGCCAGGTAAATAAAAGTAACCAAAAATTTATGAGCTTTTCTGTCGGAATTCATATCTAGGGCCCAGCATAGTGTATTTTGTACTCTTCTCATGTAAATAATCAATAAGCAAGGTATATATGCTGCTTCAAATACTTGCGACACAATGACTGATCTCACAACTAATTTTCTTTCTTATGACAGTATGGGCGCATTTCTGCTTAGTGGTGGCACCAAAGGTAAAGCTGTTTCTGTATTTTGTCTTTTGGCTTGGTTTCTATGATTTGTTTTTATTTCTTGTGTGAAAGTCTTTCTTTGTAACTTATTCTTAGTATGTGATTCCACTAATTTGCTTCAACTTTCTTATTTGGAAATTCTAAATATGAAGGAAAAAGATACAGTCTGCCAAACTCAAGGATAATGATCCATCAGCCTCTTGGTGGGGCACAAGGAGGGCAAAGTGATGTTGACATACAGGTATCTTTTGTCCTAGTTTGCATCTTGGCAATCCTAGTTTCATGCATTTGGTTTTCCTTATGGTGTATTTATATCTAATCAAAATTAATTTTGGGTTGCCATTGCCCAGGCTTAGCTTTTTAAGCTAGAAAACTTATAATTGCCTATTCTCTATTGTAGGAATATGATGATATATTTGATAGGCATCAATAAAATTTCATTATTTTCTTTGATCAATTAAAATTTCTACTGACCAACCTCCAATTATAATTGCTTCCAGGCAAATGAAATGCTACATCACAAAGCGAACTTAAATGGGTATCTCTCTTACCATACTGGTCAAAGTCTTGAGCAGATTAACCAGGACACTGACCGTGATTTCTTCATGAGTGCGCAAGAAGCCAAAGACTATGGGCTTATAGATGGTGTAATCATGAACCCTAATAAAGTTCTCCAGCCAATAGCAGCTGCAGCAGATCAGTGAATAAGTAATTTAACTTTTCGACGTCAACCATGTAATTGTAGCTCTCCTAAAGTTATTTTAGTTATAGCTTTTCCTATTTGATGATCATGTTTGAGCGTTAGAATCCATACTGCTAGTTTCATGTACAAGTGATGATCAAATACAGTTTTGGCACAGAAGGAAATACAATAACAACTTTAGTTGTAATGACGATTTAGCTTGCAGAACAAATCAATTTTGAAAAATCTTGTGTTGCTTGGAAAGTATATTTTTTCCGTTTGATGATGGACAACCATATTGAACAAAAAGTCGATTGAAATGCATCTGTTCTTTTATTTTTTTCTGTTATTAAATGCAGAAAGCTTTCTCAAGTGCAATTCTCTTATGAACATATGTTGGAATGTATAAGTTCTCTTGCTAAATGTTATGTTTCTTCAAATTTAATGTTCCCCAAGTTTGGCTGAACTTTATTTGTCTTAACATGAAATCACTATAGCTAGGAGCAAATTATTGGGATCTTAAGTTCTTTTCAGGAACTTTGAATTGAATGGAGTGTGCTTTATTTTAATTTGTGTGATTGGAAACATTAACTAGTTATTGGTAGCCAGTTACAAAGCACTGTTATTTTTGTTTCATAAGAGACCCTCCATTGCACCTTGTTGAAAACTGGAAATTCCCCAGCTCATTGAATTGCAGTCTAGACATATCACAACATCTACAGGCTGTAACACACATGGCCCATTTAATGAGAAGGTTTGGTGCCTGCCTGGTGGCTTCACCAATCATTCTTCCCATGACCCTCTTATTGTAAGTTTTTTCTCCCAATTATACCCCATTTTCTATTTTTTTCACTTGTTAAAATTGTTATCTACTGGTCAAAAGTTTCGTAGTTTAGAGCAGAATTTACCTATCAAACTTTGAAGCTTTTGATCCAAACAACTATTTAACCCATATTGTTGACTTTAGAACAGGGGTTTTTTTTTTTGCTAAGAATACTATCCCATAAAATTATTTTCTACAAAGCACTTCTAGAGGCTGCCTAAAATGTTCAATGATAGTGGACCAGATAAGGCCAAAAACAACCCCATTAAGCTAGTGTATGGTCTTATCAGCCTAAAGACTTGAATTAATGTTCATGTTTTCCCTTGGTGAGGAATTCTCTGGATCCCTAGCTTCTCAACTGCCTCCACTATTGATACTGTGTTTTGTGGCCTCCCTCTGTCTTTAAGCATGTGGTAGGGCCAATTTCAGAATTCTTGGGCCAAGTTTCTTGACTAAGCAAAATAGTCAATAAAGATAAAATATGCATTCATACATGTGAGAATAAAACCATATAACATATGCAGTTAGAGTAATCCTACAGTTGCCGAAAAACATATACCAAATTCATGTACTGAAAAACATATACCGAATTCATGCACAGACAGACATGACACCATTCTCTTTTCTTAAAAAAAATTCATAATTAATGAACAGTCAAGATAGTGTCAGGTCTAGTCAAGATAGTGTCAGGTCTAGTGCGTGAATTCGATATATTTTTTCAATAACTGTATCATTTTTCATGCAGTTATTTCTCCTTCTTCCACTTAACAAAATTATGATAAGTTATTTTTCAAAATTAATAACCATTACACTTTGCTCAGATCATAATGTACCAAAGAGAGTGGCCTTGCCAATAAATGTTACATAAAATGAGGTAAGAGCATGTAAAAATCTCAGTACACTGATATATAAATGTAAAATCTCCTATCTCCTTTGTTTCTTTAGAAGTGATGCAGCACGCAGAAACATCTGATCAACTTCATCAAAATTTGGTGAGTCTACATCTTTTTGTAATGATTTTGCAGCCCTGGAGTTAACAGATATTTGACGCAAATGCTCCTCAAATTCTTCAGGTTCCTCATCATTTTCTGCTGGAAATTTGTCAAAATTGTCCAAATAAAGTGGTCGTTGCGCCTTCTCATCTTTCTCCGTGTCAGAGTCCGTCTCAAAAATATCCGACAAATCTTCAGAATCTGAACCCATTAATGAATCCATTTCAGGATCATCTTTGGAAGATTCCTTCATACTTGGAACGCCTTCTGAATCTACACTATCTATCTCAGTGTTTTGGACATCTTCTACAACATTAACTCCTATTTCTGCTCTTCTTTCAGACTGTGCACGAAGCAGTTCAAGGCCCTGCTCTAATTTTGGAATATGTTTCCTAACAGCACGAAGGCCATCCCTATACTTGGATTTATCCAAAGCCTGTAAGAAAGAAATAAAAGCATAGGAACGAGATGAAATCATAGGGAAAATTTTCCAGAACCAAATAAAAGGATTGGCTTAAACCTCTTATTATTACAATGAAGACATTCCACTTAAAACAGAAATAAATGAATGGCTAATGTACACATGAAAATAAAAATATTACTGTGAAAGTCTAACGTATTTGATTCTCATCCTCATTCATAAATGACAAATGACTTAAGAGGAAGCTGAGACAAGGAAGAGAAAAACACCTTCTTTCTTGAGAGTGTGACCCTGGGTGACATTATCTCGGTTGGGGGTTGTGAATAATTCTTTCCTCTATACATAATTATTGTATTTTCTTCATGAATATCAAGAACAATTCCTCCCGTCAATCTAGCCAGCTCAGCCGCAATCTCCTTAACCTCCTCTGCCGAGAATGTCCTTACCACCACCTTCAGAGTCTGATGTTTCTTCCAGTGCAGATGCATATTCAGAATTACACCCTGGTATATTCCCCGTCTTCCAACAGGAACATAATTCTTACACTTAAGGCCCATCTTCAGATAGAAGAAATGTTCTTCTGGTGTTAGTATCTCAGGATCATGGGTTGTATCTGAAGATTCCTTAGGTTCAACCTTTTTCAATGCTTCAACTAGCCTTTCCTCTTTCTTTTGAGCCTAGGGAGAAAAAAAAAAAAAAAACAGACAAAGAGACGCTAGATAGGTAAGACCATATGATAATAAAAGTTCAATCAATTGGAAAATCCAACAATTACATCCAGAAAAGAAAAATGAAAAAGAGCCAAATTCATGATAAGCTGCAACATAATATGGTTAAATATACCAGCCAGTACTATATTGCAGGTTGGAGCTATTTAGGTGAATCATAAGAGTTCTTTTAAAAGATATATATACAAATACAAAAAGAAATAGAAGCTAACCTTTCTCAATTTGTACAAAATTTTCTCTTCAGCTGTCATCCTTTCATACTCTTTCTTCTTCTTCCATCTAAAGAACTTTAACCACCTTACAACAGCTCGTTTTCCTTTCAGCTTCTTCCTCTTTACTTTTGCATCACCAGTAGCATCACTAGCTTTTCCATTTTCAGGACACTTTGGTGGCTCCACAACTTTCTCCACAGCATTCAGAAATGGAGCTGAATGAATCCATAGACGTCCCTCAAAGGGAAATCTTCTTAAATCATGGAGTAGTCCAAAAGAAGGTTCTTGACCAAAAGCCTTGCACATAACATCAACCAAGCTACTGCATTGTCAGACTTCAAGCAAATGCTTTTCCCATAAAAGATTGATATATAGTATGCGTTCGAAAATTAACCTCGAACTGCAGAAGAATTATATGAATTCCTTGTTTAAAAAATTGAACAAAAGTTTATACATATATTAGTTCCACCTTGATTCAACAACCCCAAAAGCCTTTTTCTATTACACGGTAGAACCAATATATACACTAGCATTAAATTTAGTTCAGAAAAGAAAGTATTCAAACATATAACATGAGAATTAAAAGGTGAAAACTTCATGCTAATTATGGCCATTTTGCTATCATAAAATACTCTTATTCTACAGACATGAAAATTTATTCTTTAAATCCAACATACGAAACCATCAAATTTTAACATTTTCTCCCCTTTTAATCTAGCAACTTTTGCTTACCCATCTAATTTTTCCCACAACAATCACCAACAGTGTTGAAGATATTGGTTAAAGCATCTCATACGATGACACTCTCCAAGGAGATGATATTCAGATCCCAAAGTACTGTAAGTGGCCAAAAGCCAAGCACTTTTGCGCTAATAGCTTAACACAAGCCAAAATGGCTTGTAACATTTATTATGATCCCAAAATCTAAGGTGAAGCAGGTGGACTATAACATTCAAAACTGACTAAAATCACAATGTGTAAAGAGTTAAAAGTAAAAAATTGAAGAAATTAAACAACACACAAGAAACAAAGCAGAGATATTGAGAGTGAGAAAGGGAGATACCTGGTTCTGTGAAACGGGTATTTTGTAAAAATGGAAGCTTTTGAGAAGAGAATCTTCAAATTATGAGCTTGACGGAGAGCCAGTGACGCTGTAGAAGAGAAATTGAAAACCCTCCCCGCCACCATTTTTTTTTGTTCTTTTTCCCCTCTGCGTCTCAATCGGTTGATACCATTTACCCACCCGGTCCGACACTGTTTATTGAACCGTTTTTAGATAACACATTGGGATGAAAAAGTTAGTTTCCAAAACCTTGGGGTGTGAAAAATTCCTAAAACTTAAAAAAACCAAAAAGAAAAAGAAAAACTATCTCTAAAGATTGAAAGAGAATTTCCGGGTGGGGACTGGGGATGGGGGCTACTGGGCTGGAGATGGGAGGGAGGAAATGGTGGTGTGGGCTTGAAGTTGGGATCTTTCAGGTTACAGTAACAGTACTGGAATAAGAATAACCAGTTTAACCTTACCTCTTTCCAATAAAACTTGCTATCTTTAAATGTAGTGGAAAAAGAACAGGAAAAATAGTACAGTACGTAGACTGAAAACAGTCCACTTACCAAAAGCATGGGGCCGGGGACCCATATTTCAATGTCTTCCCCAATGAGGAATCGAAAAGTGGAAGTTAAACTCTGTGCAGAATTTGACCTCTATGTTAACGGGCTAATATTATTTACATCAATCAAAACAGCAACGATCTTATAAGAATTCTGAAACCAATAACTCATCATTCAAGCTTTTACTGTTGCAGAGCGTGCGAGAACGTCCACCGTTTGAGTAGAGCTCATCCAAGCAAATATACCAATGGTCAATACAATGTGTCAACTAGACATTGAAGAGTCATAAAAGAGATCTAATCCGGAAAACACCTACACATCTACGACGTTGAATGTTTTGGACGATGGATTACACATCGATGAATTACACGATAAGTATAACTAGATTTTTCATGTTTTGATTTAAAAATCATGTATAAGATGAACAGTTAAAAGTAGGAAATCTGCTCTCTATGTATTTATTTTTATTACATTCTATCTTATTCATATTATATTCTGTTATGTGATATTTGAGAATCACTGTCAATATCTTATTGTAGGTTCGGGATAATCCTTTCTTTTATAATTCTAAGACTATTTATAATTAACCAATTAAGAATTATTAGATGTATTAGTACTAGCAAATGTATCAAAAATACAGTTATCAATTCTTTCGAGAGGCCACAATTATCGCAAGTAAACATATTAATGATGAAGAACGCATTTTTGCTATGTTACTAATACTTGCTTTGCTATTCTACCCAAACCCGGTCGAGGAAGAGTTACGGGGCATAAAACAAAAAAAAAAAATATGCCAATTGGGACTGTCATACTCTATTTAAAAAACCCATGAATGGTAAATAAAAAAAGATGATTTTTTTTTACTAAAAGATAGATCATGTGATACCATATTTCATACAATCTCTTATATAGGTTTTACTATGGGTTTTATGCATTTTTGGTTGGTGAAAATCATAATATCAACAGTAATTCATGGATAAATAAAAAATAATAATATTAGTTTTGATTGTATGACTATGATGATATTATATATAAAGATTATAATTGATACTTCGATCGTATGAAAGATAAATAGATATTTGAGGGGTGGAAATGGGATAAGAACAAAAGCTAGCGGTAAACCAAACCCCAAACCCAACATTCTCTCTCTTTCTTTCAGAGTCTTTGTTTGTATGTTTGGTCTCTCTCTTCTTGGGAAAGAAAACTAAGTCTGGTCAGTATCAAGTTGAAGTTCACTGTACAGTTGTGAAAACTACTTTTCCAGTTAATTAATGTGCCCTTTTCAACCCCCTACTGCTAGCTTCTAATTCATTTACCTAACTAGGTATTCATTCTCTCTCTCTCTCTCTCAAGTCTCACCCTTTTTTGTGTTTTGCTAGATAGGACTTCACTCTTCACCGCCCTTCACTAAACTTAAAGCTACTGTTATGGATTCATCATCGTTATTTAATGTTTCTGATCATACATAGATCTTTAACAAAAGGGTTTTGCTCAAGTTCATAATTAGCTTCCGTTGAATCTTTGAATTAGACTTGTGTTAATTGTATGAATATTAGTTAATTGACCTGATGGAAGACTTGCCTCGACTTGATCTTCCTCCTGTGCCATCATCATCATCATGTTCAGATCATGCTATGTTAATAAAAGTTGGAAACAGCTTTTCTCATGGAAACTACGCTGCTAATTCTAGTAACAATTCCATGCTTCATCATCATCAATTTGATGCTACTGGATCCTCGGATATGGCCGATCTGATCAAGGCTCAAATCGCCACTCACCCCCGTTATCCAAATTTACTTTCTGCGTACATAGAATGCCAAAAGGTAAACCCTTATCACCATATATAAAGTTTTGATTCTTCTCTTGTAACCTTATACTTAAAATTTATAAAACCATGAAAGGTTGGAGCTCCCCCAGAAACGGCCTCCCTTCTTGAAGAAATGGGTCGAGAAAATTTTAGTACAACAAGAAGTTGTAGTGAAATAGGAGCTGATCCAGAGCTCGACGAATTCATGGTACGTATAAATATATTTACCTTTCTTTTTGTAACATTCAACGTTTGTTTGGTTCCCGAGAAACTTGACTAGATGATAAACATTATTAACTTTGATCCTTCTCGATTTACTAGGAATCATATTGTGAGATTCTTGAGAGATGTAGGGAGGAGCTATCAAAGTCGTTCAATGAAACAAAAAACTTCCTAAACGACATCGAATCACAACTGAGTAACCTTTGTAAAGGGGAACTGACAAGAAACTTTGATTATGATCACTCTGGTAAAGTTTTAATTAATTTCACTGTTCGTGTTATTCTTATTTCCATACATAAATACTATTAGTTTGTGCTCTCTCTAGAACTTTTGGTTAAAAGGGTATGCAATTAATGAGCTGAAACTTGTGATACTGTGCATGTTCAGGTAAAAAAAATAGTTCTTGTGATTATATATGCAGTGTTGTGTACTGTAAAACTGTCCTCTTTCCATGTTGAGGAAAATGGCATTATTTAATTTGCATATATTGTTGTGGTAATACATGGTAAATATATGTTCTTCAAAATATGGCATGATATGAGTGATTTGAGGTTGGTGTTGAATATGGCAACGATTGCACCATGAAGCTCTTCAAATTCTCATGCAGAAAGGAAATATGAGTATAATAAGAACATTAAATATCTGTTTTGGTGTGTTGAAGCTGTCATTTTTGTTGTTAATTGATTTATTCTTTGGAGGTTTATATTGAACCTTTTGGTAATGAACTTTTATTTGTGGTTTAATCTAATTATTTAAGGTCACCGAAATGCAAAATCCACCCCTGAGTGATTGGATGGGGCGATAAAGACTCTTGAGTGTATTATTCAAGAGGTTTTGAATTCGATTTTCCTTGGTTGTTAATAAGGGTAGTTATTAGAGGGTATACCCAGTTGTTAACTTCAAAACCCTGGAGGATTAGTCTAGATACGTGCAAACTGTTCCGGACAACCCCAATCACATGCACAAAAAATAAAAATTGCATTGCAAAGGAATGGCCCCCTTCAATTTTTTCTGATAGCCCGGTAAAGAGTACCACTTTATTGATATTGGTGATGTTAAGTTAATTTGAAACACTTCTAAAATATGTATTCATATGATATTGTAAAATAATTTAATTATAACATGATAAAGCTGTTCTAGTTGGTTGATTTATGTGAACACTATTGTAAATCTTTGGGCGAATATACAGCCATGAATTGATACTTATGAATGTTGTTCTGTTGCCACATTTTATATGAAAATTGTTAATTAAACTTCAATTTAATAAGCTGTTTCAGATGATCATTCTGGCCTTGAAAATTTGAAAGTGGGTGGATATATATTGATGTATCAAATCGTATATGTTTGATGAAATTACTTTCTAATTCGATCCATCATATGTGTATCCGTTAATGGTTTTAAAGATGAAGCAGCTGGGACATCAGAGGAGGAGGAGCAAAGCTACGGCGAGACGGCAGAAGCAGCTGAATGTCAGTATCAGTCTGGCAGTGCACGCCAAGATGAACAAGAGGTTAAAGGAATGCTGATGCGCAAGTACAGTGGATATCTTGGCACTTTAAAGAAGGAATTCTTGAAGAAAAGGAAGAAGGGAAAGCTACCAAAAGTTGCCAGGATGACACTAATGGACTGGTGGAACACTCACTATAGATGGCCATATCCCACGGTAATTACAATTCATACACATATATATATAATTAGCAAGCTTCTAACTGTAATCACTATAGTTGCCGGCGTCGGAACATGTGGTGTTTTCTGATCAAATTTGTCCGTGTCAGAACAGATGTCATCTAAAAACACCAAATTTACTCTAGTGAAGATATAAATATAATTAACCAAGAAGCCTGGAGATAATAAATGCATGTCATGTTGATTAAGGCTAACTCTATATATTTATATATGGTAACGAGAACAAATTAATGAATAATGAGTACAGCCAAGAGCCGTAGCATAGAGCCAAGGCAGGCAATACAAATACAATTCAACCAGTGAGTACTGAGCTATTTTATATATGAAGGTGAAAGCTTGTACTTAATGCAAAATAATTAAAACATATGGCGAGAGGAATCACATTCAACCCAAATAGAAAACCAGCTGCCCCTTGAAGCTGCAACTTCGATAGCCAAAATGATCATCCCATCCCAAGAATTGTTGTTATGTATGAACCCCTAAGAGAGGAATTTAAAGGAGAAAGAGTACTTGGTACTGAGTTCAGTGCACGATTCTATTACTCTTCCCAATATGTTATATGTAATATATTTACATTGCGAGTATCCGTATGTATTGGTTTGATCTCATAATCAAATATATGATGACCTGAAAACTACATAAATGTTTAAGTAGATTCTGAAAAGAAGATTTGATTTGATGGTACAGGAAGAGGAGAAGGTGAAACTATCAGCTGAAACTGGACTAGACCCAAAGCAAATAAACAACTGGTTCATCAATCAGAGAAAGAGGCACTGGAAACCGTCTGAAGATGTGAGATTTTCTCTCATGGAGGGTATCCCTGCAAACAATAACATTGAAGAAGCCATCTACTTAGACACTCGAGATGGAACGAGATATTACCAAAAATAATCTCATCAATATAGATATATCTGTCCACATGTAATCTATGATTTTTTCCATATACCAGTTTGTGTAACTACTCATTTGTGTAATGACTTGAATAATCACATGCACTCATGTGAGCTTTGCTTTTCTTCTTTGATTTGATACCTCAATGATTTGCTTTAATTTTTAAGTTATCAATAACCCTCTATATTTACCATCCAAAGATATGGAACTAAATTACCCTTTGGACAAAATGCTTCACCAGATCGATGATTGAATATGCATGGCTTTAGTGGTCTTGAAATTTGAAGCAGTCAGCAGCCTTTTCTTTAATAATGAATGTTCAGTATTCTTACAGAGAGCAACTAATTCGATTCCTAAGTATTCACATTACTGTTGAAATGCCTTACAATTCAACTTATTAGTTCAAACTCCAATGTTTTAACCATTGTGTTCTTGGATGCATTGGTTAAACGGAGTGTTGGATGGCTGGCTGGGGGGCCGCGAGGGTTTGCAAGTAATAAAATGAGTAACTGATTTTTTTCACCCTTTAATAACAGTTTTACATGTATAAAATTTTAAAATACCACTTTATTACTTAAATTTATATTCTGATTTCGGTAATGTTATAACCTTATATCACTATTATTCTCTTCTCCGATCATCACTTACTAAAACCCCTCAAATCCTACTCCCATCAACCTTGCCAATCGCCGATAATTAAGTCATTAGGGTTTACACAACCGTCTCTCCCAAGTCAAGTTCTGATCAATCTCACCGATAAAATCCAACATTCCACCACCAAAAGACTCATCGGTCTCCTTTCTTTAAAAGTCTTAATAGTCTGAATCGAGTTTGCTTTCTGTTTGCTACCGAAAAATAAATTTGAATAATAAAATGATATTTTAAAAGTCTGTGGGTGGAAAAGTGTTATTAAACTATTATTTGAGTGAGAAAAAAATCATTAACTCAAATAAAATAAGCTAAAAAGGGTTGTTCATGAGAGTATATATATATACAGATTATATATATGAAAAAAAGAAAGAAAAATGGGCAACAAAGGATAATTGATCGATACATACTTTCTGACTCAAAATAATACAAGATTTGTTTATCTCAAGTGATAAATTGTCACATAATTACCTGAAATATATAACACCACTGTGTGAAGTAAATATATAGAAACCGAATGAAGTAGAAATAGTTTTAAAATGGGCAACAAATCAATCGTTTCAGACTTTCAGTCTCCTTATAGAAAGACGAAAGGTCAGACATGGTTTTTACAGGTCAGATTCTGTTGCGTTTAGGGATTTGGGCTTCAAACACTGTTGTCATGAAACTTTGTTCTTGGGCTTGTGTACAGTGCAGCATTCAATGTTCAACTCTTTGTAAATGTTCTAGCAACCCAATGCTAATCCTTAAAATTTCAATGGTATCATCAAACATCATGTCTTTTCCATTGACTGGGTTCAGTTAAAATCTCAAATTAGAAAAAAACTATTACTATAACTGGGTTAGACTATAAGGAGAAAGTTTATTGTAGCTTTACCGGTAGACTTACTCCTATAACTATTAATAAGAGGTAATCATTGAAAGCTTATCTAAGTGTTAACTTTAGGATTTTAGAAAATTAGTTGAAGTACGTGTAAATTGATTTAGACATCTCGGATACCAAAAAATAATAATTTATTGTATGATCGATTATATGAGCAATCAATCAATTGTGAGACGCATACATGTCATGGATAACTGTTCATACAGCTGACATAGAAGGTTTTTTTGTCCTGTAAAATACATGAAGCAGCTATGGCCAGTTGGATATGGATAGATGCTATAGTTTGGAATTTAGTATGGGAGATAAGACTTCTGCAACTGTATTATGCTATAAATGGGGCCATATACATTACTGTTTTTAATTTGTGTAATATCTAATAGATTAAAAAGAGCCTTCTTGCTACATCCAAATTTCGATTGTTTCCACGAGACTGCACTGCTTTTACCTTAACAGAACTAAAGCTTTTATGAGAAAACAGAATCCAAGTTCTGAGTTCTGACAAGTGAAAATATGTACAGTCCCAGATTATGACTTACTTATGATCATGTTCATACTAGTTTCGAAATTAAATCATAGAAATTTAATTAAGGATAGAACCTTCAACCTTCTCGTTTGTGTATGATAGGCCATATCTTTCAGTATGACTAGCTACTACAATAAAATACTTGATGTCATCCATGAAATTAGACATGGGTCGCACAAAGTAAATGTAAAACAGTAATGCTCATATATAATATAACAATAAAAATATATATATATATATATATTTTTTTTTTTTTTTTTAACCAAGGTGTTTGGGCCAGCTTACGTACAGTTTGACTAATTCTTGAGAGAGACTACCGTAGTAATCCACCGCTACGACCTCTTATTTAAATTACAGATGTTCAAATAGAGAATCGAACATGAAACTGTGCGTCTGTTTACACTATCCTAATTCACCTTAACTATTTGGACTACTCACGGATGGGTAATAAAAAGATTATGTTACACAAATTTTACGAAGTTTATACGTTTAATGTTACTCTTGTCACTTGTCAGCTTGTAAAGAATCGATTTATAAGGACTTCAGAGGAGCTAATTAAAGTGGCATGGTATATATATGTTTAGCTAATGAGACTTAAACACCTGGCTAAGATATGAATGGACAGTGGAAATTATCTCAGAATTACAAATTCTTTTGTGGGAGACTTGAATTGAAACAATTATCTGAATCGAATCAGCAGGTAGGCCTCATTCTGTCATTCATGTATACACGTATGATAGATAGAAACTTCAAGGATTGGTACATAAATCTATATATAGAGAGGCCTAAGTGATTGACAACCATCCAATATGGTTGAAGTAACCAAAGGTCGACAGAAATGACTCTAGAAATAGAATTATAATTCTATTGTTTCAAGCAACTCATCAATATCACATTAGCTGATAAAAGATCCTTATATAAATGATGACCTATCTATGCAAATTGTGCTGATTGACAAAACAAATTATAAACCACTATTAGATAACCTGATGATAAAAGAACAAAAGAAGTTTTCCTAAATTTTGGAGTTTGAGTCCCTTCAGGCCTTAATATGGGTGGTCACTGAAGGATTACCCAGTCGGACGAGGATTAGTTAATGTGCGGACAAGCTAACCCGGACATTCTCGATCATAAAAAAAGAGAGACAAAACAATTATATGATTCCACAACCCCACAAACAGTAGTAAGGTCTTCTCACTTGGACTTTATCTCCTTTGCTTTCTTCCTTTTAATTACTAATTCCTAACTAGTTGCTAGAGAAGCTCCATGTACACAATGTAAAACAAACAAGAAGAAGAAGAAGAAGAAGAAGAAGAAGAAGATAGATGCATGATATCAGCAAATTGATTCATGTAGCTAGCACACATGTCATCTCATCAGAGACATAGCTTGCTCAGTGTGAATGGTAGAGTGTCTTTTTCTTAACTGATTTTTGGGTTTTACAAATTTGAAGTCAATATACAAAACGTATAAGCTTTCAATTTGTACTTTCTGTTGCAAGAACAATGTACTAGATTGAGTCTATAAGAAAAAAAGAGACAGAGAGAGAGAGAGAATACTCGTTTCCTCCTTTAATCTAATTAGTATCTGGACATTTGGAGAATCAGATAGTTAAGGCAATTTTGTAAAATATTGGGGTTTGTTAGCTGGACATAGCTACTTAATTCGTCAAAAACACCCAAATCGTAAAAGATGATTTCTAGATCTTATAATATATAAAGGGTCGGCATGGATCTTATCACAGTAGTCAGAGAACAGATGAAGAAACCTAAAATAGCTAGCATTATTAGATAGTTACGTGCAAGTTCATACAATTATATGTCTACATTATCATACACGAAACATGTCATGCGAAGAATTAATACTTGATAATTAAATAAAGATGAACTTCAAGCAATTTTATTCTTGAAACATAGCTAGTAGTAGTAATGTTTATTGGAACATAATTAAGAAGCAAAAACACAAAATGGTAGCGTACTTAGGTGTTAGACATGCATAACATGAACACAAATTTATCAGAAAATGAAAGGATGCCAACAATCTGCATGAAAAACTCATGAGAGTTGCTCCTCAATGGTCAATTCGTCAATCATGTTTCCACGGTTGAGGGGATTGAAAGCTTCAATCTCAGAGCATTTGCTAGGCAGTATTATAGGACTGCTAAGGCCACCTTGCTGCTCAAGCTGTGATGAATTTTTAGCCATTATTGGATATTTACGCGCAAGCACCACTGAATTGATAACCTCATCAGTGGGATGAAACACTGACAGAACCTCAAATCCTCGAAGCTCACAAGGATCAACCACCGGATAGAGAAAAGCTCGAGCTCCATGAGCACTCCTCAGCATCAAAAGAGCTCCAGGAGCCATGAACTTACCCAAATGATCAACGACTTTAAGCTTTTCCTCCTTGTCCATCCCCACTAGGGCCGCCAAGAAAACAACTTCAAACTCTTTCAACGCAGTTGAAACGTTTATAATATCAGTTGTGTGAAAGAACATTCGGTTTGAAAGGTCAGGATGGGGTGAAACTAAGGCATGAGCTTTGGAATTGGCTGAAGGGTCAATATCAAAGTTGTGAAAAGAGGTTTTTGTAAGATGGTTAGAGGCTAAAACAATAGAAGTCAAGGGCAGTGGACCAGAGCCAACAAAGGCAACTTTGTTGGGGACATGGGAGGAGTGTTGGGACAGAATGGAGAATTCAAGGTGGCTAAGTTTGAGATAGTTTGAATAATAAGGGAAAAGATTGAGATGTTGAAGAGGTTTTTCAAAGGATCCTAAGATTGTTGAGAAATGACTCTCTAAAAGCCCCTCACCTTCTCCACAAAGTCTGATAAGTTTAGACCTCATTTCTTGAACCCTTTTGCAAAGTTTGGTGACATCAATAGGGTTTGGTGGCATGCATGTGACAACTAGTTGTGTGAACAAAGTGTTGACATCTTTGCAGGGTTTGAGACTCTCAAGGCTCGCGATTTGTTCATACAACTCGAAGACTTTTTGCACCAGAGCATCATTTTGGCAACCCATGTCGACACTATGAGGATATGGGGGAATCAAAAGGAAAACTTACGCAGAGAGAGCTCTCACAGGAAAAGATATTGAAAGACTCTTTCAAGGCATAGGACAAGTTGCAACCCTCCAATGGGGCTGATTATTTAAGGGCGCTTGTAGGGTCCCACTCTCCACAGAAGATTAGCTCTGGTTTTGCATTATTAAACAGTAGGTAGGACTTTTGTTTTTAAATTACATGATTTACCGTGCCGTGACTCAATTGCCAGCTTTTTTTTCAATACGATACTGTGTTTGTTTATGAATCATCCGAAGCTCATCAAAATCTGCAAAACTATATTACAAGGGTTATGCAATTCTTCTAACAGGTTTTCTCATTTCCATGCCGGATAGATTGATTAATCTCCAATTCATGAAGCATTAGCAAGACAAAAGATATGCATAGTTAGTTGAATTTTAAGATGTTGGCTTGCTTAGTGTTGTCTTGAGTTTTATGAGCTCTTGAGTTTGAGTTTCTCTATGCACTAATAAGGGTGGTCATTGGGGTTCTTATCCGACCAACAGTTCTAAGGCCTCAAATGATTAGTTGAGATATACACAAACTGGTCTGGATAAACACTAATAGTTGAGATATGAACACTCTCTATCAATGATACGAGAATAATTTTTGTATAAAATACGTATATTCGATCAATGAGAAAGTAACACAGTAAACGCATGTGGCATACACGTGCTTTTGTGTATAAAATATGTGACAATTATAAATATGAAGTTAAATGATGCATAATTGACATTAAGATTCTCTTCTCGTGCCTTTCACATTATTGATTTTTGCTATTTTATGTTTTCACGCTATGTCTCTAACCTGATTATCAAAAAGTTTTTGAGTATTGGTCATAACTTCTAAGAACAAACAAACTGTCCAATAACAATCAATTATATAGTTAACCAATGATGAAAGTAAACCTTCTTCTTGAGGTGAACTAAGTGATAGAGCAATAAGAGCATCATTCAGTTCACACTAGAGATTTCCAATTTAATATGAACCCCATTTGTCTTATCATATTTTATATATATCAAGGACAAGGAATAATTGTGGCCACCCGCCAAAATAAATCATCGGTCACATTGAAAAGATCAACGTGATTGATTGAACCGATATTGTAAGTTTTAGATGAATATTGACGAATATGTTCCTATATAATATCAGTTTGTATGTGAGGCTGACAGACAAAAATAGTTTTAAAACTCTTTTGATCCTGCACTTCTTCAAACGCCATTTTGTGTCATAATTCTTAGTGATTTATTCAGGCATTTTGGTTGGTCTAAAACAGTGGTGTGTGTGGCTAATGATTTTGGATAACATAAACTAATGCAGAAGTCACATCAGATCCATTTCTCACATTGCAAGTAATTTGAAAGCCAAATTATATTACTATTATAAATATGCTGGGATCAAACAATCTGGACAAACCGATTATTGCAGCTGGCTTGATCTCCATCAAATTCCTCTTGTCATTTTATACAAACAAACAAGAGTTGATAGCTCAACAAACAAGATGACATATTGGAGGAATTTTGAGTTAACTTCAAGGTTAACTTTCTCAAATTTATCTAATTACAGTAGAGAAATTTTCCTTTAAATTTGTGAAAGGCTTGAAATGACAAGATGATATCACATATTCAATTAGTACTTGTAAGACCAACTACAGATCTTTATATGTGGCAAGTGACATAACCATGTCTCAATATAGTGTTGAACTTTATTACTGGGGACCCATTTTTACTGTATAATCATAGACTTATTTGATTTATAGATTCTCCATATAGAGAAAAAAAAAAAAAAAAATTGCAAAAGACAAATACACTTGGTTGTTTTAGCAGACCCTAGTTTTTTTTTATTCTTATCTTTCTCTTAATACTGTCATAGACAAGTGCCCTTTACACAAATTGGATGGCCACCTTTAGGTTTGAAGTTTGAACTCTATTATGTTGACATTTCATGTCATCAAATCTTCTGTTCTGAATAAAAAATTCAACTTCTTAACAAGAGATAGTGATGCTTCTTTTTAATTTGTGTTTCTATAAGCTAGCAAACGGCTTTTTTTTTTTATTTATTTTTTTTAATATCTTGCCTTTTTCTTTTGGATTCAATGGTGCATATAAAAGCTCATGAGCATTGATCAATGTCTTTTAGAAGTGCTGCCTGACAATTGGATGCTTTTGTACCTTGGAGTTTTCTTCACATTCTTGACCCTCTATATTTAAACCAATCTCTATATATTCTATGACTTGGAGAAACATTATTTTTTTCCACAAGGTCTCTATACTATTGTATAATGCAACTAGCTAGTGACACATGGGGAAAGAAGACAAATATTACAATCATTAAGCATGTTTACATCTTTCATAAATTAACCTTATGATATATTCTTAAGATGTCGATAATCAAACATGTGATTTGTGTTAGAGTTATCGACTACTTCAGCATTAATAAGCTATGCAAACGTATTCAAGACTCCCATAAAACAAGTTCGAAACAAGATTTTAGTTTCAAACTCGATCTCATAGGGCTGGTTCGATAGATTTTATATGTTATAGCATGGACATGTAATATACCTCACTAGAATTTGAGGACAGTAGATATAAATCTAAAAGTTTTAACCACTAAGAGAAAGTGATCATCAGGATCTAGAAGAACATAAACACTAACTAGAGAGCATGTAGATATGAGATGATTGATGCTTTTTTGACCACTTTGGCCGACTTTCACTAGAATCACTACCAACAAGAGTGACCAAATGCGACTACTCGACATTGAAATCCCCATACACTTTTTTGATAAGCCCCTTTTCCATTTATATTCCATTGTGTGGGGCAAGAAAATGACACCCGGTTACATGAAAGAAATAACTTCCCTTATTTAACAAGAGAGATATAATTTCTCTGTTGAAAATATGTCTCTTCGAAGCCATTGACGGCCCCCTTTCAACTCATATTATGCCATTTGCAATTCTATTCCTAAGTAAAAAGCTTAGACTCCACTCATAGTTTTCATTATTTCAAACTCCCTCTCAAACAAACGCACTACAATGGTGCTCTTTCATTATAACGATTTTCTTTCAATCTTTATAAACCGTTTTTAACTATTCTTTCAATATCGTTTATGTATTATTTTTTTTTCTCGTATACCTTAACAATTAACAATTTTAATGTTCAAACAACTATTATTATGTATTACCACATACCCATATATTGAGTTTAAATCAAGAAGTTTTTGCTGTTCTTTAATTCATATACTGTCTTGATCAAGAATAAAGAAGGTGAGCCCCATAATCACAATAAAATGGCAACATTTTAAGCAAAAGAACAAAATGAGTGGGGAGGTAGCAATGCATATTCATTGGTTATCAGTAAAGTCAAATACACTGTGGCCACTTGGTCATGGGGGGTGGTGGGTGTGTGGCAGCCACACGACCGCCATGTGCCACCACGCAATCTGATACTGATTGAAACATGCCTCTCTGATTAGACATTTTTGTTCTTTTATTTTAGTCCATGGCTCAAAACTTTATCTATCCACAACAATATCAATCAACTTGGGCTCTATTGTTTTCATCAGATTAATTGATATTGTCAATTTGTTGTCCCATTTCGCATAACAGATGGTCTTCTTAAGCTTCTGTCAATATTTTCTTTTCTTCATTGTTCTTATCAGTTTCTGAATTGGTATTTCTTGTGTTCAATTATTTCCTTTTTATCCTTTTCTGCTGTTTGGCTCATCTTTGTAGCAAACATGCATCGAAAAACCATGAGACATTTGCTAGAATATTGTATATATAACTAATCACACACACCCTGGAGAAATCTACACAAGTTACACAACTTCAATATCTGTTTAAACCATGCCTTATGCTGGGTTTCATTAACTATGGTTGGAATTCACATCACCATTTCAAAGAGTATGTACGTACATATAAAGTTCAACAAAGTGCCTTAAAGGGCTTCAAGCTGAAAGCTAGTATTCAGAAGATTTAGCATCGTTCCTGGATGCCATTATCTTTCTATCAAATGCTGCTTATGGGGCCTGTTTCTGATACAATGGCAACGAAATGAATTTAAATTAACACCTTTTGCTTGCTATGCCTCTTGTTGAACAAAACTATTCAAGGGCTTTTGCGCCATCCACTCTTCCACTACTTTATCTCTCAAGCTTATTCAATGGTTGTATTCATAAGATGTAACAGAAGACAGAGTAGACTAATTCACGAATTACTTTGATAACTGGTAGGGCCAATATGAATTCTCACAACTTTAAGACAACATTATTAGTACATCTATACACAAATTTGAATGTATTACTAAAATATGCTTATATTGCATCTACATTCAATACAATATCATGAAAATTAAAATCATAGAAAGGATTTCATTGTCTTCACCTCAGCTCTTAATTTTCATATGTTTCGTAGTTCTCATAGGGAGGAGATTCAAATTCATTGGAGTACTCAGAAGAAGCTTCAATTTTTCCTTCCATTGGTTCAGTTTCTTCATTTTGAACGAATTGAAGCAAGAAATGTACTCCGTTAATTACATCATATACCATTAATCCAATCCTACCACCAACCCAACTACCCAGATGACTACCGACAAGATAACCGAACTTCCCAAGGCTTTGCTCTCCAAGGAACCCTCCAGCATAGGCACCAGCTAAAGTTCCACTGCCCCTGAGGAACCCTTCGGTCATGGTACCACCATAGTATATAGCTTCAAAAAAGTCCCATCCAGAAGAGATAATGGGGCCTACAATGCGTTTGGCTTGCCGGCTCGCTTGCTTTGCTGCCTTTGCTCCTTCTTTCTGTGCTTGTTTCGCTGCATCTTTAGGAGGCAATCCCTGTGATACTGCATCAGCTAGTGCCGTCTCAATAGCTAAATTTCTTACTCCCTCGACATGAGCAGTTCTAATGCTGTAGACATAGAGTTTCACTCCCTCCTTCACAGTGCATGCTAAAGTTCCAGTTCCCATGTCAAAGCAGTTCAGTATTGTGAACTTCCCACTTTGGGACGAACCCTCTTCCCCAACCAGCTGCCTACATTTTTCAGCTATAAAGTGCAAACCGTAAGAACTTTTCCACATTGTAACTAAGGTACTAGAGCATACATGTAAAGACATACAAATTATGCCCACAACACATAAGCGTGCAAATATAACTTATAGTTGGAATCACAGGGGTAGCTTTAAAATTGCAAACTGAAGATTACAAGATTCTAAAGGATAGCCCAAATATTGAGAATATATAGAGAATGCTTGAGACTGAATAAGAAAAATGTACAATAATTCAACAAAAGACAGAGAGAAATTATAATTAACTCTACAAAATCAGAAAGTAAACCACATGAATTACCCAGAGAAAAGAACCCAAAGAAGGATTGTTGATATTCACCATCCAAAACCTGATATTGCAGTGAAAGTAGATCTAACAGATAAAGATTTAATTGATAATGAAACAAATGGTGCTACTCCTTCATTCAAAATGCTAGAAACACCATCTCTCTCAGTCATTCAGTTAAATATGCAATAGAGATTATCCCATCAACCCCATCGTAAACGAAAAAGAGGTTGCTTCACAATACATTTGAACCAAATCACGATCAACACAACCAAATACACACAGCACAATACAATCATCATATTTTAATTCGTCTTATGAGTTACAACCAACCCAATACAACAAAACCTAATGGGTACTAGCAAGTTAAGCTCGTTGTACTTCTTCATATTGTATAAGAAGCCTTGGGATTCAATCCTTGATTGTAACTTTGGAGAATTTTATTTTATTTTTCAAAATATATTCAATAGTTTTTCCAACAGGAGAAAAATATGGCATTTAGATCTATAAATTTGGGATAAAAATTAAACCAAGCACATCTACTCCAATTCAATTTTAGTAATATCTTCATTATCCATTTTTAATTCCAATTACAGTTAAATTAATCTTCACATAGTAGTATAAGTTGTATTAAATACAACTTAAATAAGAACTACAGCTGCCCACAAAATTTAAAAAAAAAAAAAAAATTCCAGCTTTCTGCTAAAGACTCTGGCTTTAAGCCAAAACAACAAGTTTAACATACGAAATTAACTAATTGAAATCAAAATTTAACCTTCAGAATCAAATGAAGCGATAATATCCAGAAAAATTACATGTTGTTAAATACATGTACCTGCAATGCTGAGAACGATGATACCAGCGATGAAGATGAAAAGTTGAACTCTCCTCTTCGGAAGATCCATGTAGAAACCCTTGCTGGTTCAGCAAAGAATGCTGATTTCAATACTTCTCTTGATATTAGGGTTTCAAAATCGAATAATTTGAGTTACTTAACTTGTACGGAGTTCCCAAGTGAAGATTCTTCCGAAGAAGGAGATGCATCGAAAACGCAGCGTTTAAAAGCTGCGCGGTTGACTGGTTAAACGCAGCGTTTTGCATATTATTGCGATCTCACATTATCTTGAATATCTACTAAAATAATTTATTTAATGTTATTATTATAATAACAATCTATTAATTAATACCTTAAATCATATATTATAGAGTTGTGTCTATGATGAATCGATTCAAATAATTTTTTTTTTTTTTTTGCCTCAGCATATGATTAATCAATACTTCATTATCCACATGATAAACAATTAGAATACAAAATCTAATTTTAATATTTTAATGCCCATTCATCATATAACCTAATTAAAATGTCTTTCATAAGATTACCCACCACCATGACCCTACCTAAATCGCGGATGCTCATATAGAAAATCAAACTTGAGACCGTACGTCTATCCACAGAATCCCCAATTTGTCATAACCATTTGGATTACCTACGATCAATATAAATGAAAATCGAACCTGAGACCCTTAAGGTCCGTTTGTTTTATTATTTTGGATAAGATTTTGGGAATAATATTGGGTAGTTGAATAGGGAGTCGATATGGTCTTTTCCAGCCAGATCCAGATCTGGACTTATGGATCTGGCCAGAAAAGGTCAAATCTACGACCAAATCTAGTCCTCGACGACAGCAAAAGTCTATATCTGGTGGTCATCGTTGTCAGTCAACGATTGCCAAGACTTAACCGTCGTTGACCGTCAACGACGGCCATTTCTTTTGTCGCGTGCGATTGCGACCAAATCGTTTTATCGGCCGATTCGATCATTTGCGAGCCGTTGTGACAGATTCTGGCTACCACCGGCGGTGGTTGTCGAAATCTGACAAGTATGGCTGGGTGATGGTGTTTTTGTTAATTTTTAAACTTTCTTTCTTGGATATTTAATGAAATTAATAAACTTAAGGGGTGTAAAGATAATTAAAAAAAATACTAATATTTCTCAAATAACAAAACAAACAAGTATTTTGGAAATATAATTAAGAATATGGGTAGAAATAATAAACCAAGCCAAGCCTAAAATATGTATGTATGTATAAACTTGTGGTATAGCTCATTTCGTTTATGTGCTCCTTGTGGTATCAGAAAATCTCTAGTAAAAGATAACACAAACTACCATTACCAATATCAAGAAAGTATAAAAAGCTTTCATTGTGTATGAATGAATAGAACTGACTGTATTTGAAACTAGAAGAATGCAGGTGTTAATTTATTAGGGTATGTATATAGAATTGCAAATAAATCTGCATCCTTCAACCTTTGCATCAACATGATCTTCTCAGCATCCAACTCATACTTTCTCTGATTAGGTCATTGTACTTCTGCTCCATCAAATTAATCCGACTCTTTATTCCAGGATTTTCAACTTCCCGGAAGGTGATTTCCTTTGTGAGGTTGATGATATTGTTCTGTTTCGCCATTCTCCACCGCCTAGCAGCTTCTCGATTCTTCCTTCTTTGTTCCTCGATCTTGCATTCATGTTTATGATCATCTTTCGAAGCAGAGGTTGAAATATGGATCCTACTGTTAAGAGTTTTGAGTTAATGTATATAGCTATATAACAATGTGAATATAGTTCAACAGAAACACAGAATCTTGAGAATAATATTTTCCTAAAAAGTTAGCTATAAACAAAGTTTTCCTGATAAATGTAGGAATAAACAGATCATAAGATATACACAATGTAAGAATGATCTAAGATGTTTAAAAGTTAATCATAGAGTTAACACATAATGGGAAAGTAGCGTTTTCCTAAACAATGCATGAATACATTGATGAAACTATAAAATTTTCGAGAACTAAAGACTGGATTGATTTGGAACCAACAAAGATTGGATTTTGGAAGTAAAGAAAGTTTTAGAATACATTGATGAATCTCCTCCATATTGCTGGCATGAATCATCATAAATCTATTATCAGATGAGTTGAGGCACTATGAACAGTTTCTTTATCTTCAGAAACGTTGTAAATCAGATGATTATACTAACCTGTAAATCATTTTACATATATCTATGGAGAAACATCACAGACCATGTACTCTTATGCATAATTTGCAATGCAGGTTGTTCCTGAAATCCGAAGACTTCAACTAGCAATGTGTGGGGGTGAAAGAGGCTTGAACTTTTCACCTCAGTATAAATCGGAAGACATCAGAACATGCATTCTACCCAACTGTGCTGGAACCCCATTAAATAAAGTAAAGACACCCCATTGAATCAAGCAAAAACTTGAAATGCAAAATTGCAGTATCCTGTGTGAGACAAGAAGCCAAATCTTCATGAAAAGCAAGAACCGGGCTAAGCACATGTATCAGATTCTGTAGGTGTGTAAAACCACTTGTATACACACGAGGGCTAATCAATATTTTTATTACCAGTACGGCCATGAGAAGAAGTAATACAATGGTCACACTGTCACAGTGACACTGATTATTATTTTTTCTCTCTAGGAGGAGCTATAAGGTGCCTGAAACATTATACAGATGGCCTTCTATGTCTGGAACAAAGCCTTTCTCCATCATTTCCTCTCTAACTATCTCATAGGTTGTTTGATTTGGGATCAAACCCTTCTCTAACAACTCATTAAGAAGCCCATTTGCGCCTTGTAGCTTGCCCTTCTGACAGAGGCCCCTTATCAGTACATTATATGTTGCAATATTAGGCCGCATCTTTTCTTTCTCCATCTGTTTTCTCAAATTCAATGCAGCGACAAGGTTTCCTTCCCTACAATAACCATCCATCAACGTATTATATGTCACATGACTTGGACTCAAACCCACCTTGACCATCTCATCCAAGAGTTTCGCTGCATTTTTTGACTCCCCTTCTTTGCACAGTGCACCTATCAATATATTATATGTTACAAGATCAGCTCTCAAATGCTTATTTCTCAACTCATTTGTGATCTTCCTAGCTTCTTCAACATTTCCCTTACTGCATAAACCCCCAATTAAGCAGTTATATGTTGAAATATCAGGCAACACCCCTCTATCTAACATAGAATCACGCCATGCAAATGCATCCTCCATTTTCCCATCCTTACAATAAGCATTAATCAACGTGTTATATGTTATCACCGTGGGAACCATTCCTTGTTTTGAAATATCATCAAACAACTCCCTAGCTTTGTCCAGCATTTTCTTCTCACAGAACCCTTTTATAAGTGCATTATAAGTAATAACATTTGGCATCAAACCCAAGCCCATCATTTCATCCCTCAAAGCAATAGCCTCATCAAGCTGCCCATGAACACATAAGCCATTGATCAAAGAATTATATGTAACCACACCGGCTGTCACACCGTGACTTTTCATTTCGTCAAACACCTTCATAGCTGCTGGTAAATTCTTATCCTTACAAAACCCATCAATCAATATATTGAAAGTCCTCTCATTCGGTTGAATTCCATTCTCCACCATGTCCTTCAAAACCGCATCAGCTTTATACATTTTCCCAATCTTACCTTTCTTGCAATATCCATCAATAAGAGTAGTATAAGTAATGGAATTTGGCAAAATCCCCAACAATTTCATGTCATCAATAACATCACTAGCTTTATTCAATTTCCCAAATTTACACAACCCATTAATCACAATATTAAAACTAATCAAATTAAACTCAATTCTTCTCCTTCTCATCTCCTTATACACATACTCCACCTCCTCAAATTTCTCCTTTTTCACTAAAAGACTCAACAACTGATTACAAGATAGAGATGATAACTTCAGCCCATAATCACCAGCCCTCTTAAAAGCCTCTAGACCCAGATTGTGTTTCATATTTTTAGCATAAGCCAACACCAACATATCAACAATGATTGAATTTATACACAAACTATCATTACTCACTGAAACCGCATGGAAAATCGAAGGAACAGAATGAAAGCTCTCATTTTGAACAAACCGATGCAAAAAATTTCTCATCTTTGAGTACTTTTTCGCAGCTGCTAGTGACTGTAATAGTCTACAAGTGAGCTCTAAAGGGTGGAAAAGTTTAAGCTCTTTTGTTGACCAATTAAAGTACCTGAGAACGAGATCTGGATCAGCTTCAGAATTGATAAGTTGTTGAAGAAGTGTTTTGGGGCTAGTGCTACTGAAATGGGTTCTGAGTTTTGACCAATGTTGGTTTCTTATTAGTTCTGTGATATTGTGCATGTTTTCTGCGGTTGAATCTGCAGAACAGAAGGACCTGAGGCACTGTTTGTTTCCGGAGAAAACTATCCCAAGTGGGGATTTTCCCGAGAAAAAAAGGATTTTTAGTGGCATGACCGTGGCTTTGCTCAAAGTAGTGATATTGAGTGCCAGAAAGAAGTGCTCAATCTAAAGCCTATAAGCCAAATTAGGGTATTTTAAAAAAGACTAAACGACTTTTTCCCACCCAAGGTTTGGCCCAATGACCCTTTCCCACCCGCCAAGTTTCATAATGACATTTTCCCACCCTCCGTTATAATTTGTCTATTAACTTTAACTGCACAAGGACAGAATGGTAATTTAAAAAAAAAAAAAGGGTAACTATGTCATTTTACCCTCTTCTTCTTCTTCTCTCTTTCCTCTCTTCCTCTTTCTTTTCTTCTCTTCTTCTCTTCTTCTTTTACCCTCGACTACGACTTTCTTTTTCTCTTCAATAGAGAGACGAAAGGAGGAATCATCGTCAACCACCATTCATTTGACCCGTTTTGCTTTTGCTTTAGCCATTGGGTCTAGTTGCTTCTGGTGAGACACTCAACAAATTAAGAAGAAAATTAATATTTAAAAAAGAAAAGAACAAATAAAAAAAATAAACTGAATTTACCATTCTATCCTTTTGTAGTTAAGATTAACAAAGAAATTATAACGGAGGGTGAGAAAATGTTATTAAGAAACTTAGCAGGTGGGACAGTGTCATTAGGCCAAACCTTGGGTGGGAAATAGAGATGGACAAGGAAGGCCTGGGCCTTCAAGGTCTGGTCCCAATAAGGAAAGGGCCCAAATCCTAAAGGACTGATCTTGGGCCCATGAGTTTTCTTAGGGCTCAGACCGGTCCTAGGATTAGTCATCGGCTCATAGAATCGGTCTTGGTCCTATGGGCCTAGAAAATTTTATTTTATTTTTTATTTTTTTTGTAAAATTTTTTTTAACCCCTAGATTTATTATAGAGGGGTCTTGGATATTTGTCAATGGTTTATGTAATTGGGTGGGGTTTTTAAAAATTAACAGGCTCGAGCCCTGCAGGAGGGACCGTCCTAGGCCCAATCCCTCCTCCCTTGGGCCTAGCTTGGTCCTAGGACCTGGTTTTGGGCCTAGGCTTTTCGTTTACTATAAAAAATAATAAAATCACATTCCTTACATTTTAAGTAATAAATATATTTCCGTTGACTAATTCCGAGAGAGAATAAGTGTAGTTATGATCCTCCACTTAAACTTAAATCGGTAATATTTAGATGAGGAAATGAACTTAAAATTGTGCACCTATCCGCATTATTTCTAACTCGTCCTAACCATCCACGGATGGATAATAAATATTTTTTAATTTTGATTAAAGTTGGAATTTTTTTCTAATTTATTTTTTAGATTGGCTCACTTTTTAGCTTCATGAAATTAATATTATATGTTATATGTTTTTAATTATTGAGTGAAATAATTTAATCAAGGTGGCTCATGGATGTGGAACCACCTTCATGTATAACAAGCTTTTGAAGTGGCAAGAAAGTTCTAGGGTTTCATTTGTGTACAAAAACCCAACAAAATTCACATTGATAATTACTATTTTGACCCTCAAAACTTTTCCTTCCCTAATCTAATTTAATAAACATTATTGATGTATGCAACTAATTTATTAATAAGTATATTATTGGTGTAATGTTTTGCCGAATACTCAAATCGACAATAGAAAAATTAGAAACAATGTAGTATAATAGGTTTGATCTACAATGCAACATTTATAGATGTAATCTTTTACTCAATATTTGAATCGTCGAGAAGTAATCAAAAGCTTCATACGCACACAAAAGACGCAAAATACTCACTCATTTTTTTGGATAGAATAAATAAATCCTTTTATTTTTCTTTCGAGATTTCCATATCGATGAAAGGAATTTTGCAAATTTTTTAAAATTGGACGTGGAAACAAAAAGACCAAGAACCGTCTGATTATACAAACAAAACGCAAAAATAATAAACTACTTTTATTTAGTTTAAAGATTCAAATTTTTAGGTCGACACCACATTAAATCCTTGGATATCAGAATCAGAACACTGGTTTGCTCTAATTTCCAACCATAGGGATAAGAAAATTCATCTTCCCATATTTTATTCATTATAAAGAACAATCTACAATTTTCAAATATATATATTTTTTTATTTAATGTCAAGTTGTAACTAGATGTTTTTATGATTATTTAATTTTCTAAAAAAAAAAAAGATATAAATTTATTTAGTGTTTTTTTATGAGGACATATGCATTTTTTTAAGTATATTATTGTTGATAAATATTGAAAAAATTAAATTTGACTAAAAAAATTTGTAATTATATCATGAAAAAGATTTTGATTCATTGATAAATGAGAGTTTTGATTTAAAAAAAAAAAATCGAAAATATATGCATTTAAGAGTTTTTAAAATTTAGTCTTTATATTTCCAAATAATATTATGCATTTCAAGTTATAGAATATTGTCCTATGATTTATGAGTATTGCAGAAACTAATATTGACGCAGAGATGAGTTTTGGGGAAAAAATACTCACTCACTTTATTGAATGCACTGTTTTCCTTTATATACAAAATTAGTCAACTAAGCTAGTCTGAGCTAGAGTGCAGTAGCCAAACTGATTAACTAATAAAATAAAGTAATTGCAATATTACAACTTGATTTGACTATTATATCCCTATTCCTCTAATACCCCCCCTCAAGTTGGAGGGTGGTAAAGATCAAGCACACCCAACTTGTGTAGCATGTGATAATGAAGACTCTTGCCAAGAGCTTTGGTAAGGATGTCAGCCGGCTGTTCGATGAAGAAATATAAGCAGTGCTAATCAGTCCATTCTTGAGTTGCTCCCGGACTATATGACAATCAATGTCAATGTGTTTAGTCCTCTCATGGAACATCGGATTGGAAGCAATGTAATTAGCTGCTTGGTTGTCACAATGAAGAGTAACAGGGAGTATATTGGAAAAACCAAGTTCTTTTAATAGCTGAACTATCCAAATTACTTCACATACCGTGGATGCCATAGCCCTATATTCTGCCTCAGAAGAAGACTTGGAAATAGTGGCTTGACGTTTAGATTTCCAGGAGATCAGTGAAGAACCAAGAAATATACAAAATCCAGTGACAGACTTCCTTGTCATCAAACAAGAACCCCAATCAGTCAGTGTAGGCTGTTAAAGACAAAGCATTCACAGCAGGGAAAAAAAGTCCCAACCCTGGAGCAGATTTCACATATTTCACCACCTTAAGGGCTGCTGTCATGTGAGATTCTTTAGGTTGATGCATAAACTGGCTTAGGATACCAATTGAGTAGCTAAGATCAGGCCTAGTCATGCACAAGTACAAGAGTTTCCCAACCAATCTTTGATAAACAGCAGGATCAGTTAACAAAGGATCATTACCAACACTATCAGTGGAAAATTGATTATCATATACTGTTGAAGTGAACTTTAAATTGGGTTCCATGGGAATAACAGATGGTTTGGAGCCGGACAAACCTGATTCAGCAATAAGCTCTAGTGCATACTTTCTCTGACATAGGCTAATTCCCTTAGAAGATCTAGCCACTTCAAATCCTAAAAAATACCTCAACATGCCTAAATCTTTCAGCTTAAATCTGGAGTGTAACAATTGCTTTGTTTGAGTGATCATATCATGGTTATTCCCAGTTATCACAATATCATCTACATACACTAATAACATGACAATGTGTGATTGTTGACTCTTAAAGAATAGAGAATAATCTGATTTGGACTGTTGGAATCCACCATCCAAAAGAGTTGTGGTTAACTTGTAATTCCAAGCTCTAGAAGCTTGTTTCAACCCATAAAGAGATTTATGAAGCCTACACACAAGATCCTTCCCCCTTTGCTTCGGAAATCCTTGAGGCAATGTCATATAAATCTCCTCTTGCAAATCCCCTTGCAAGAAAGCATTATCGACATCAAGCTGATAAAGCGGCCAATTATGCATTGAAGCTAAGGCCAAAACTGTCCTAACAGTGACCATTTTCACAACTGGAGAAAAGGTCTCCTCATAATCAATCCCAGCTTGTTGTGTGTACCCTTTGGCAACCAAACGAGCCTTATATCTGTCCAAAGTACCATCAGCCTTATACTTAAGTTTATACACCCATTTACAACCAATGGGAACCTTGCCAAGAGGCAAAGGTATTAAAGACCAGGTATGGTTGTGCTCTAAGGCTTGGATTTCTTTCTTCATAGCATCTATCCAATTCTGATCCTTAGAAGCTTGAAGAAAACTGGTGGGTTCAACCAAAGATAGATTGGACAAAAAAGCTTTGTATGAATAGGAGACATTATCATAGGAGACAAAATTGGTGATAGGATACTTGGAAAAATTGGCTGTAGGATTATGTTTAAGTGTAGGACAAATAAAGTCTTATGTCCATATGGGAGGTTGTGTGTGTCTGTTGGATTTTCGAAGGATAGGAGGTGAAGCAGTAGAAATTTCAGGTGAAGAGGAAGAACCTGAGGGGGTTGAATCAAGGGAAGAAAATGGAATAATAGGAGCTGTAGAATGGACGCTGGACAGTAGGTGAATAAGGTTCTGTAGAAGGTGAATGTGTTGAGTCTAAATCAAGAAAATCTGAATTAATGGGAAAAGGAACCTGGGATGGCTTAGACAAGGCAAAAGGAAAAATGTTTTCATAGAAAACAGCATCCCTGGTTACAAAGACAGAATGTGAAGATAAGTTGTAAAGAATATATCCTTTTTGTGTGAGAGAATAACCCAAGAAAACTGATGGAATAGCTCTAGGATGCAACTTGTCTTTTGAAGGAAGAAATGTAGCATAGGCTAAATATCCAAAAACCTTTAAATGATCCAAGGAAGGAGGTTTATCAAAGAATGTTTCAAAAGGAGAAAGACCTTTAAGAACAAGCGTGGGAAGTCTATTGATTATATACACAGCAGTTTGCACACAATAGCCCCAAAAATGAGTAGGTATATTAGACTGAATTTTTAAAGCTCTAGCAACTTCTAATATGTGCCTGTGTTTCCTCTCAACAATACCATTTTGTTGAGGGGAATAAGCACAGGAGCTTTGATGAATAATTCCCTGGCTACTCAATAGACCATGACAATCTTTGTTGAAGAACTCTAAACCATTATCAGTCCTAATGCATTTGGGAATCAAGTGATACTGCGTATGGACCATTTTAAGGAAGTGTTTTATGGTAGAAAAAGTTTCAGACTTGAATTGCATGAGAAACAACCAAGTCACCCTAGAGTGGTCATCAACTATGGTAAGGAAATATCGGGCATTACCATGAGTGGGAGTTTTGTATGGGCCCCAGACATCCATATGCAACAAATCAAAGTTATGCTGTGTGTGGGATATACTGTGTGGAAACGGTATCCTGGTCTGTTTGGCCAAAGGGCAAATAGGACAATGCAGAAACTAATATTGACGCAGAGATGAGTTTTGGGGAAAAAATACTCACTCACTTTATTGAATGCACTGTTTTCCTTTATATACAAAATTAGTCAACTAAGCTAGTCTGAGCTAGAGTGCAGTAGCCAAACTGATTAACTAATAAAATAAAGTAATTGCAATATTACAACTTGATTTGACTATTATATCCCTATTCCTCTAATAATGAGAATTTATAATTGTTTATGTCACAAGTAATCTTTTTTTGTTATAATTAATATGATTGATAATTTTTATATTGAGTATCTCTATATGATACTATGGTAAAGCTAGCCACTCGCTAGCCTGAATAAATAATCTATATTAGCGGTTTACTAGTTGCATATATATTAAAATATAATATGTAAAATTAAGTTATACATCTTAACTAGTGTTACATAATTTAGTTTTATAATATAAATAAAATTTTACAATCAAAATAAATAATTTAAAAAATGAGAAGCCAACAAAATAAAATTTTACGATCAAACATAATAATATGTCAGAAACCTCCCCCCAATTATTAAATACTCCTAAACCTCCCCCAATTATTAAGTAGTTCATAAACCCCCCAATTATATTACCTCCCCCCATTTATTAAATATTTCATAAACCTCCCTCCAATTATTAAGTATTTCATACTATCAATATTTATCTCAAAAAATTAGCGTTAGTGAGAACCATAACCTATAAAAGGCATAAGCCAGTTCTTATATCTACGTTTAGGGAAAAAAAAAAAAAAATCTGGTACAACTACAAATATTATAGTGTCTGTATTATAAGTTTGTGGAAATTCTGAGTGAAAGTTACTGCTCTAATCTGTTTTAGGTCATAACCCTTGGAGATCATCAAGGGTTTGCAGTATAAGAAGCACCATAATTAAATCTTGATGTTTATTTACCATTTTTGTCACTTAGGACAAATCAAACACTGGTCATATATTTGCTCTATATATATATATTACTAATCATAGATTTATGATGGTGGCATGTAGGTAGATGGAGATTGAATTGGATTTGATATTTTTGAACGAGAATTGTGATGATGACAATGAATTGACTTTGATATATTTGAATGTGAATTGTAACAATGACAATGAAGTGATTTTAACTTCAATTTTGTGTTCTCCCGATTTAAAACCTACTTGTTCTCCCAATTTTTTTTTTCTTTTTTTTGTTTTCAATTCAACGAATTGCATTGTGATTTTCAAATCTACTCTCTTGTTGGGTTTAAATTGGAAAAATTCATTATATAAATATAATTTATTTTGCATCAAACTCAGGGACAAAATGGTAATTTCAACTGTTTCAAAATTTTAAAATCTCAAAAGGTACCGGTTGAT
The DNA here is from genome assembly GCA_026225825.1 of Pistacia integerrima. NCBI lineage: Eukaryota > Viridiplantae > Streptophyta > Magnoliopsida > Sapindales > Anacardiaceae > Pistacia > Pistacia integerrima. The sequence goes on from CM047748.1 coordinate 646,158, forward strand.
TTTTAGCATTAGGGACAAATTGGTAACTTAATCTTTACACATAGTTGGGGGTATATTGGTAATTGATGTCGTTGATATGATATATACTATTAAAAAATTTTCCAGTCAAATAGTTAGGAGTATTTCCATTTTTACGGTGAAAATCATTATATTTAATGGCATTTATTGACGGAACATGACGATTGGGTGGGAAAATGCCATTTTGAAACTTTGGGGGAGGAAGTGTGATTGAGGCAAACCTTGGGTGGGAAACAGTCCTTTACTCTTCTTTGTTATTGTGACATGTAACTTTAAACACTGTATAGATAAGAATCATATTTTTAAAAATAGCAAATCCAATTTCTCATTTTTCAGTTTCGTTTTTCAAAAAATAAATTTTTGTTGTTATTTTAAAGTATTTGTTTAAAGGTAGGAACTTGAAAACAAAGAAAATAATTTAATAGTGTGTGAGAAGAGGTTTTAAATGTTAGTATTTTTGAGCCAACCATAGGTTGGTTGAGTGGTAAAGGCTTAGGGCCAAGGGGTTTGCTCCCTCTGTGGTCTCAAGTTCGAATCACAAGAACGGTTGCTAATATTGTTGGTTATAGACCGTAGGGCTTGTCCTGTTTGCGAGTTGACCAATTATGAGCTGTCACGCTGAGGGTCGTGAGAGAAGGTTATGAGATTGAGTTATAGATCTAGTATTACTCTTAAAAAAAAAAAAAAAATGTAAACAGTATTTGTTTCCAGATTTCTTATAGCCTAACAATTTTCAATCATTTTAAAGATAAACATAAAATTAAACAACCACATTCAATACACTACTAAAGACATAACCTAGCCCAATAATTTGTTTCCAAATCTCTATCTTCTTTGTTTCTCAAACAAAACCCATGAATCCTAGCTCATGTATTTTTAAACTTTGGTTTTCCATTAACATACCAGTGAGGAAGTGAGAGAGATTGATAAGAGATTCAAACTTTAAGGATTAAGGAGAGATGGATTTTCCACTTGTTTCTCCTAATGGAATCAGTAATACAACCATTCCGAAATAGATCGCTTGCATCATTGAATATGGGATTTGCAGTAAGAAAGCAAACACAATAAGAGGTGGTAAACTGAAAAGATTAAGCAATTTTTTTTTTTTTTTTTTTTAATGATCGGAGATGTCTAGGTTAGCTTACGCACACTTCAACTAAAAGACTTTGAAAGTCTGATCGGTTAATCCTCTAATGACCACCCCTATTAGTGCCTAGGGGGACTCAAACTCAAAAGCTTGGAGAAACTCTTTTTGCTCTTTTACCATCAGAAGACCTGGTAGTGGTTTGCAAAGATTTAACGGTGCATACATGCATAAGTAATGTAGCTTTCCAAAATAGTGAAGATTTAGGGAATATGATATAAATGAAGAAAATGTTAATTTTCAATTGTAAATATATGAATGTATTTGGTCATTGATAACCAGACTAATAAAGATATCTCGGCTAGCCAACTACTTATGAATCCATTGGCTTCAAAATTCAAATTTAAGGTGGACTTGACAATTATAAACCAACCGGGTTCACTATTTAAATGAAAATAAAAAAGTGACTATGAAATGTTAATTAAACAAATACACTCAGGTGCGTTTGGTACGTCATTTCTACTCGTATTCCCAATACTATTCCTGAAATATTGTTTGGTACATTATTTGAGAAATATTAGTATATTTTTCTTAATTACTTTTAGACCCCTTTGAGTTTATTAATTTCATAATACCCCCAAAAAAAGTTAAAAAATTAACAAAAACACCTCTACTCACCCATACTTGCCAGATTCCGACAACCACCGTCGATGATAGTCGGAATCTATCACAACGGTGAATTAAAATTAACGATCGAAACTGGCCGTTAATTCACCGATCTGGCATTTTCTGGCCAGATCCACAGTGGATTTGGTCGGAAAAGGCCAAACGACAGCGATTGACCATATCTTTGGCTGTCGCTAACGGCTAAATCTGGACTTTTTTCGCCGTCAACGGCCAGATCTAGCCTTTTCTGGCCAGATCCGTGGTGGATATGGCCGAAAAATGCCATATCGACGCCCTACCCGACAGATCCATTGGTTTGCGTCGTAATGCCATTTTCTTGCCAGATTCCGACGGTGGTTGCCGGAATTTGGCATTGTGGTGGGTGGGGGTGTTTTTGTCATTTTACAAAAAATTTATATATTGGGGTGTTTAGTTAAATTAGCAAACCTTGAGGTTTTTTTTGTAAATTTTTAAATTTTACCTCGTAATACTCCCCTATTCAACTACCCAATATTATTCCCAAAATCCTATCCAAAATAATAAAACAAACGGACCCCTCATTATTTTTTACATAATAATAATGTAATTAAAATAAAAATCTAATAAATATATAATTAATTTCTGGAAAACTGAAAACTGGCTGCTTTGGGGTAGCCAGACAGCAGCCACCGGCGATACCGTCAGCTTCATTGTGTAGATCAACCAACTGTCATCAAATTCAAAAATATATATATGGCATTCGATTGTATCGATTCAGCAATCTCATAATATGTTTGGCCTTGTCTGGGACCTTACTGGAACCGTGGCTCACAAGCTCATCTAAAATCGCATATAACTACAAAATCAAAACCAAAACATAAAGGAAACAAATAAGAATACTAGTGAAAACATGAAATTAGCTAATGAGATCTGCAGAGCACTACCTCATCAAGTTGCATAGAAGCGAAGTCCTCGCCATTCAGACGGTCTAGTTTAATAATGCCATGCAGATATTCTAGATTTTTCATTAACAACTTTTGTTCCTCAAGTTCCCTATCCCGTACCTTCTTCAAGGCCTTGACATTCTCATTGATCTGTTCGGGAGTTAGCCAAATTCCCATTTTAGGCTATACCCAAAAAAAATATGCATTAGTCAATATTTTTAATATTTGCTCCTCCAATATGGTTAATATTTACTTAAATAATAAGGATGTGGAGTATTATCATACATTGGAAGAAGCTGGCTTTGCATCTGCTGCAACAGGAGGACCATTTGGAGGTGTACATGTATGGTCAGTAAACTCAGTCTTAATGTCGGGGTTTAGCCTTGGGTTCTTTTCTGGCCTTGGGTTCTTTTCTGGCTTTGCATCTGCTGCAACAGGAGGACCATTTGGAGATGTGCATGTATCGTCAGTAAACTCAGTCTTAATGTCGGGGTTTAGCCTTGGGTTCTTTTCTGGCCGTGGGTTCTTGCCGAACAGGTGCAGCCAGTTTAAACTGCATCAAAGATCATGTATTAAATACTGGGTATTTGGCTCCAACTTTTTCATAGAAACATACAGCAAAAAGACGGAAACACGGCTCCAGTTTATAGGAAACAAACAAAACAATAAAAAGGAATACTTTATAAGCAGGCTTCATGTTAAGCATAATGAATGACTGAAAAAAAGAAAAAATTTGATCATTTATGGCAAAACCAGATAGAAATTAGAAAAAACATAATTGTATTTTATAATGTATTGTATTACTTTACCCATTCATTAGAGACTGCAATTCTGAATCCCTCAGAGTGGGAAAAGTAAGCTTATTGCGGAAACATGGGTTTGCTTCTATCAGTTTTTTGAGCTCTAGAAGAAGTATGAAACGAGCTGTTTTGGTGTCATACTTGGACAGCTGCTCATTTTCCCTGAATTGATTTGATACACCAAAGTGTCATAAACTCAAGTCGAACTAGCGACACTTAAAAATTTGAATAATGACTATTGCATTTATTCAAGCAAATTGATCATAAACAGATTCAAAATTTCAATTTATAGCTCATTATTTAAGAGAAAATTGAGAACCAACAAAAATTACCTTAAATTACTGAGAGTTAAAAGTTGTGTAATTTCTTTGTACCCTTCCTCATTCAATGTTGAAAACACTTTTAAATCAGTCTCTAATATTTCAAGTGCCTTTGCCTTTTCTCGCCTATAATATGATTTAAGACAGAAAAAATTAATACCCAAGAAAAAACTATAAAAAACTTTCACTGATAAATGCAAATTACTTATACCTATCAAGTGCTTCAAGATACTTTTGCTTCCTAATTTCATAGAATATCTTCATAGATTCTTGGTTATCATCAACTTTGGTAAATCCTGACAAGTATTTCTCAACTTCAACCCAATCTCCGGCTTGAACTTTCTCGTAAAGGTACCTCAAGTTGAAATAAAACCCTGATTCTTTTTCAAGCCTACCAAAACATGGAAAGTAACATCCTTTATTAAATATGGAACTCCAATTAAATAATTTTCAACCAAAACATCAATTTGCTAAGGAAAGAACACTCTCCACCCAAACCAACCCAACACTATTCAGATTTTGCCAACTTTTAAAATTTTGTTTGACAAAGGAGGTTCCCCTGAATCCTTAGGCTAGCATAATTCATATATAAACACAAGAATTGAGCTATTAGACGATTCTCTTAGCGTGTATCTATAGATGATGGGATGTGTTCAGGGACATAAAAAACTATTAAAAGATAAAAAATTGCAATGTAATTAATACACTAAATTTTGTCTTTGCGTAAAACTATCCATTAAACAAAACAACACAAACACACAAAATGCTCTTCGCAAAACTTACTTGTGAAGAGACTCCTCGAATTTCTCTTCTTCGAGAAACTGAAGTATTAGAAACACCAATGCTCTTTGCAACGGCAACATCTTTGACTTCAAAACGCACCACACCAACACACACAAAACAAACAAACAAATTCAGTAAGATAAAAGTAGAGAGAGAGAGAGAGAGAGAGAGAGACTTCAACTTACTTATTAGTCTCGTTATCTGAATCCGCAAAGAGGCTTCTTGAATCACAACAAAGGCTTCCAAAGTAAACCTTTATAATAACATATAGGAAAAAATAATTAAAATAAAATAAAAAAAATCTTAATACTACTCAAATAAGGAATTATAAAATTGGAAAAAATCCTAACTTAAACAAGGAATTATAAAATTGGAAAATAAACTAAATTCCTAATGAAAATTAGGAAAATAGCTTATGTTGGCGTGAGCTGGAATGGGAACCACCAGTTCAAAATCAAAACTTTCCTGCTCCAAAACAACTCTCACATGTGAAAATGAAGACGAACAAACAGAGAAATGAAGCAAAGCTTACTACTCCTTGAATTTCTCTTCTTCGATGCAAATTGAGAAAGGTCAATGGCTTTATGCAAATGGTTGCCTTTCCTTTCCTGAATTTAGCATGGATGACTGGACTCATGACGAAGATCTAAGCTACTTGGAAATGGTAAAAACAAAATTTCTATTAGAATTTCCATTGCCTATTGTAGTTACTGCTCTGAAAATTTTAATTCAGTGATTATGACATACTCATTTTTTTATCTGTTTTACTTTCCAATTCACATTATCTATTGATATTCGGGTCTCATACAAGAATAAACTTGCTGATTGCTCTAGTATAATTATGTACACATAAAGTTAGGAGACTTAGAATCAGCTTAAAGTTCTTTTTTCATACATCACCCCTCTCTTTGGCAGTTGTTAGAAGGCCAAATAAACTTAGCATTAAATACTATCTAACAGAAGCACAACTGCAAAGGCAGCTTCTTGACAAGGTACAGAGGATAAGTAAATTTTCTCTAAATTCAGAGACTTTGCTTCAACATTTACTGACTTGGAACTTTCTTATTAAGTTTTTGAAGTGTCTAAACCAGGAGGAGATTTTATGTAGGATTGGGAATGGGTAAATGAATGGTAATATTGATCACAAGAGTGTCGAGGCTAAACAGAAAGGATGATGCTATGTGTTTTTTGGAGAACAATTGCACCAGTAATACCTATTTGCACCTGAGTAATGAAAATAAATTCTAGATTGCTAATTGTTACTGGGAACAAAGTTTTAAAAATCCCATTGTCAACATCGTTGTTCACCAATCTATATATCCAGAAAACAAGATAATAATGTGAAAGACTTAAAGATTCTGTGATGCAGATAGCCTAACAATTTAGGAAATTAATTTATAAAATCAATGCCTTAGTAATTTCTCTTGTACTAGTTTTGTACCAATAAGTATCTTTGAATCTCTGGAGACATTCTGCATAGTTTTTAGTTGCAAGTTCTTCCAGGAAGATACTTTGAATTGTTCAGGAGGCAAGTGATGGTGCAATAGGAGTTGAAGATGTGCTAGAATTTGTTATACCAGCTTTCGCTTGAATGTCAACATGTTGATAACATCTATGATTTTGTTTCATTTTTCTCCTTTTATGTCTCTGTAAATTTATGAAAAATTAAACAACGTAGTTGTTCTTCAATGAATGTATGTGTAAATATGTGTTTGGGTTTATGAAAACAAGATAATGATATTATTGAACTTTACATGACTCAACATATATTTATCTAAATGGGTTTTGCAGTCTTTTGGAGTTCACTGGTGTCCACTTGGTTGCTTAACGCGACTCCCTTCATCTTCTGAGTAAGCACAATCTCACACTTTAGAGCTTAAATCTTCGTTATTTCCCTTATTACTAATATGTTGAGTTCTATGTTTCCTACAAAACTGTGTTCTTTTATGCTTCAAAATTCTAGTTTGCCATTTTGTGGGTAGCTGTTTTATTATTTTAACTTTGTCATATCTTGGAAGAATACCTGGCAAAAGAAAAAAAAAAATCACAGAGAAGATCATGATCTACTGGTACTAACTAGTAACATCCTGCTGCTGAACATGTTTTCTTTTTCTAATTTATTCAGAGAAGGAGAATTTCCTTCAACTGCATGCAAGATATGTTCCTCCTTTTTATGCATAACTAAAGATTTCCCATAGAAGATTTAGTGGTGGAAGGCGCTGTGGATAGTATATTAATGAAGTAATTTTTTAATGCAGATCATGATCTACTGGGACAATATGCTCTCTTTGCTGAACACACAGCTGTATCATCCACTACTCACCCATGTCCATATATTGCTTATTTTGGACCCATTCATCCCTCATTCTCAAACAGCAGCGGAAGTGTTTCAGAACAATCCCTGGAATGGTCCATCAGTACATAGTGAGATGCCAACTTCATATAGTTTCCCTCCCATGGATCTCCATTATCACACTTGGGATCAGCATTCTTCTCCCTTCTCTACATCCAGCAGTCGAATTGGTAGTGGTGATCAGCCTTCGATTCCACCTGTCACTCAGAGGTCAACAAGGACCACATCTGATATACCGAGATCCGGATCTTTTATGCATCCGTTCCTTGTTGTCCTGATAAATTTCTTGCTGGTGCATGGATTTGTTTTTTCACTGTTGGTTTTAAATGTTGCCAGGCAACAGCTTGTTCTTGAGTATGGTAATTGTGCATGAGCATTTGAACATTTACCTTAATATTTACCTCTGTTTATATCACTGAATTATATGTTTTGGTTAAATTATTGTAGCATTGATCTTTCAAATGTTCCAGTGCTAGAGCTGGAAGTTCAGTGCTAGAGACTAGTCATCTAGATTTCCTCTTTCTTTGTAAGAGTAAACGACTTTTTCCCACTAAAGGTTTGCCTTAATGACACTTTCCCACCCAAAATTTTTTATATTTAATTTGATATAGTTATGATTTGTTTTAACCTAGTATTTAAGAATTAGCTTAGTAAATTTTTTATCTTGGGTTTCTCTTTTAGGATGGAGTTGATCCTGCCATGGAAAAGCCGAGAAGTGTGTACGATTTAATCGATAAAGCTGAACCTTGGAAGTTGAGAAGAGCAATGATGCTTCTTATACTTTAGTTTCTCGAAGAAGAGAAATTCGAGGAGTGTGTTCAAAAGTAAGCTTTGCTTCATTTCTCCGTCTGTTCGTCTTCATTTTCACATGTCGAGTTGTTTTGGAGCAGGAAAGTTTTGATTTTGAACTGGTGGTTGTGTGATTATGTTAGATTTAGGTGTTTTGGGGCTGTTGTTGTTGGAATTATGGGATTTTGTTGGGTTTAAGCTTTGTTAGAGTGGTTTAAGTGGTGGAATGTGTCTGATTGTTGATTTTGTTTTGTTTTGTTAATAAAAAAGTGGATTATGTTGGTGTTTTTTTTGTTTAATGGAAAGTTTTATGCAAAGGCAAAAATTTAGTCCTATTAAGTACATTGAAATTTGTACAAATGTTTGTCTTTTTATGATTTTTTATCTCTCTAAACACGTCCCATTATCCGTAGATACAAGTTACGAGAATCATTTGACAAACTCTATTCTTGTGTTTATATATGAATTACGCTAGGGACTCAAGGTAAACTCCTTAGTCAACCTAAATTTTAGAAGTTGGCGAAATTTGCTTAGCGTTGGGATTGGTTGAGTGGAGAGTGTTCTTTCCTTAAAAAATATTAGAAATTTGATGTTTTAGTTGAAAATTATTTAATTGGAATTCCATATTTAATAAAGGATGTTACTTTACATGTTTGGGTAGGCTTGAGTAAGAATCAGGGTTTTATTTCAATATGAAGTACTTCAACAAGAAAGTTCAAACCGGAAAATGTATGAAGTTGAGAAGTACTTGTTAGGATTTACCAAAGTTGATGATAACTAATATTCTATGGAGATTTTCTTTGAAATTAGGAAGCAGAAGTATCTTGAAGCACTTGATAAGTATATGTAATTTGCATTTATCAGTGAAAGTTTTTTATAGTTTTGTCGTATAGTTTTGTCTGTAATTTGCATTTATCAGTGAAATATTTAATAAAGGATGTTACTTTACATGTTTGGGTAGGTTTGAACAAGAATCAGGGTTTTATTTCAACATGAAATACTTCGATGAGAAAGTTCAAACCGGAGAATGTATGAAGTTGAGAAGTACTTGTCAGGATTTACTAAAGTTGATGATAACTGATATTCTATGGAGATTTTCTTTGAAATTAGGAAGCAGAAGTATGTTGAAGCACTTGATAAGTATACGTAATTTTAATTTGCATTTATCAGTGAAAGTTTTTTATAGTTTTGTCTGTAATTTGCATTTATCAGTGAAAGTTTTTTTTTTTTTATAGTTTTGTCTCTAATTTTAGGGTATTAATTTTTTCTACCTTAAATTATATTACAGGTAAGACAAGGAAAAGACAGTTGAAATATTAGTTACTGATTTAGTAGTGTTCTCAATATCGAATGAGGAACTGTATAAAGAAATTACACAACTTTCAACTCTCAGATAATTTTTGTTGGTTCTCAATTTTCTAGTATGGTGACACCAAAACAGCTCGTAGCATGATGTTGATAGAGATCAAAAAACTGATAGAAGCAAACCCTTTTTTCTGCGATAAGCTTACTTTTCCTTTCATGGAGTCATCAAGATTGTGGACTCTGATTAAATGGAGGTAAAGTGATGCAATAAATGATAAAATACAATTATGTTTTTTTCTAGTTTCTATCTGGTTTTGCCATTAATGATCAGTTTTTTATCTTTTCAGTCACTCATTATGCTTAATATGAAGCCTGCTTATGAACTAGCCATTTTTTATTGAAATAATACTATACTCACAAACCTTTCTCATATAAACGTGACATGTTAGTTTGTAATTGGTCGGTTCGTAATGAGTTCTGCTTACCCAACAATGAGTCTCATCTGACCGAATGCGAACTGACCAATTGGAAGAGCAAATGTTAAAAATATTGACTAATGCATTTTTTTTTTTTTTTTTTTGGTAATAGTTTTTCCCACCCACTTCAGCCCAGCTAATGCCAGTGCTCTAGCTGGTTGGATGGCCAATGCTTCTACTTCTTCCACTTTTCAAGCTTTTGTTGTTCAATTCGTCACTGTTTACATTTTTTTATATTGGGTTTCTCTTTTAGATTTGATCCTGCTAGTAGAAGCATGGAAAAGTCAAGAAGTGTGGACGATGTAATTGATAAAGCCAAACCTTGGTAGTTGGCTGAAATTGTGGATAGCTATGATTTTCATATTATATACTCATATAAACTAGGAAAACATAGAGTTGATGTTAGTAAAACCAAACTCATCCATGCATCTTATGATAGAGGTTTACACACACAACTTTCGTTGATTGAATCATGACTTGGTAAGTTCAAAATTAAATGAAAGTCTTAGAGGAATATACAGTCAATAACAAATCACAAGTCAAACTCGAACTGAACCGAACCGAACCGATTTTCTAATGATCCGAAAAACCGTTTTGGTTTAAAGAAATGCAAAAACTGATTTTCCAGTTTGGTTACTGATTTACGAGAATATGAGAACCAGTTAACCGAAACCGGTTTATTATAAAAATATTAAATTAAAACCGGTTTAAAACCAGTTAACTGATTTTTGCTAACCGGTTTTTCCCTTAACCGATTTAGTTTCGGTTTAAAAAAATTCATGAACCGAAAAACTGATTCGGTTAACAAAATCGGTTAATCAGTTTTGAACGCCCCTAAGTCAAACATCAAGCATGCATGTTAATAACTTTGATTATGGATTAATTTTATGCACTGATATTTTCAAAAGAAAGTCATAGTTTCTCGTCAACTAAAAGACACAAATGTCTCATTCCTCCAAATTCTTCTCTAGTTGAAATTTTTGACATTCTCCTCCTATCAAACACCTTTGACTCTTGCTGTATGATACTCAGCCACTCTTTTCTGTCAAATTCTTGTATTTTTATCCGTTCCACTTTTCTATTCAAACACTCGACAAAAAATTTTCTTGGCACAATTTTCCCGAGAAAAAAAGGGGGTTTAGTGGCATGGACTGTAGCTTTGCTCAAAGCAGTGATCGAGAGCCAAAAGAAGTGCTTATCCTTAAGCCTATAAGCCAAATTAGGGTATTTTAAAAAATAATAAAATCACATTCCATATATATATATATATATATAATGAAGGTGTTCGACCTACTTACCGTCATAGTCTCATACTTAAACTCAAATCAGTAATGTTTAGATGGGTAATTGAATCTAAGACCGTGTATTATTTTCTGTTCGTCCTAACCATCTGAGCTACTCTCAAATGGATAATAAATATTTTTAAATTTTGATTAAAGTTGGAATTTTTTTCTAATTTATTTTTGAGATTGGCTCACTTTTTAGATTCATGAAATTAATATTATATGTTATATGTTTTTAACTATTTAATCAAGCTTTTGAAGTGGCAAGAAAGTTCTAGGGTTTCATTTGTGTACTAAAACCCAACAAAATTCACATTGACAATTACTATTTTGACCCTCAAAACTTTTCCTTCTCTAATCTAATTTAATAAACATTATCTATGTATGCGATAATGCAACTAATTTATTTATACGTAGATTATTGGTGTAATCTTTCACCCAATACTCAAATCGGTAGTAGAAAAATTAGAGACAATGTAGTATAATAGGTTTGATATGCAATGCAAAGTTTATAGATGTAATCTTTTACTCAATACTTGAATCGTCGAGAATTAATCAAAGGCTTTATGTGCGTACAAAGACGTAAAACATATATTTGAGAACTTTTCAAGCAAATGTCTATTCACCCGATATTTTGGATGGAATAAAGAAATCCTACTATTTTTTTTTAGAGATTTCTGGACCAATGAAAGAAAATTTTCAAATTTTTAAAAATTGGATTTGGAAACAAAAAGACTAGTAACTGTTTGATTATACAAACGAAACACCAAAATATATATATATAGTTTAAACTTTAAAGATTAAAATTTTTAGGAAAAAAATCATTAAAAAAATTAATTAATTCTAAGAGAGGTTCAAATGAGATGGTGATTCTAGAACAAGTAGATTTCTTGCTTCCAAAGGCAATAAATATTAAATATTAAATTAATACACAAAACCTTATTTAATACAAAACAAAATAGGGTTTATGTAAGGACAAAAACGTCAATTCACTGGATATCCTCAAACCAGACACAACAAGGGTTTGGCAAGGGTTTATGCAGGGCTTTAACTGCAACACTCTCCTCTCACAAACCTCTCCTCCTCCTCTCTTCAATGCAACATCCCCCAATCTCAATCGGGTCCTCAAAATTTCTAAATCTTTTCAATTTCACCCCTCCAAGAGTCTCCCCAATTCGCCAATGCTGAAACTCCTCTCCTCCACCGCCGCGTCATGCCCGCAGGCCCACGCCTTCGCCACCGTTCCGGCTTTCAGAACCAAGCCTTCATCTTCCTCGCCTCTGTTCGACGCGCTGAGTCAACTCACCGGGTTGACGTCTCGGAGGAGCCGTACGGTGACTTACAGGAGATTTTTCTGCTCCGATTCTTCTGGAGACAGCGGTGAAGATGGGTCCCTGGCCGAGGTTGAGCTGAAGGATGCTAAAGCCGACTCCGAAGAGTCCGACCCGAAGAGTTCTTCAGCTATTGTGTCTACGAGCCCTCGGCCCGAGGATTATTTAACGGTTGGTTGAATGAAGTTTTTGTTTTTGTTTGTATCTATTTGGTTGGTTGGTGAGAGAGGAAAGGGAAATGAGGGAATTGAGGGAGAATGAAGAATTTTTTTCTACAATTAATATAATGCAAGAGCGTTAGTAGCAATTTCGAATGTTTTCCAATGTTAAAAACAATTTTTCAATTGAATAGGAGCTTTTAAGATGAAATATTAGTGTTTTTCTATTTTATTTTATAATTAGTTTGGTTGGTGAGAAAGTAAAGGAAATTAGAAATTTGGAGTAGAATAAATAAGCTGTTTAATTGCAATCTCAAATTGAATGTTAAAACAATTTTCTTTAGCTGAAGAAGAGCACTTAAGGATTAAATTTTTTTTTTTAATATGAAACTATTGAAAGTACAAATGCTAGTTTATAAATTTTAAAGCTTTTATGATTGAGTGGATGGTTTATGGTTAGCGTTTACTATTTATCTTATTACTTGATTTTGTGTATGGCAGGTTTTGGCATTACCATTGCCTCATAGACCTCTTTTTCCTGGTTTCTACATGCCAATTTATGTCAAGGTATTGTAGCTTCTGTCTTGTTATATGTCGACATTTTTGGTTCATTTCATGCAGCAAGATTTTAAGGAATTTAGTTGAGGTTTCTCTTACCAAAGTTTTAAATTTTGTTTCAGGATCCAAAATTGTTAGCAGCTTTACAGGAAAACCGAAAACGTCAAGCCCCTTATGCTGGGGCATTCCTTCTGAAAGATGAGCCGGGCATTGATTCTTCAGGTTCTGAAACTGAAAAAAGTGTATATGATCTTAAAGGAAAAGAGTTGTTTAATCGCCTTCATGAAGTTGGTACACTTGCTCAGGTATCAAGTTCTGTGAGCTTAATGACCTCAAATGTCAGTACATGCGAGATTTAACATTAAAGAATTGTGTGTTTATGACTGAACAATAAAGAATCTGTGGTATAACGTTACAGATTACAAGCATCCAGGGAGACCAGGTTGTCCTTATTGGCCACAGGCGACTGCGAATGACGGAGTTGGTGAGTAGGCAGGATATTGAAGTATTAGAATTTGCTTCCTGTTGTCTTAGAGTTTGAGGCTTTATGAAGTATCCTTTCTGTTTACTTATCTGTTATCTTTTGATGGAGAAGTTTCTTAACTGAAAATGATGTCTTCTATGTAGGTTAGTGAGGACCCCCTGACTGTCAAAGTTGATCATATCAAGGTATCCTCTCTATGCTCAATTTTGATTGATTCCAGTTCATAGGGTTCCATATATGCAAAAGATGTTCTATTGACTTTAAACATTGCAGGATAAACCATATGACAAGGATGATGATGTTATAAAGGCAACATCATTTGAGGTTATATCTACTCTAAGAGATGTTTTGAAGACAAGTTCCCTTTGGAGAGATCATGTTCAAACATATACTCAGGTTTGAATGTGTTTTTGAATAATTGCCTATACACTTTCTTTAAGATGCTCTTGCTTTTCATCATCAGTTTGGTCTAGAACTTATGAAAAGCTTTTCTTCATCTGAATTTGTTCCTGGTGCATTTTGCAATTTGCACTAACTTATGCCAATAAATTGGGATAGAACCTAAATCTCTTTTCCTCTGGCATTGATAATGCCAATCATCTTCGTCATCATTATGGCAACATCTTACTTTTAATACTTCCAAACTTTTCTCTCCTTGCCATCTTTCTAATAGTGCTACTGCCTCTGATTACAACATTGCCACTTCAGTTTCTCTCTTTTTGATTCATAGAATGCTTGCAATGAGTTAATGATATTTGCATGCCAATTCTATTTAGATAAAGCGTTTTACACACGTGATTCTGTGTGTTGGATGTTTTTTATAACTGCAACCTGATTGAATAAATTGGTTCATTGTTTGGTCATTGTAGTTACATCTTTTCTCTCTCATTTCCGCAGCATATTGGTGATTTTAGCTTTCCAAGGCTAGCAGATTTTGGAGCTGCAATATCTGGTGGAAACAAATTGCAATGTCAGCAAGTACTTGAAGAGCTAGATGTATGTCGCATATCATAATTGGTGATCTTGAATTCCCAGCTTTATTCTGGAAAATTTTCATTTGAGCACCTTTTTTTTTTTTTAACAATATGATTTAGAACCTTTTGCTATCTACATCTATGGAATCTGCACTTTAAATCCTCTTTAGACTTTTGTATTACATCCTTCTTTTTCTTCTTTACTTTTTATTTTTAGTCACTTTTATTCTGTGGTCGAACTCAGGTGTATAAACGCTTGAAACTGACACTGGAGTTGGTGAAGAAAGAAATGGAAATCAGCAAAATTCAGGTACATCATGCTATTGTTTATGGTTATTTGTTGTTTTTTGATTCTCATTCATTAGGTCTTTGCTTTCATCGGGTCATGTGTAGGAATCGATTGCAAAAGCAATTGAGGAAAAGATCAGTGGTGAGCAGCGCCGGTACTTGTTGAATGAGCAACTTAAGGCCATAAAGAAGGTATTAGCTTCAGTTATCTATTTGTATGTATTTACTATACTGTATCTCTAGAAACTATGATAGACTGTTACAAATATGTTCAGATTGAGCTGGGTTTTATATTGACTTCTATATTTTGATTCTTGCCCCTGTTGCAGGAGCTTGGATTAGAGACAGATGACAAAACAGCCCTTTCCTGTTAGTTTCATTCAAACAATCTTTCTGGTCTAGTTTAAAGTCTTATGGAAAAATCAATGCGACTGTTTTTACACTTTTCTGATCCATTATTGCAGCAAAGTTCAGGGAAAGGATTGAACAATACAAGGACAAATGTCCACCTCATATTCTGCAAGTTATAGAAGAGGAGCTTACAAAACTGCAGCTGTTAGAGGCCAGTTCTAGTGAATTCAATGTAACTCGCAACTATTTGGATTGGTTGACTGCACTACCTTGGGGAAGCTACAGGTGTTTTTGCTCTCTCATTTGGTCAAGATTTTTTTTTTTTTTTTTTTTTTTTTGAAATGTTGTTGGCATGCTTGTATTTTATCCTAATAATGATGAGAGATGTGATGTTGACCTTAGGTAATTTTTCAAGATGAATATTATTCAATAACCCTGTCATTGTAGCACTAATAGTTTTGCTTTGATACTTTGAAAATTTACTTTTCCATGGTCTCTTTAATTTAATTAAGTTGATAGAATAATTGGGAGAAAAGAAAAATTATTGCATGGTGATGGTGGTTTGGCCATTATGGTGCCAGTAGTACCATGCTAAATCTGATGTTTGTGTTGGGATATTTATGATCGATTTTCGGTCTTCATTTTTTTATGATGGATTTATAGACTTCATATATTTATGATTGATTTTTGGTCTTATATGAAGAAAGTTCTGTCATGCTGGTTTTAGATTTTTCATTTTTTTTCCCCAATTCCATATGCAGTGATGAGAATTTTGATGTCCTCCGGGCACAACAAATTCTTGATGAAGACCATTATGGATTGACTGATGTGAAGGAAAGGATATTAGAATTTATTGCTGTTGGAAAACTCAGGGGAACCTCCCAAGGTTGGTATAGTTTCTTTTTAGTTGTTAATGTGTATGAAAAATGTAGTAGCATAATAAAATGTTTTAGTATTTGTCTTTTACTTCTTATCATTCTATTGCAACAATCTGTGATGCCATTATCTTTTGAGCATTAGAGAACTGACTTCATGCCGACCATGAAGAATGGAAGCAATTCCACTTAGAAGCTATTACAAGCTCTTAATTTTCTTAAACTAATTGCAGGAAAAATCATCTGTCTCTCTGGCCCTCCTGGAGTGGGCAAAACTAGCATTGGTCGTTCAATTGCTCGTGCTTTAAACCGTAAATTCTTTAGGTTTTCAGTTGGAGGTTTAGCTGATGTTGCTGAAATCAAGGTAATTAAAGTCTTCTTATACTGGGAATAAAATTGTATGCAGCTGTATGGTGATATAAGTTATAGAAATTTTATTATTGACTCCCAATCCTTCTTCAGGGGCATCGTCGAACCTATATTGGTGCTATGCCAGGAAAGATGGTGCAGTGCCTAAAAAATGTGGGGACAGCTAATCCTCTTGTTCTGATTGATGAAATAGACAAGGTACCAAGGCTGTAAGATTGAGTTTTCTTCTGTTATATGGTCCAGAATGATATGTTTGTGCATTGTGATTATAATTATTTTCTGGTATGGAAAATGTTTATTTACTGCGATCACAATAATAACATATTGAATTTTGTGGCAGTTGGGAAGGGGACATGCTGGTGATCCGGCAAGCGCATTGTTGGAGCTCCTTGATCCAGAACAAAATGCTAATTTTCTGGACCACTATCTTGATGTTCCAATTGACCTATCAAAGGTTAGTAATAGCAGGGATTTCAATTGACGGTACCTTTCAACATATATATTGTTTCAATAGAGTAGAATATCAAGGAAATAGATTGAGAACTTGTAGTTAATTTTGGACATGTGCCTTTTTGTTTTTCTCATCTGTTGAAATTTTTTCTGGCAGTTGGCATGTTAGACTCATACTATACCCATATATACTCTTAGACGTTTTACACAAGTTTTCTGTAATTACATCTTGTGTTTTTAACATTGAATTAGCACATCACACGTCGGGCTGGAAGTTGGGCGTTGGATTTTTATGGATTTGTACCTTAATTCTTCAAATTTTCATTGTAGGTTCTGTTTGTTTGCACAGCAAATGTTGTGGAGAATATACCCAACCCTCTCTTGGACAGAATGGAAGTAATTGCTATTGCTGGGTATATCACTGATGAGAAAATGCACATTGCCAGGGACTATTTGGAGAAGACTACGCGTGAAGCATGTGGTATCAAGCCTGAACAGGTCTCATCCTCTCTCTTGTAAAAATGGAGATAATATGTGCGATATATTTTTCAAGGACTGAAGATATTGAACCCTTACAAACTAATTTGTTCCAGGTTGAGGTGACTGATGCAGCGCTTCTTGGCCTGATTGAAAATTACTGCCGAGAAGCAGGGGTTCGTAATCTTCAAAAGCAAATAGAAAAGATTTACCGCAAGGTATGGGATTATTAATTTTTGTGTTATATGTATATGTATTTGCAAATAGCTTTACTTTGCTGTTCCACCATTTTTTCCCCTTCCTTTGTATTTTAGTTCAAATTCATGAAGCACTAGAATGTATGGTTGTGTGGCAGATTGCTTTGAAACTTGTGCGGCAAGGAGCATTTAGTGAATCTGCTGTTGCTGGAGAGGTTGTGGAGACCGATAATGCAAAGGCAGAAAGTGTTGATGAATCAAGTCAAAAAATAGCTGGAAGTGACATGAAGGTTGAAGCAGAAACAGTGGAGACTAGCAGTCACAATCAAACTGCTGAAACCCCTGTTGAGGCTGTGACAATACAGACAGATGACCAATCTCAGAGCGATGTTGATTTAAAGGTATCTTGAAAATTATTAATTTCTGCAACCATGGTTATGGTTTACAATTTTTATGTCGAGAAAAGTGCTTTTTTTTTTTTTGAAATTGTTGTTGTTAAGGTTAGTATATGAATCTATAAAATTTTCTGGCCTCCTAACTGGACTAAAATAACTTCAAACTTATTATCTATTTTGTCAACAAATAAATTCTCACTCTAGAAGCCACCATAAAGACAAAGAAGTGTCTATTTCCAAGGATGTCCGTTGCAGTTAATTTAGTATTTTGATATCTAGATAAAAATCTGACTTAATCTGTTTAAAAGAATGAAATCTAAGATACTTGGTAAGTCTTTCTTTTCAAAGCCTTCTAAGGTAAGAGCTTCATCCTGTATATTCATACTTCTAATCTTCTGTACAGGATATAACAGAACGGGAGAAAGAACAGGATAATGAAGCTGCCAAAGCAGTTGAGAAAGTATTGGTTGACGAATCAAACTTAGCCGACTATGTTGGCAAACCTGTTTTCCATGCTGAGCGCATCTATGATCAAACTCCAGTTGGAGTTGTGATGGGTCTTGCTTGGACTGCAATGGGTGGCTCCACCTTGTACATAGAGACCACTCAGGTTGAGCAAGGAGATGGAAAAGGGGCTTTGCATGTTACTGGTCAACTTGGAGATGTTATGAAAGAAAGTGCACAAATCGCTCACACGGTAGCGAGATCAATCTTACTTGAGAAAGAACCAAATAGCCCTTTCTTCGCCAATTCCAAACTTCATCTCCACGTTCCTGCAGGGGCCACTCCCAAGGATGGGCCTAGTGCAGGTTGCACCATGATCACATCTATGTTGTCCCTTGCCATGAAGAAGATTGTCAGGAAGGATCTAGCAATGACTGGGGAAGTAACACTAACTGGGAAAATCCTTCCAATTGGTGGGGTATGTCGAACAAACTTTAATTTATTTCTTGAATTTTTTTATGCTTGACATTACTTGATACTAGATTGAACGAATTAGTCAAACGAAATCTTTTTTATTTTTGAAGAATACATATGCATATTCCCTATTATGTTTCTAAACTTTGAAGCAAAGGGGAAGCTTGTTAGTTTTATTTCTAATTATTTCTTAGATGAGTGATGTGTGTGCCATGCCTTTTTATTATGGAGTCTCTCGTCTGCCTTTGTGCCCCTTTAAGATTTTTCCATATTTGGAAGTCGGAAATGTTTTACAACTAGAATTTATGTTGTGGCCCTTGCAACACTTCTTTTAATTACATTTGCAATGCATTGTTGTTCCAAAATAATGTACTTTCTGCCACAATTTGAGGCATGGTTCACTCACAATCGTTTTTTTTTTTTTTTTCTTTTCTTTTTGTAAAATAACCAGGTTAAGGAGAAAACAATAGCAGCAAGGAGGAGCGATGTGACGACTATCATATTCCCTTCAGCCAACAGGAGGGATTTTGATGAGCTTACTCCAAATGTGAAGGAAGGCTTAGATGTTCACTTTGTGGCTGACTACAGCCAGATATTCAATGTGGCTTTCAGTGATGAACAAAATAAAGAAAAGTAAACCCTTCTTCCCCACAAATTCTTGATGAAAACTCTGTTTTCTGGGTCTTCAGGTGAGTGATGCCTTTTGAACCATGCCAGGAACCAAACCCAGTTTTGTATTATGACAATTAGATTTGATATCATAAAGTATACCCAAGAGTTTGTTCATCATTATAAGGATGCTAGAGATTCACAATGAATCATTTTTTATCATGTAAAATTGAGAACATCCATTTGTAGTAATAGCAACATTAATTCTTTAAGGCATAAGTTTCCATTTCTTGGTAAGATTGTAAGTTTCGGTCGAATTATTGTCATATCATTCATCGCCATTTATTGCTTAATTGTACGTGTTGTATTACACATTGTCTTGGTTCGATACAAAGCGGCCGAAACTTGAAGACCTAAACTCACTTTCAAGAATGGAGGAGTTTTATCAAATCTTTCTTGATCCCAATTGATTTCCTCTTTTACTTTGTGTTTTAAGTTCAGTTTGCTTTTAATCCAGTCGACAAAATGAAAGATTTACATTATCTCTAAAGAAAGTCTTATATAATGCACAATTGATTATTCTATTTATGCAGTCATTTGTGTTCTAATGAACTCTTGACAATATATTATCCTTTTTCTTTTGACTTGAGATAACCAGTAGTGGAATTATTCTATTCAAGAGAAAAGAAGCAAGCCCAGGAAGCTGTGAAATGGAGCAACCAATGCCATGACAAAATCTACATACGCAGAAGTTCTAATTTTACATATAATAAATGATGATTGTGAAATCAACTGTTGATATACTGATGACAAGTGTCAGCAATTATCATAAATTGGATATGATATAAAGTGGGAAAGACAGAAAAGTCTATGAAGCAGAAAGTGACAGGTAACAGAGGCACTATCCAAATAATTCCTTGTATCAGAGAAAGCAACAATGAAGATGGTGGTCCTCTCTATGGATTGGACAGTTAAATAGTGGGTTTGTGTCGTCCTCCATTGTTGACAACATCAGTACTACTCTACTCTACTCTACTACTACTCTACCACTAATCTTATTGCTCCACATTTCCACCATTTTATTGCTTCTTTCAGAACCCCTCTCAGGGCCAAAAACACTTCCATGAAATGAGTGTCTGTACCAATTATGGTGCATAGCTTCCATATACATACTGTGATAATGTGTGCTGGAGATGGAACCTTATCTTTAATGTTCAGTTCTTTGAACGTAGAATCTTTTAGTTAGGGATGAGCATCTATCTAATCACTATGTGTTTCTTGCCTATTTGTATATACTTTGTGATGGGCGTTTGTCCTAGCTATCACGATATAGTGTGCATATTCTGTGCATCTCTTTTACATTTAACCATAACCATGCAAAAGCCAGCATGTGAAGTCTCTTTCTTTTTTTTTTTCTTTTTTTTTTAACCAGAGTGTTCGGACCAATTTGTACGCACCTCAACTGATTATCCGAGTTCATTGAACACCCTACAAACCTAAATGACCAGATAAATAACAATATTATTATAATAAATGATTCCAGTGTTTGAATCTAAAAACTCCAGGTTTGGTTCTTATTGTTTAGGATAAATTATAAAAAGGGTATGTAAATAAATTAAACTTTGATATCATACCAGTGAAATCAATCCAAAAAGCTTTAGATTTTTCTACCAACAACAGGGTCATTTCATTATTGATACTTATAATAAGTTTAGGATTCTAAAGAGTGTGATGGTGATTGTTTTCTTTTTCAATTTCTAGTCAATCAGCATGCCATATTATTAATTAATATTATTGGATTGTGTTTTGACCAGTAATAGTTTACATAATTATGACTGATCAAGATATGATTAACTTCATAATTCATTCACCTATCATTTTCTGACTAAAGGTGTATGTAAATGGTCAAGTTCTAGTCATCAAATCAATCCAATTTTTTTTTTTTTTTTAAATATTTATCTCACATCGTCGAATAGGTGAGATATTATAGTATATATGTGATTGGATTTTCTCTTCTTTACAACTAGCTTTTAGAAGTTTTATTTGAGTTAGCTTTTGAGCTTAAAAAACACCAAAACAATTAAAAAAATTCATAATAAATCTAAAATAAAGAAAATTATATTATAAAGTGAAGTGAGCAAACCAATATATAATATTTAATTTATAGATCATTTTACACATTCAATAATTCATACGTTTTGAAATTTTCAACTTTCACGTATAATTTTAACCACTTTAAACACAAAAAATTGTGGATATAAACTAAGTTACAAGTGCGATGAAACATCAAGTAAGATTGGATCTTAATAGATTTAGTGCATGAACCTTCAAGATGAGAAAGAGATCAAGTGTGCAAAAAAAACAGAAAGAAAAAAGGTTCAAGCCCCACCAAGATTTCATCTTAGGTGAGCATCAACTGTTTTCATACATATATTATATTTTTTTAATAGGCTATAAAACCCATGTGATCTTTTTCTATAGTAGAAGATCTAAACTACCATAATATACCTTTGATGATATAATTAAAGCTCATTATAATTCCCCCTAAAGTTTGTTTGATTAACATTTTACCCCCTTAAGATATCTAAAATAATAATGTACTTTCCATCTCTCAACGAGAGCACTAATGTTAGAATTCAAGCACAAGGGAGAGCCTAACCCAAAAGATCGGTCTGATGGGTGAGAAAGTCTTTAGACTTAAGTACTAGACTTGATGGATCTCGATGTGGGATTCTAACATAACCTTAATGAAATACTAAGAACAGAGAGTAAAATGTTATTTCAGATACTGAAAGAAAACAGTATCAAACTCTATAATTAGTCCAAACATGAATCATGAGGACCAAATGGATAAGAAAGTGAGAGGAAGAAGGAGAATTGAAGTGAGATCATTAACTTTAATTGGAAGGAGCATGCATGTATATATGGTCATACTTCCACCAAGAAAAGGATAATCAAAAGCAAGAAGAAAAATGGTTAATTATTTAATCCAATTTGATGATAAATATTCCTTTCACAAGTCATCACCATACTCATAAAGCTAGAAAGATTTTGTGACCAATATTAGTTATAATTAGTTGAAAGAAGTTGAAGTTTGTTGATGTTGGATTTTGACACTAACTATTCGCACGTGAGAAATGCTAAGTGGGCTTAGAAGTCACACATGATTATGGAAATACTTAGTTTAGTAAAGGGTGAAGAACAATGTTTAAAGTGGTTCGGATGCTCAAAGGCGAATCATACATCCACTGATATTATATTAATGAGAGTAAAGTCATGTTGCGTTCAGAGAGCTGAGTTACAGCTTAAAGAATACAAGAGAGAGAGAGAGAGAGAGAGTATGCTATTCTAGAGTGAAATTAGCCCCTCCCGCAAATGAGAGAGAAGTCATCTATTTATGGTGGGATGAATCAAGGTAATGATTACTAAATCTACAAGTGGGGTGGATACCGTGCAAATCCTTCTCTGCGTTCCATTGCTCACCTGTCCGAGTGATTTCCTTGACTTGTGCAGGGATTGGACACGTGGACGATTTCCAACCTTCCGCTGACCTGGCGTTCACCCACTACATTGACAAGGGCATGCCACTCACATCATCATGCGACGTGGCTGCGACTGAACAGTCACGGAACCTTTCTGAGTTCTTACCACCCTATGCTGACAAGACTCCGCGTCAGCCCTACTTTTCCAGGCATAACAAAGTTAACCAAGAACAAAAAACCAGTTTTCCAAATCCAATATTCCAACCCAGATAAAGCCATATATCACTATCCAATATTGATGATTGAATCACATCACATGCATCACTAAAATATAGTCAAAAAGTTAGGGTTTCTCTTTTTCTTTCTTCTCATATATATTCTTCTGGGTCTGGCCTCGGGTCCCTCTCCTCTTGTGTTTTACTTTTCTTTATGTTTCTTCCTATGAAATGACACCAAAGTGAGAAGTACTGATGCAAGCAATAAAAATGGAGATTGCTTTAACCTTCTCTCTATCAAAATATAGTAGGCGCCTGACTTCTGCATTATCCACAATTATATTGGAGCCTTTTTTAGCAGCCAACAACCCAGTACCAGTAGTACTCATGCACTAACTTTAACTCTTCAAACCCTATAGCCAAGTACCTTCTCCCAACGTGCTGTGCAGACTCGTGTTCCAAACAGGAGAACCTTACAGTCTTTGAGAAATATAATTATAACATACAACCATGTAGATGTCTACGGAATTGGAAGTCGACATTTCCTCTGACACAAATGGTGGTGTGGTGTGGTGTGTCCATGAGTTTAAACCTCAAACTATTAGCCATCCAATTACCTTGAAAATACATTATTTAAAGTTTCTTTGGTGAAAGCCAGCTCTTCCCTGGTGAGCCATATTGCCTTTATATTATGATATAATATCTATACCTTCGAGTTTATGACTCAGAGCTTGTGACATGGAACAAAACCCTGCTCAATAAGTGTTGTAAGAGGCAGAAAAGGAGGAAAAACTCTCCGTTCCCGGTTCTTCCATAACTGGATCCTCCAAAACCACAAGAATTCTTACTTGGAATAAGATTCCAGCTGAGCAACCTTTGTGATTTTGAGAAGATCTAGAGTTGCTCTCATATCCAATGTGTAAAGCGAGAAAAAGAAAATAAAAATGGACCCAAATGGATCTTTCTCTGATTTAGAAAACGTGATTTTGCTATTGAATTTTGATAACATATTACTTTAGGAAACTGCAGTGACATTGGTGAACTTAACAGCTTAATTAATTAGCAGACTTATTATTATATTAAACCTTTATTAGATTGATCATTAATATAATTATAACTAATAAAAGTAAATTAATTAATGATTATAATAAAGATTTAAGTATCATCCACTGGGAAAACATTAATTAAGCAATCCTTGTGTTTGTTAGTCGGTCAAATTATACATGAAATTTTAGGGTAAAATATGACTTCAACATCTTTGTGACTCCGCACCACCACAATTTGATTGTTTGTTTGTCTAATAATGTATAAACTATATAAATTTATTGAATGAACGTGTCAATGATCCATTTCATTGAAAATTTTCTTTTAAATATGTTTGGTAGGTAAAATATTCATCGTGGTCAATGACATAAATTTAATAAACTCATCTATGGATAGTCCAAATGGTTAGGACGTATTAGAGATAGTATGGACAAGCGCACGTTCTCATATTCGATTTTCTATTTGAGCATCTGCAATTTAAGCGAAGAGTCGTGGTGGTAGGTTGCTACACTATTTTCCTTCGAGGTGTATGTAAGCTGGTTTGACTTAAATTCCTGTTGTATGACTCAAACTCTTATGAAAAATTCTCCTAAATAACGTAAAAATGTAAATTCAAACTTACATAAATATAACCATACAATAAGTCATCCTCGAATAGTCCTCACATCATGGAAATGGTATATATCTCCATTGACTCTGGTTCTTATCTTAATTAGTTGACAACCCACCAAGTTAATTGATTAATAATTAAGCTAATTAAATAACCGACAAAAACCAAAGTCAAGTTAGCCTTCTTCTTCAACCTTAACTTGCATGTGTTTTAAGTTATTAATGGCTAATCCAATCCCATGCCACCTCACCTCCACATCACCATCTTGTGAACACATCGTCTAGATTTTATCTTCTAATTAAGTTTTATTAATAATTATAGTCAATGATTTTAATTAAAGTTTTTTTTTTTCTAATAACTGAGGTGTCCAGGCTAATTTACGCGCACACCTTGACTAATCCTCAGAAATGCGCTATGCCAAAGCAATCCATTGTCATAGCCTCTTAGGTAAATTATGGATAAGGTACTACTTTTACACCCAACGAAAAATCGAAGCTGGGATTGTAAGTTTTACTCATTTGCAATCCATTTAGTTCGTCCTTACTAGACTTGGGCATTTGGGACCGATCCAACAAATCGGCCCAAAAAACTGGCCCAAAAATCCAATTCTAGGATCGGTCTTAGAAGGTCTGGTCCCAAACCCAGGCCAGGCCCATGGAGAAGGGACCCGTCCCTAGATTGGTCCCTCCTCCAAGGCTTGGCCTTGGGACCGGTCCCAAGTAGAGGCCCAAACCCCTTTGCATTTTTTCAAAAAAGTACCCTAAAAAAGATAAAAAAACCCCTATAAATTTTAAATTGACAAAAATATTGAGAGTTAAATTGACATTTTACAAAATTTACTAATCTCCCATGGGTGGGAAAAAATTTCTAGGCCCCTAAAAATTACATAAACTCCCACTTCATAATTTTTTTTGGCCACCAGTCCTAAGCCCATGAGTGACTAGTCCCAATCGAGCCCAGACCTAGACCCGATTGGTACCAGTCCCTCCCAGGTCTAGTTCTTACCGCTAGGCTACCCATGAGTGGGTTAAAGATGATTATTTTTTTCACTCCAAACTCAAAAGCGTAATTAATTTAAGTTAAATCATCATCTAATTAATTTGGTTTCCCTCCCTCCAAATTAATTTAAGAGGGAGATTCAAGTGAAATCATCATCTAAATTATATCTTGAAATTAAGTTTAAATAATTATAAACCTAATTAAATAATTAGATTTAATTAAAAGTTCCTTATGAAGTAGACTACATGTTAATACTCCTCCCTACCTCCAACTCTTTGTTTGTTAATTATCCAATTCTATTTCTAATTGCAATCTTACGTTTTTGTGCTGACATATTATACCCACTAACCTATTTATATATTAAATTAATTAAAATTATACAAAAAAAAAAAAACCCCAAATAATATATAATATTCAAAATTAAATTACTCTTTAATCGATTATTTTCTTTTTAATTTTTTAATGGGTAGTTATCACTTATCATTAATATCTACTAGATAAATGTAAATGGGCAAGCGAGATCCGTACAAGCTATTACGTCGAGATTGTGAAAGAAGATTGTAAGATTATATTATAGACGTGACATTACTTATTAAATAATATGTTAGTTAGTATGATAATCCTTCACCAAAAAAAAAAATAATAATAATTTATATTTAATTTTGCAGTAGTGTTTTGTTAAAATAAGCAAAAATATTATTCTTTGAAAATGAAATTATTTTATGCCTTTCGTGAATCATAAAATTACTCAAAAATATTATTAAAAAAACATACTTAAGATATACAATTAATTAAAAAATAATTAATGAAGCTACCTCTTTGTTTATTAATCCTTAATTAAGCATTTTGATTAGTGATGCTAATCATAATTAAGCAAGACGTGGCATCTAATGCTTATTGACGGCTGCCTGCTTATATGTAAAGTTATAATCTTGGTGGCTGCTTTTAATTAATTATTTTTATAGACTAAAACGTTTATTATTAATAAATCTCTCTTTATTCCATTTTTAGAGAAATAATATTATAAATTATAAATATAGTTTTAGTGTGACTTTGATTGCATTAAGTCATTAATATTATTTAATTTTAATTAGCTTCATCATCTTATCCCATTTTATTATCAAAGTCAAACCCTTTTTATTTTTCTCATAAATAATTTTGTCTTCTTATAATACCCAACGAAGTTGTCTTCTTCACCTAACAAGAAAATATTTTGTCTGAGGTGTATATAAACCGGCTTAGACATCTTTAAAAAAAAAAAAAAATTATATTATAGATAAGCTAACGCTAACTTTCAACTGACCTATTAGATTTATTCATAATTTTTTATTATAACAAAAGAGTAATACACTTATAAAGATTTTATATAAAATCGTTTATACAAAATGACGTAACATTACTATTATTTAATGGGTTTCATCCGGTCATATTATGACACATTATTTTGTAGAGTACAATTGTCCGAGTATGGTTAACCTCTAGGTTTTTTACCTAGGGTTTTGCTACTTTAGGGTTTTTAACCAAATGCATCAGTCCAGAATATTATGTACGTAAAGTAAGTATGATGCTGATAAGTCATACGGTTATGAATTCGTTCAGGACCTTGTACACACAGCCCATCACACACATACACACACACTCTATATATATATATATATATATATATATATATATATATATATATATATATATATATATATAAAAGAAATAACACTTCCCATAGAATTAGAACACAATCTAAAGTCTAAGAACAAGAAAATTGGCAGTAAAAAGGTAAAACAATCAAAGCTTAACCAACGTAAAAGATTTTTTATTTTAATATTATCTATTAATTAGCCGCCAATTTACTGAATATTTTATTCTCAAAACAGAAATATATTTATTTTAGTTCACTGAAAAACCTGAGATTAATTCGGGGCTTCCCACGTGTAACAATAATGATTATGGCAACGGAGTTTTACGTGAAATGAAATACTTATAAAGAAGGCTGCTTCGTAATTCCCTGTTTACACCCGTCTCTGTTTTTCCCCTGTTTTTTCTCCCCTCTTCTTCTCCTTCAATTCAAACACTGTGGAGTAAAACCTGAGTTTGCGTTGAGAAACCCTATAAACACGGAGATCAACAACCATGGTGGTGCAAGGTTTTTCAGGTGATGCAACACCGCCAACACAACCACCACCTTATTTTTCGGATGAAAGAGATGGACATGGACGACATAGCGATGGTGATGATACAAGCTTCGGGATTTCCTCTGAGGAACTCCAACTCTATAGACATTTGGCTAACAAGAGCTTCCATAATATACAGATGAAGTACTCTTATCATCAGGTTTTCTGGTTCTTTCATGTTTTCTTTGATTTTTTTTTTTTTTTTTTTTCTTTCCCTTATACTTTCTCTTCGGATTTTCAAGATGTCCATTTCGTTCAGGTGCATTTTTCTGTTTGTTTTTGATTTCTCGAGTTTATTTTTGCAGAATTATGATCTTCAACAAATCTTGAGAAATCCAGAACTTCATTTGAAACTTACAAAGTCTCAATCTTTTATCAACTTAATACAAGACACATTGGTACCTCAACAACAGATTCATCATCATGGGGCGGTAGGCAGGCCAAGAAAAACAGATTTTATATCTCAACAAGTCACCGAGAAGTTGAAAGCTTCAAACTTTTCTGCATCATTACTCAGAATCGGAAAATGGGAGGTAACATTACATTACATATCATATTTCATCTCCAAAAAGATCAGAACTTTCTCATGATTTGGTTTCATGTAGAGAGTCTCCATTCATGAAGGCGATTTGGTGGCCAAGTGTTACTATGCGAAGAAGAAACTTGTGTGGGAGTTTCTTGAGAGGACATTGAAGAGAAAGATTGAAATACAATGGGGTGATATATTGGCTATCAGAGCAACTATGAATGAAAATGAGCCTGGAATTCTTCAAATTGAGGTTTAAGTTTTGTCAATTTTCTCTAATTTTGACATGTTTAATTAATGTTAATTTGCTTTAGTGATGTCTTTTAGTTTATTGGCAGTTGAAAAACCCTCCTACATTTCACCATGAGACTGATCCACAGCCAAGAAAGCATACCAATTGGAAGACAGCAGCAGATTTCACAGATGGGCAAGCTCTTGTGTGGAGGTTAATTTTGCCTTAAATTCTCTTAAAAAATTATGCTAATTTTGAATGGTTTTGAGCTTGTTAGCCGCTATGGTGAAATGGGTAGACACGTTTGCTTCTTGCTCAAGCATCTCGGTTCAAATCCGAGTGGCGGCGTAGATTGAATGAACTTTCTTTCAGGATTTTCCATTGATGTTACTGATATGCGGCTGTTGTTGTTTTTACTGATATTGTCAGGAGGCATTACCTGACATTTCCTCCAGGAGTTCTTGATAAACCCTTTGAGAAGCTTTTGCAATGTGATGACAGATTGAATGAATTAAGTCGGCAACCTTTCCCAAGTTTGAAATCTCCTTATTTCTATCACCAAAGTATATATGAGCCTATGGAGTTAAATTTCAGCTTTCATGGACAAAGGCCTCATTTCAACCCTGCTTTGCAACTCTCTTTGGCACAACTTCATAACACACCATATGTTGCTCAGCCAGCTCCATCTTATCAGCAAACTAGCACGCAGCGACGAAGCATTAGTGAATTAGCTTCACCAGATTCAGGTACTGTTCTTTACTGATGTATGTTCACTTCAGTTTTGGTATTTAGAAGTGAACATTAACTCAATTTTGCAATACAGTAATGGAATTTGGCGAAAATCCAGAGATGGCATTCTGGGGTCAAGGAATGAACAATTTTGCAGATAATTTAGTTGGAAATCAAGTTCAAGGACTTCTGCATGTTCCTTCAATCACACCAGCAGATGTATTTTATCCGAACAACAACAACAACTACATCGAATCAGGAAGCAGCTGCAGGCGCAATTTCGACACTGACACTTGTCTAAACCACATTGAAAAGGCTTTGATGAGCGATGCACAGGCAGATTACACAGACAAAGGAAAGTTTAACCAGTATAGCCTCGAAAGTATGGCAACAATGGAGGCAATGATCAATCAGCCTACTGACGGGAACAACCTTTTCTGTAACACTAACGCTACAAACAACACAATCTATGGACAAAACATGCCTATTGCTATGCACATTGATTTGAGTTCTAATCAGCCTTCAAATGAAACTACTGCAGGCCTAATTTTTCAACCTTGGATGGCATCTGTGGTTACTGAGATTCGACAGCCTATATCTGCAGTGATGCCACCTCAAGTAACTAATGAAATTCCAGTGAGTTATTATGATTATGCCAATGACAACCACCACCATCACCACCACCACCACCATCACCATGGACAGAATAGTTGGCCTTGATGTACAAGTGAAGAAGAGGTAGAATTAGGGAGTTTTAGATAACTGTGATCTCAGTGTAGTGTAGATACTAGTCATTTATAGAATGAATCCGATCCTTTTAGTTCATAATATTAGGAAGAGTTAGGCCTTCTGTTTTGGTGGAACCATAAATGTGTAAAGACAGTTTTCTGAGAAGGGTGATTCCTTTTGTTTTCATCTTCTCAGAAGACTTTGAGATTTATAATGCAAATTGCTTTCATCTAACTTTAACAGATCAAACTTACTGATTCATTAATGGAGTTTCATGTTGAATGTTTGAAGAATGTTTTCATTCAAACTTCCCAATTACGATGAAGAAACAAGAATGAGAATTCCTTAAACTCGAAGGAAATAGAGGTCCCAAACTTCACTTTATCCCATAATCAAGGAACCTCTTTTTATAGTAAAATCTTGAGAAACTTTAAATCACTCTTTATTTGATATTTCGAAAAGGACTTTTTGCAGAAGTAGAAACCTCTCATTAAGAATTAATCAATTAGTTTATGTGCTAAATCAAGCCATGCAACAGCAACTTAATTACCTACTGATAAACTTAATAATCAGCTCCTTCCAACTTTCAGTAAAGCTACAATTTTTTTTTTTTTTTTTTTGAGGTGAAAGTATAACTGTAGACTTGACCAACATGACACAAAAATATTAAGCAACTCCAAAAATTGTGGAATTAAGGCATTATTAATGTTTACCCAGAAAACTTCAAACATGAAATGAAATCTTTCAGACTCAATGGCTGCTCTTTTGTTTGGATTAACCTTGAAGGCATCCTTATTCAAGTCATCCTTCTAGCAATGAAGATTATTTACCAGCATAACAAAAATTAATAAATAAATGATTTTAGAACCGAGGATAGCGCTAACCCCTCATTAACCTTTAGATCATGATCCAAGAATCGACTAGACCATGATCAAACGGCTAAAAAGGTGGATTACAATACCCTCAGTGTACCTTAACAGTTTGAACTAGAACCAATAAAAGTATATGGAAATTCAAGCTAAAACAACCTTAAAAATAGTCATCATTCAGAGTACTCAATAAAGTGAATGATATCCAATAGTTAATATACAAACATAAAAGATGGTGGTTGTGCAGCACTAATTTCCGACCTAAGTCACCACATTTTACTTCTATTCTGGATAGGTCCTAAAAGGTGTTATTTCACCCTGAAAAGGAAAAACTTTTGACAGGATGGCCCCTTGTATCTTCAAACTTAAAATGTGTTACTTACATTCTATCACTACACCCCAGGGGACGTCAGATCCTTCACAACTTCATCAACCCCTCCCTCGTCATTCATCTCGATGAAACTCCTTTTCTTTAATTTAGAGTTCGAACCCTCCTTTTCATCTTCATGTTCCTTTGCTTTTCCTTTTCCTTTTCTTTTCTCATTCTCAGTTTCTTTATCAGGTTGAGTCTCAACACTTGGAGGAAATAACGGAGGTTCACTGCCACTTAATCTACAAAATACCTTTTCAACTGTCTCATTTATTTCCTTTCCTAGCCCATTGTTGTCCAGAATTAACTCCCAAACCGATTTTGACGCCTTCTCAAGCACAGGGGCTCTGTGCAATAAAAAAACATAAAACGCAGTTTCAGCGTGCATAGATTGACTCTTGTAAATCTAAATGTAAATGGTATAGCATATTATATGTTGCAAGAGATGTGTAAAATATCCGTAGAGATAAAGAAGAAAACTGTGGCTTCAGAGGCATTAAAGCAGAGAGCTCAGAAAAAAGAGATCAGTAAGTACTTGTATGTTTCCCAAACATTAAGGGTTGTAAGTCAGCTATGTACCACCAAGGAGATACGAAAATGGGTAACGGTATGCATAGGGCCTACAAGCAGACCAGCAATCTCATGATTAATCTAAACAAATGGGGTCTCTCCTACCTTCTAAATATTTGTGAAAACAATTAACTAAGAAGCCCTAACACTTAACCCAAACAAATGGAGTCTCTCCAACCTTCTAAATATTTGTGAAAACAGTTAAATATGAAGCTGTAACACTTACTCAAGTTCCTGGCGAAGTGCATCAAAGAGCTCTCTTTTGGTCTGTTTTTCTGCCCCAGGGGTATTAAGAACTTTACTCTGTTCAGCCATTTTAATGGTCGTACTCTTTAGCTCTTCCTGCAATAGAAACAAAGCAAAAATATAAGACTTACACTCTCGAGAACCAAAAGTCACATGTCATTTCTATGGGAATCAAAATGCTAAAACCATCAACTTCAATAATTTAATTATGTGTACTATGCTCAATCTTTGGCATTTTATATTCGATCATCTCAATAAAGGCTTCAACACTATAATTACTAACCGCAACAGAAACTCTGAAAATTGCCATATCAAAATATTAAAGATGTCATCAACTTGTCACTATGGAATTAAGATAACTTAAACTAAAATGGAATAAAAATAGAACTTCATCCTAGAAAAGCTAAGTCCAGAATACAGTTCAACAGTTTTTTACATTCTTTTCTAATAACACTCAGAAAAGGCGGTAATTTTGTCCACATTCAGCCACATATGTGCAGAAATAGATGATTAAGGCAGAAACGAATACTCCTCGAGTAGAAAACAAAAGGAAAAGACATAGAGGTCCAAAAGAACATGACGTTAATGTCCAAAAGGCCAAGATGCATCAAGAAAAGAACACAGGATTGCTATTAGAATATGCAAATACCCAATACCTGTATATTATGAACCAAACTGCCTAACAAATATTTCAGTTAATATTTAATCAAACATGCGTGACAAAACCAATTCAAACCACAACCAGGAACCGTAAGTGACCGTAACAGAAAATCCAAAAGTTATCAATAATTCATTTAGTTCAAGGGAAAAAACAACATTTTTCTGCAAAAGCCTTCCTTTTTCTCTCAAAAAAGGGCAAACTTCACATGTAAAGCTGCAATTTTTCATGTAACCAACTCAAGAAACAAGTAATATCCCCACATA
Source organism: Pistacia integerrima (assembly GCA_026225825.1). Taxonomy (NCBI): domain Eukaryota; kingdom Viridiplantae; phylum Streptophyta; class Magnoliopsida; order Sapindales; family Anacardiaceae; genus Pistacia; species Pistacia integerrima. The sequence goes on from CM047748.1 coordinate 679,105, forward strand.
TCCAAATTATTAACCTCAGTATTCTCAAAACACACCGTGAAACAAACCCACAACAGTAACAGTTCAGATGAAAGCAAGGTATCATATTACCGCACAGTATATGAAGTAGTTACACGCATACCGATAAAAATCGTCTATGCTAGCTAAAACATTGTTACATGTAACCAAACACCATTAATTGGAACTAAAAAATCCACCCTGTAAAGTTAAATACTTAACTTATAAACCCAGGTAAGGACTGAACCCAGAACCCAAAAAATCCACGAGTACTAACAAAGTACATAGTATAATTTCAAGAAACAATATAAAATATATGTAAATAAAGAGAGAGAATTACATTGGCTTTGAGCTGATTGATGATCTTCAATCTAAGAGAATCAAAAGTACCATCATTCATCAAAGACTCCAAAACATCTTCTGGGCTTATAACGGAAGAAGATGAAGCCATTCTCGCCCACAAAAAAAAACCCAATATAGCTTTTTCAATCCAACGCCTGCCCGCAAAACCAAAAACAACAATTTAATTCATCTCTCCGTTTACTTCACAAATGAATTAAACGCAAGGAAGCTGCTTTGGAGAAAGCGTGAAGAACCCTTTTGTTTGATTCAATAAACTAGTACATTAAACATAATATTAGAGAAATTATCGTACCTTTGTCGATAATTTCGTTAACGAATCGAAACCGCCGGACAGTTTCTGTTTATTGAAGTAATGGCGATTGTCAACCGACTCGGGTTCTGATTTTCTAAAGATTCATTCCCAACGACGTCGTTTAGTCACTCACTTGGTTTAATTACTTTTTAGAGAAATTATTTTTTTAAAATAGTTTTTGAAAAATAAATTTAAAGATTTTAAAATTTTAATAACTTAATTAGAAAATATTAGGCCAACCACCCCTACATCATCAATTGATATGATAGAGATTCTTGAATGTATTCAGAAAACATCTCAAATATAAATATGAAATAATTCTTATACCAAAACAATGAATAAACCAACCTAAACTATAGTGAATAAAAAAGAAAAGTTTCATGGAACTGAAACATGTAGAGAAGCAAAGATTCACAGTTGAATCAACAACACGCTCTTTATCTTAATTCCATGTCTATGATGAACTTTCCAGAATGTGTGCTTCAACAATGACAAGAGGGCAGGCAGGTTGAGTAGGCCTTTTACCCCCACAAATAAAAAGTTCATCAATATAGAGAAATGGATAGTGAAGTTACACCCATTCATGGGTAGTCCTAATGGTTAGAACGAATTGAGAATAATATAGATAAACGCATGATCTCAGGTTACATTTTTTATATGAGCATCTGCAATAATTTAAATGGGAGGCCGTGGCGGGTTGCTGTGTTAGTCTCCATCCATGTGCGCGAAAACTGATGTTAATTTTCCACTCCAAGTATATATCATGAATATAGTCTCCATATGAGGTGAAAGCCAGAGGAAGCCATCCACAAGCTTTGCCACAAGTGGTGATCACTATTGCTATCGACATAGAGGTCAGTTTCTGACAACGCCAAAGCATTGGAAATAAAGGATATTGCATCGCCCCGAAATTTGAAGATGCTTAGATTAGGAGTCTCAAGCTTTACTTCAACCAAACTATATCCATTGATGACCAATTTCTTGAGACTAGGACTTGGAATATTGATACTCCTTAACTGACAGCAGCTAGTAATGCTTAAGTACTGGAGGAGCAACAAATCTGATTCATTACACAACCAATCATCCATTATTGAAAGCCTTACTAATTTTAGGCATAGGAGATTCTTACAAGCACCTACATTGATCTCATGTGTTTTCAACTTTCCCGATTGTTACTGAATTAACATTCAATGCTTTGATCTACACCTTTTCTAGTTCATTATTGTCTCGTAACTTGATTTTATGGAGTTTACTAAGATTAAACTCCAGACTCTTAAAGCCATCAGATGAACGAATTGTCAGATACTCAATCAAAGGGCACCCAGCAACAAGATTCCTAATCACGTGTTCATCTGCATAAACACTCACCAGACAAAATGTTCTCAAAGAGAACTTAACACTAACTGTTAGTGAGTATAGCATGCAGTTAAGACAACTCCAACACATCTATGGATTTTGCAGGAAATACAAGTTGAGGCAAACTGTACCGCATCCTGAAATAAGGATTATACTTATCATCTCCATGCGGCGGTTTGGTAAAGTTTGTTGCATTCGATAACTGTACAATACTTGATCCAATCCAATAATAAGTGTCCACAAAAATAGCATTGACAAGAAGAAGAAAAAAGATTAACTGGGTAAATGAAACTTTCAATATGGTTACACTATAGCAGCAATTAGAAACCAAAACTTGATAATAAATTAATACATATGTTTATATGGCAAACAAGTAACTTATGAGAAGGATTACATTTCATCCTTCTAATAAATAAACAAATGCTATAGGACTGTCATTGTAGCTTCTCTTGTTAGGGTACTGAAATCCCCAGAACCACAAGTTAGATGATTCTCTCCGTGTTTAGCTTCACCGACTATGCAGGGTTTCACCACTATTTTCGGGAATAATCCTATTGTTGATCTTCTTCTTTATCCAAGGTAGCTGATAAATAACTCAAGATGAAGCTGTCTAGATCTCCCTCGAGAACAGAATCAGGATCAGAAACCTCATAGTTAGTTCTGAGGTCCTTCACCATGCGGTAAGGCTGTGTTAAGAAACATGAAAGGAACACATATTAGAGTTTGGTTAGATTGTCAGTAGTAGCCCAAGAAATTAAGGTTGTTAAGATGACATGCATACATGGAGCACATAACTCCGTATCTGAGTGCCCCAACTTATGTCGGTAAGAGATTGTGTATGTTGTGCATTCATTTGGGCCTGGCGCGCCATCTCAAGCTGGTCTAATCTAGACTGAAGCACAGCCATTGCCGAAGCCTTATTTTGATGTTGTGATCTGTGTTAACACAAAATTATGACTTTGCAATCAAGAAAAAAAGACTAAGGTAATTCATCTTTCCATGATTAGCATTAAAAAAGTGAGGATGAATGTCTAAAACCTCACAGAATGCACACCTTTCATTTTGGCAAGTAGCAGTGATTCCTGTAGGAATGTGAATTATTCTCACAGCACTATCAGTTGTGTTGGCATGCTGCCCACCAGCTCCCCCTGAACGAAATCGCTCAATTCGGAGATCAGATTCGTTAATTTGTACACATGTAGATCCATCACCCAAGATTGGAATTACAGCAACAGCAGCAAATGATGTATGCCGCCGTTTTCCACTGTCAAAGGGTGAGACTCGTACCAGCCTGTGCACTCCTACTTCTGATTTGGCATATCCAAATGCATATTCACCATCTACTTTGATTGTTGCTCGCTGAAAAAATAAAATTACCCAAAGTCAGGAAATTAATGTTTGTTCCTCAAAGCTTCAAAGTCTCAGAAAGTAGACAGCTTCACCATTAGCATCTAGAATAGCCTTTAGTAATTCATTAGGAAGCACATAGCAGCAGCACTTTCACCATTGAATATGTTGATCTTCTCCCACAAGAGTAAGAAAATATGTGACGCTATATTTCACTGAAATAATTAAAGTGGATGATGGTAAGAAAGTGAACCTTGATTCCTGCCATTTCACCTGCCATTTTATCCACTAGGGTTACACCATATCCACGCTTTTGAGCCCATGATTTATACATTTGCATGACCATTGATGCCCAGTCCATGCTTTCAGTACCCCCAGCACCAGCTTGAACCTATATTATGTATCACATGAAACATCAATATCTATTACAGTAGCAAATTTTCATGCATTAAAAATGGAGATGAAAGAAGAAAAAACAGCAGGGCAATAACATGTTCTCAAGCCTCTTAAGCTATAGACTAAGGGCATTCAAAGACATCTTCGTATGGAAAACTGTTTAATGAAACAAAGATAAGTACTAATGCATATGAAGATTACCTCTATGTAACAAGAGCAAGGATCATGCTCTCCTGATAAGAGAGCTTCAAGTTCTTTCTCCTTTGAATTTCTTCTCATCCAAAGCAAAGCTTTTAGTGATTCCTGCAACGAGAAGAAGATGTTAATTAACGAGAGACCATTCTCAAAAGAAATTGCAAGCCATGGCATCATTCCCAAAGCAATTTTAGTAGCATAGCACCTCTCTGCTATATCTTGTTCGGTTATTTAAAATGTAACAGATTAGTTTTCTCATTTCTTTGCTAATATAAGGCCACTTTTCACAATAGAATCATTAACTACTTCGCCTGGAAAGGCCATCGTTTCATATGCCAAAAAGACCAATGGCTACTTCCAAAATGCCAGAAAGCCACGAAATAAATCTAGAACAATCAGAAAATTAATATCATACGGTTGTTAATGTTTATGAGATACAAGAAATTAATCATCAAACAGAATGAGTACATGCCTAAAATAGGAAGTAGGAGCCCACCGATTCCAGCTCAGTGTCCCCTTCTTCTTGAGCAAGCTTGATCATGTCAATATGCTCAAGCAATTCTTGTTCAAATGTCTTCACTTCTTTCATTTTACCCGTAAGTGAACCATGCTCACGGCTAATCTTTCCAGCATGTACAGGATCGTCCCAAAGGTTAGGCTTATTGAGCTCAGCAGATAACAGATTCAACCTAACCATCAATTTCTTCCACTGCAATCATGAATAACAAAATTATGCCTTACATTGAACAACAATGGGTCAAATAGAAAACCAAAACCGCCCTGACAGACATTCCAATACAACAAGCATAAATTTGCTCGAGGCAAACCCATATCCGCAACTTCTCCCTTCACATGAGCACCTAAACTAAACTACCCTTACGAATAAAAAAGGGTAAATTATGTTGAACCTATATTCTCTTGTACTTTAAAGAAAAAAAATCAATATAAACAGCAAAAACTAAATTTTAACTTAAATGACACAAATGAAGCCAGGATCAAAAATAAAAACCCCAAATTATACCTGCAACCGTTTCTTGATAACTTTAATAGATTGAGCAATAGCAGCAGCATGACTCTTCCAGTCACTCTCACTCTCATCAAGAATTATCCATTGATTAGCCACAATTGCTTCAACAGTGAGCCCATCAGAAGTTGAAGGTTCAATTGCAGCCTGTGTAGCAAAAAGCCTAAACCCAGATGGACTTTTTAAAATATCTTGCCTCAAAATGCAATACCCAGATGCCAAAGTCGTATCTTCTAAGTTCCTAGACTCAAAAGAGCATACTTTGGCAATATTTTGATTAGACCCAGATGGGTTTTTCGTAACTTCAATAAATAATGAAGAGAACCCTGAAGGTGAACGCGAGTGAATTTGATTAGAGTCAACGAAATTATGAAGCTGTGTGGAGCTGAGCGTTGTAGTTTTGGTTCTAGTATTCTGAGAGAGAAGTGATAAGCAACTACGTGATCTTTTGAGAAAAAAAGATGACATTTTTTGAGGTGACGATCGAAAAGAGTGATTTTTTGGTTCTGTAGACTGGATTGTGGGGAGGGTTTAACAGAGTATCATCAAAGTATAGGAGCTCAAAGGAAGAGACGATGCGAGTTGTCCGTGAAACGACCTCGTTTACTGAGCATGATATAGATAAATTTCACAAAGCTCCTCTCTAGTTTTGTAAAAATCAAATAGATCCCAATTTTTTTTTAAAATTGTCATTTGTTGAATTGTCAACTAGAGTATTGGGAATTCTAAGGCCTACTTTACTCATAAAAGGTTGGGATTTAGCTTTTTGTTATCAAATACAAATTGATAAGAGAAGAAATGGTTCAAGAAACAAGAGAATATTAAGAGTGCTCACGATAATACATTGACGATTAAAAGTATTTAATGCACAAGTATTATAAGAGGGCATTAGTTCCCAAGCTATGAAATGTATAAGATGTAATTTAGCAATGGTGAATTTTAAACATAGAGATGTGAATTATTTTACGGTCAAAAGTAATTAACATTAACATCTAATTGAAGGGGGAAAAAGTGTTTATATATCTACTTTATAAACAAGAGGGAGGTATATGAAATTTGCCATGTGAACTCAATAAAAATTGAGAATTGAGCATGTATAAGCTCTTAAAGATCCCTTTTTAACCACTTGAAACTTGCAGAGATGCCCCTCCTGCAAGTCCCTTCGTTACTCCATTCAATCCGCTTCTTGGCACCAAAACCCTTCTTCAACAAATTCTCCAAAACATTAATCTCTTTAAGCAACATGTCAAACCCAGCAGAACCCACTTCCGAAACTGTCCCTCAGACCCCACAGAATTACCCCACACCCCTCTCCCCTCCCTTACCTTCCATGTCAAAGGACATAGAGCTCACAAGGGCCATGTCCGCCTCTTCGAAATCAAGCCTTTTTAAGTTATCAAGAAGTGATATTTTGTATGAAGACGAATGGCTCATTGCTGTCAACAAGCCTCAAGGGATTTATTGTGAGAGTGTTTTGGCTTCTGTCCCCTGTCCTCTTGCTGGTAACTCGGCCGAGTCGGGTCAACTCAATGCAGGTTGGTTTGATTCTTATTTTGCATTATTTATTTTTTTCTAAGAAGAGTAAAGTTTTGAATTTTTTAGGTAAATTTTGGATCTTTAAGATGCTTGTCTGGTAGCCAAATTGATAGCATATAATAAGTGGAATAATATGTTGACATGTAGATAAAGTTCGGCATATGAATTGAAGCATAGAGTCTGAAACATTGAGTAAGGAGGTGTTAATTGCTTTAAGTTTCGTTGTTAAAGCTTCTCTGCCAGCTTAATTAAGCTTTATAAAAATTGCTGTCCAAATCAAAGACTTAAGTTCACTTCATAAGTTGTAAAAGCTTGTACTATAACTGCAATTATGCTTGATTTCATGTTTTTATTTAATTGTTAATATATGAGTTTAAAATAAGGAATTGTGAGTGCCGTAGTGACTAGGATTATTAACTCATAGTTAGCTTCCGTATGTTTTCAGCAGAGTTTATAATGGGCTTTTATAGATTGGGTTTCAATGAGTCACATTCATGTAGTGATTTTCCTAGTACTGAACCGAATTGAAAATGCTTATGATAAATTATTTTGAAGTTTGGATACTTTGAATCACTCTGCACCAAGTTTTCACACTGACTGCCTTATGGTCTTTGATCAGATTCTGCAATTGATATGTTTCATTTGTTCAGTTTATCCTACAATGAACCGAAGTATGACGAGTTACATTAATGTAGAGTTCAATCGTATTTCTTTGTTAAGCATTGAACAGCGTTAAACTTTTCCATTTCCAGTGACTGAAGCCAAACCCCCAGAGCTCCATCTTGCTAATCGACTTGACCGTGACACAAGTGGTGTAATGATCATTACCAAGTCCCACAAAGTAGCATCTAAGCTTGTGAAGGCATTTACCAATCGTAAGGTGAGTAAAACTTACATTGCTCTCTGTGTTGGTCCTGCTCCAAAATGGGAAAGAACCACCCTTAAATCAGGCCATGGTCGATCAAAGTTTGGAGTCTGGCGTGTGTATGCTTCATCAGATGTAGGTCAGAATCTACCAGGTGGGTCTGTAGTTAAGGACATGGTTACTTCCTTTGAAGTGTTATCAGTAAACGGACAGGGGAGCCTCAGAGAGCTATCTGAATTTCAAAAAAATGTAACAAATGTTATAGTAGTTGAAGAAAAGGCCATGATAGATGCTGATGCAAAGAAGGATGAAATTTTGGTGAGAGCATTTCCTCAGAGTGGAAGAACACATCAAATCCGCTTGCATTGTCAGTATCTTGGTATTTCAATAAGAGGGGATGTGAAATATGAGGGTGTCTATGAGTGGAACGGGAGGACTTATGAGGGCCATGAACTTCATGCGGAGAGCTTGTCTTTGGAGCATCCAGTCACTGGTTGCCCTATAATGTTCCAAGCGCCTCTGCCTTGTTGGGCAAGCCAAGCATTGCAATCACCCTAAATTATGCTCTCCACTCTATTTATTCTTTAATATTCAGGCTTCAGAAGATCTCCTCATGATGTGCTAAGGTGCTATGATACCTGTTCTCTTTTGGGGCAATTCAATTTTTTTTGAATTAATGAAGGGATTACTGTTAAAGAAGAGGAAATAAGCTCCGCAGGAAAGTCCTGTGAACTGAATGAAATGACCAATAACGTATTTCCTCTTGAACTGATAAAGTATGCTGAATGCAGATCCATGGTGCTTCAGCAAAGCTGCCAATGGTAATGATTTGCTGAAGAAAGAGCTCGAGGTTGCAGCAATGTGCCTCAGTTGCAATTACAAACTCTTCATCGACTCAAAACCTTTGCCTACAGCTGTGAGAAAAAGGTTGAAATCATTGACTGCCTATGTGTTTTTGTTAAATACAGACATAGTTGGAATAGTTCTGAAATTCATCAAAACCTTATTTTAGTTTTGAAAATTGTTAAAACCCTGCTAAAAGTGGATCAAAACTTCCTTTAAATTATGTAAAATTTTGATAGAAGCCTCCTTTTTAGGGAATGTTTGTCACAAATTCTAGAACCATTCAAGCCAATATATTTAACCCAATATTTAGGAATTGTCTTAAAAAGGAAAAAGATAGTGAACATCTTTTTTTTTTTTTTTTGGGTAAGTAATAGTGAACATCTTTCCTCTATGTTCTTTATGTGCACCAAATTGGCTTTAGGAAGCACCAGATTATAGGACTTTCACTATGTAGGGTAAGGATGGTGTCAAATTGTAACTGGAGAAAATCTCAAGTGAATAGATGCATCTCCACTCAAGTTGTGTTTATAGTTTATGTACATTAAAGTGGCGTGTCATGATTGGACAAATACACATAGATTTGTGTGCTATCCAATCACAACGGACATACAAGTCACGTTGGTTAACATGGCCGCCATTGGTTAGGATAAATTCATTCTATTGAAGAGATAAATTCATTTTTTTTTTTTTTGAAGAGATTTCTGAGTCTTCGGTTATAATTGACTTGATTTGTCTGAAATTTTTACTTTTCAAGTAATATCTAAGGGCAGCCATTTGGATTATTGATTTTCCGGAAACAGTTAAAATTTGTGGTCCATTGCTGAAAAAATTTCTTTTGTCTGTTGTATGAATAATGAGATACTGATTTTGAGAGTTGATTTGCCCGTGTGTGCATCTGATATCTTTAAAAACTGCTTATCAAACTAGCCAACAGAACCGTGGAGGAGGAGGTATTATATCCACCACTTGGCAATCCCATATGGTGGATAATTAGTTGGACCATACGTTATGGATCATACAGAGTATGACAGACCAGAACAATTCAATACAAAGAACTGATGAAGTATTGATTGGAGCATTTGATCCCAGTAACGTTGGCACACTAATTGTTTTAGTTACAAGTAAGTTAATATCATATAACAATGATTCAGTTATCTATAATCAAATTACCATTATTTGAATTGAATTGTTCAGAACACTGGTTTGCTGTTAAAACTATAGCTTTTATCTGTTTAGAAAACAGTCTGCTTAAATTACCTATTGATTGGATTAAGTATGGCCTCTGGTTTCAGAGATTAAACAAGCATGCAGTGAGAAATGGTAAAACACTAGCTATTCCTGATTTGTTAAGGTAGAAAGGTGGTGGCTGGTGAAGGTTCCAAATTGACCACAGGCTATTACTGGATTGTTCTTTACACAGGAATCTGCTACAGATAAAAGTGACTTTGTCATTGGTTTTAATAATGCATAATGTCATGTTGATACAATTAACTATTAAAGCATTCAACATCATTTTAATATGCAACCATGTGTACGTAACAATTGGTATTAGAGTAAGCACACAGAAAGTTCATACAAACTAACCATCAGAAGTCACCTAGCTGGAAATCTGGGTCACCATAACCACCACTGGGTGGTTCAGCGATCGATCAGGACTCTTGAGTGTATTATTTAAAGGGTCTTGAGTTCGACCTATTTAAGTTGTTAATAAGGATGGTTATTGAGAGGATTTATCTAACTATCAATTTCAGGGTCTCAAGAGATTAATTGAAATACGCAAAAACTAACTCGGACCACCCAGTCACCAAAATAAAAAATGAAAAAAATATGGGTCACCAGCCTTCTGATCCATAATACAATTTGAAGAAATTCCTGTGTGCTTGATGCTTCATCTCTATCTCTAGAGAGTTCATCTAGTTGGTTCTAGGCTTTTAAGTTGGAACCCTTTTGATTTTTAATGAGGTAAAGCTTCATTGGTCTTCTTTAATTAAAGTAAAAAGATACATAATAATCAGATTAAGCAGTCAAATTTAGTAGGTATATAGCTGTTGAACTCCAAGCACAGATTGCCATTGTCAAGCTCTAGCGTGTATGATAGAAAGTCTGCCGTGTCATACTTATCTAGATAATTATATTGATTAATAAGATTACTTTGAATAGAAATAATCAAAAGAACTTTTTAAATGTGGTGGTGGGTTGAGTTTTGAATTAATCAAATGCATAGGTAGAATTGTTTATTTATTTATTTTTTTAATCATCAGAAGGAGCTATCCGAGAGCAATCCACCATCATGGTCTTTGAGATAAATCATAGGTAAAGGTATTATTTCTGCATCCGGTAGAGAATCGAACTTAGGATTGCAGGTTTTACTCATTTGCAACTTCTTTGGTTCGCCCTTATCGCTAGGCTAGCCTGGGTGGGTTTAGAACTGTTTATTACATTACCACCCCTAAGGTTTGACATGAAAAATCCCACCCCACCCCCAATTTTGGGAAACTAATACTCTCACCTCCAAATGGTGTATTTGTCAATTAAATTTAACAATGTAAAAGGTAGAAAAAGATATTTTAGAAAATCAATTAACAATTTTGGACAAACGATTGAAATTCTAAATTAAACAGTTAGTCTTTTTATCCAAAATCGGTGGTCGTTTTGAATAAAAAGGCTAACCATTTTGATCAATTACGTTTCTCGGATGTAAAAAAGACTTAACACTTGATTTAAAATGTCTTTTCTTTCCTTTGTAGTGTTACATTTAACTAAGAGAATCTTTAGGTTTCGTTTGTTATGCTATTGGGAATACTGTTATTAGTATTCCCAATAATGTTATTAGTATTCCCAATAAAGTTAAACAGTAAAATATCATTATTCTCAAAATATTATTCTATAGTTTTCAATTTCTTTTAACTCCCCCTAAATTTGTTAATTTAACTAAACACCCCAAATATTTTTTTAGAAATTACAAAAACACTCCAGCCACCCTTCAACGGTGGTAGCCGGATGTCTGTATTTAATGAGAGAATTGGGGGTGTTTTTGTTAACTTTTAATATTTTATTAAGGGGTGTTTAATAAATAAACAAACATAAGGGGTATTTTTATTAATTTTTAAATCTTACATCGTAATACCTGCCTAATTTAACTTTTTCTAAAATATTATTCTAAAAACTATCATAATAATGAACCAAACGGACCTTTAGTTTAAGGTAACTGTATTAGTTTCCCAAAAGTGGGAAACGTTTTTACACCAAATCTCAGGGGTGTCAATGTGATTAACCCAATGTTGAGCCGTAAATTTAGGTGCAGCATGCAGGAAGGAGGGTTGAGTATGCAAAAGTTTAGAATAAGCTTAATGGTTAAGTTTAGAAAAGTAGGAATATTAATATCAAATTTTTATATAGTTTTTGTTCAAAGATCATATGGACTGAGTCATAACTCAAAACTTGACCTTGAATCCATGAGAAACATGGGCTGACCCCTCAACTATTAAATAATAAATATTAATTGCTTGTAAAAATTGAATGCAGACTCTCCTATCAAATATCAAATCAAATTTGTTCATCTTTCACATCATAATCCTAACATAATACATGATTATTTAATTAAAATTGATGGTTTAAGTCAATAAACTAATTATTGATATAATTATACGTTCTTATGTAGATATTTTTTTCATCTTAAAAAATATATAAATTTAACGGCAGAAATTGAATTGATAATATTATCGAATCATTTGTGCCAAAATCAGTCATCAATTACAAGGCATCGATGATGTTTAAGTCAGAGAAGTAATTATTGATATAATTATACGTTTTTATGTAGATATTTTTTTTTCATCTTAAAAATATATAAATTTAACGGCAGAAATTGAATTGATAACATTATCGAATCATTTGTGCCAAAATCAGTCATCAATTACAAGGCATCAGTCATCGATTAAAATCAAACAACAATTAAAACTTATGATAGAATTTGAGGTGAGCTTGACTCTTCATCCAATAAGGCTTTGTTGAATAGAAGAATTACTCTAGTCGGTGTAGGACTCCAACAACCTAGAAGGTGTGAGTTGTCCTCAACTTAATTCAAGTATTTACATTTGTCCCAACGCTATTAAATTCTTGGATCAGGATTAAGAAGAATTTCCCAAGTAAGCAAACAACTTGTTAAGTAATCATTTCATTGGACTCGGCTAAATAAATGAGCAACGTTCTTCATCAAGGGGGGCTAGACATACATTCGAGCTTAAGCCGTTATTTTTCTCCGTAAACAAAGCTCTTTGTACACCTCACAGGCGATACTAGAAAAACAATCAGAAAATAATAAAATAAGAATAGATATAGGACTTGCTTATAGCATTCGAACCATTCTAAGAATCTCTCCTGTTAATCTTTTATTTAAGTTTCGTTAAACGTATATCATCATTACACCATAAACACTTTTATAATCATCCCACGTGTAAATTTATAGCAGTTTGTACGTGTGTATTTTGTTGGTGGTTTTGGTGCCGTATGTATTTTGTTGCCAAAACCACGTATCAACAAGTACAATACTCACCTACAAAAGTGAATGAAAAAATTAGTAAAAATGTATTAAGACAGGGTGAATTTATTGTCCTTATCTAAATTTGACAACACGCTGAGTTGGATATTTATTTGCAAAACCAGACAAAGTATGTAGCAAGGAGTTGATGTGAACAGAAGCACATTGGAAGAAGACTGACAACACTTATTTCTACTTGTCAAACCAACTGGTTTAACAATATCCAATGTTACAAGGAATCGCATGTGTCCCATCTGTCATTCAAAACAACCAGTTTGCAGAGATTCCAATGGCCACCATGCAAGGCCTCTGATTTTATCTTTTGCATAATGTACTTATACACCTTTATGTGTATACAGCTTTAGAGATACATTGCATTGTACTTCAGAACCCAGTTCTGGTTTTGGCTATATTTGCTTCAACACTTCAAGAAAAAAGAAAAGAAAAGTGGGAATTGTGAGTTTATGGAAATGGCTTCATTGAGTGAGGGCCTTACACAAATTCTCATTCCTGCAGCTGCTCTGGTAGGAATTTGCTTTGCTTTGATTCAATGGTACTTGGTCTCCAAAGTTAGAGTCTCAAATGAGTCTGGAAGCGGTGGCTACAATGATAGGCTGATTGAAGAGGAAGAAACTGAAGAGGGTGTTGATAGTCTTGAAGTTTCCATCAAGTGTGCAGAAATTCAGAATGCCATTTCTGTTGGTGAGCTTTCTGTCTGCTTGTTTTTGTTTGTTGAATGTTAAAGTGCTTTGTTTTAGAGTAATTATATTTGTTATTTAATTGTGGATGATGGTGAGTATCATTGTATCATATACTAGATATGAAAAAAATCTTCATTTATATAATACTCATTTATTTATTTATTCATTCTGTTCTTGTCTTTTATTGCCTGCTGGGTTCTGATTTTGCATGTGTTGTTAAAGAAAATTTAATACTTTTCATTTATTTGCAATTTTTATTCTTTTGCTGTGTCTTAGATCAACAGATTCAGTTTCCAAATTATGTCTCTTCCCAGTTTTGTTTTTTCTCTTAGTTTAAATTTTATCCTTTTATCTATATTCCTTGGCAACTGTAAGCAGATCTTATAGAATAAGCTACAAAATCTATTCTGATCATAAACACTAGCAGATCTTGAATTAGTTTATCTGGGTAAATTGGGTAATATGATGGTTTTCACAAGTATTTCTTCTTGTTTTAGGTGCTCCTCTGTGACAGTGGTAAGTATCTTTGTGTTCATATATTTTTTTTTCCAGATCCATATAGTTTTTCAATTTATCATCGAAGTGCTTCTTCAATGGATAAACTAAATTATTAGATCCAAGATTTTCCTGTCTCTTATCGTCAAGAACCGGCGATAGTCATACATTATCCTGATTGTTGGTATGTTGAACACCTTATGAATCTCCTAATCTTACTGTAAAAACAAGCTAAAAGATTTCATGTCTTTTCTCGACGTGCATAGCTGAGGATGAAAATTGTTTAGAGAGGCAGAGCAGTGCATGGTTTCTAGATTTAGTTTGTTTGTTTTTGTTGTTTTCTAGTTCGATCTTTGTGTCCAAAAAGTTGCGGTTGTGTACTATGATTGTTGTTCATCACTGTGATCTTTAGGCTAATATTCATGTTTTCGATTTATGGTGTGATTTCAGGGGCAACTTCTTTCCTGTTTACCCAGTACAAGTACCTCAGCGTGTTCATGGGTGTATTCAGCATCGTCATCTTCCTCTTCCTGGGTTCCGTCAAGGGCTTCAGTACCAAAAGTGAACCTTGTACTTACAATACCGGGAACATATGCAAACCAGCTCTGGCTAATGCTTTCTTCAGCACCATTGCTTTCTTGCTTGGTGCCGTTACTTCAACAGGCTCAGGTTTTCTTGGGATGAAGATTGCTACCTATGCAAATGCTAGAACTACTCTAGAAGCAAGGAAGGGTGTTGGGAAGGCCTTTATTACAGCTTTCCGCTCAGGTGCAGTGATGGGATTCCTCCTTGCTGCCAATGGCCTCTTCGTGTTGTATGTCTCGATCAATTTATTTAAACTCTACTACGGTAATGACTGGGAGGGACTGTATGAATCTATCACTGGTTATGGTCTTGGCGGTTCATCAATGGCACTCTTTGGCAGAGTTGGAGGAGGTATTTATACTAAAGCAGCTGATGTTGGTGCTGACCTTGTTGGAAAAGTTGAACGAAATATCCCTGAAGATGATCCAAGAAACCCAGCTGTAATTTTCTACAATTGACTTATACTCTATTTACAGTTTTATTTCACTCACTGTTTTTCAACTTTATACTATTGACATCGGTTGCACCTAATATTATGGTACGTATGCAGGTTATTGCTGACAACGTGGGTGACAATGTAGGAGACATTGCTGGGATGGGTTCTGATCTGTTTGGCTCATATGCTGAGTCATCCTGTGCAGCACTCTTTGTTGCTTCAATATCATCCTTTGGTATCGGCCATGATTATACGGCCATGTCTTATCCCCTTATTGTTAGCTCAATGGGGATCGTTGTTTGCTTGATAACTACACTTTTTGCAACTGATCTGTTTGAGATTAAGGGTGTAAGCGAAATTGAACCAACATTGAAGCGACAACTTCTTATCTCGACTGTTCTGATGACTGCTGGAATTGCCGTGGTCAGCTTCTTTGCTTTGCCATCCGAATTCACTCTCTATAATTTTGGGACTGAGAAGACTGTAAAGAATTGGTATGCATCCTCGAATGTCCATTAAATTTCTTAAGGTTCCTTTTAGTTTTGCATGCTTTCAACTTGTTGATTAAATTATATGCAACTGTAGGTACCTTTTCTTCTGTGTTGCAATTGGCTTGTGGGCTGGTCTTGCTATTGGATATACCACAGAGTATTACACTAGTAATGCTTACAGGTGAGTGTACTCTTCATGGCTGTATTAATCAAGTAGACTGTTGCATTTACTATCGATATTGAAACTACAATTTAATGCTTGTTATCATTTCAAAATGGCAGTCCCGTGCAGGATGTGGCTGATTCTTGCAGGACTGGAGCTGCAACAAATGTGATTTTTGGTTTGGCTCTGGGATACAAATCTGTCATCATTCCCATATTCTCAATTGCAGTAGCGATTTACGTGAGCTTTAGCCTGGCTGCTATGTATGGCATTGCTGTCGCTGCTTTGGGAATGCTTAGTACCATTGCGACCGGTCTTGCAATTGATGCTTACGGCCCCATAAGTGACAATGCCGGTGGTATTGCAGAAATGGCTGGAATGAGCCACAAGATACGTGAAAGAACCGATGCCTTGGATGCTGCTGGGAACACCACAGCTGCAATTGGCAAGGTAAGACTTTCATTTTTCTGTTATTTTTCACTAATTTGATCCATAAACCATTAGTTTGAGATACTAACATGGTGCTTTACCACAACAATGTAAATGTAGATGTCCAAAATTCAGTTAATTACTATGATGTTGACATAATGCATTTTCTCTTCAGGGTTTTGCAATCGGATCGGCTGCTCTTGTTTCCCTTGCTTTGTTTGGTGCCTTCGTCAGCAGGGCAGGCATCAAAACAGTAGATGTTTTGACACCAAAGGTCTTCATTGGACTGATTGTAGGAGCCATGCTTCCTTACTGGTTTTCAGCCATGACAATGAAGAGTGTGGGAAGTGCAGCTCTGAAGATGGTCGAAGAGGTTCGTAGGCAATTCAATACCATTCCCGGGCTTATGGAAGGCAGAGCAAAACCAGATTATGCAACTTGTGTCAAGATTTCTACTGACGCTTCACTCAGGGAAATGATCCCACCAGGTGCATTAGTTATGCTTACACCACTCATTGCCGGAACCCTTTTTGGAGTCGAAACTCTTGCCGGGGTTCTTGCTGGTTCACTTGTTTCTGGCGTTCAGGTAGGCAATTAAAATCCAATGCCTTGCTTTAGATGCTGTTCATTTCTTGTTTTCTTCATACTTGTACTTTGATTCAATTTAACCCACAAGTTCTCTGGATCATTCTACATTTATTTTTCTAGATGAATTTCTGGTTTCATTTTTTGTCTTTTGATCCCAGGTTGCCATATCAGCTTCTAACACAGGAGGGGCATGGGACAACGCAAAGAAATACATAGAGGTAAAATTCTAATACATTACACATATAGAAGCCTGATATCTTATAGAGTTTCAGGTTGCCAGAATTGAAGTCTGATTCTTATGTACCACTTTGATGTGATTTTTCTCAGGCTGGTGGTTCGGAACATGCCAAATCGTTGGGTCCAAAAGGATCAGATGCTCACAAGGCAGCAGTCATTGGTGACACAGTTGGAGATCCCCTCAAGGACACTTCTGGTCCATCACTAAACATCCTCATCAAGCTCATGGCAGTGGAGTCTCTGGTGTTTGCTCCATTCTTTGCTGCTCACGGTGGCTTGTTGTTCAAATTGCTGTAACTTCAAACCCACCCTTCACCTAATGCTGAGTCCAATTCGGTATATATTTCCAGTAGCAGCAATGTAAAGATGAAACATGATCGATCGTTTTGCTACTGTTGCCAATTTTACTTTCGAATGAATAAGCTAATGCATATAATCTTGTAGATTCTTATAATGCGTACCTAAATATCCTGTTTTATGAATGTATCATGTTTTGCTCATAGAGCTTGAAATTCTTTACAATAATTTGAAGAGTGACTTTTTTCCACCCAAATAACGGTTTAATGACACTTGTCCATTCACATTTTTAAAATATAATTTTATTACCTAAATTTATATTTTGTTTCTCATTGCGGTACGTTGCTATCTCACATCACCACTATTCTCTTCTCCGATCATCACTCACCAAAACCCCTCAAACCCTACTCTTGTCATCCCCACCAATCGCCAACAATCAATCGATTAAAGTTAGCACAGCCATCTCTCCCAAGTCAAATTTCGATCAATTCTAACCACCAAAATCAACATTCCACTACCAAAAGACTCATCGGTCTCTCCTCTTCGAAAACCCCAACAGCTTATAATAAGTAAATTATAATAAGTTTACTCTT
This sequence comes from Pistacia integerrima, assembly GCA_026225825.1. Classification (NCBI taxonomy): domain Eukaryota; kingdom Viridiplantae; phylum Streptophyta; class Magnoliopsida; order Sapindales; family Anacardiaceae; genus Pistacia; species Pistacia integerrima. The sequence continues at coordinate 696,874 of CM047748.1, forward strand.
TGTTCATCGTCAAAATATAAGTTTAAATAGTAAAGTAGTGTTTTAAAAGTTTATTGATGGGAAAGTGTCGTTAAACTATTCTTTGGGTGGAAAAAAGTCATTAACTCTAATTTGAAGCTTCACACGAGTAGTGATTGATGCCAATACTGCTTCTCTATCTGAATTGTACAAAACTTTCGACATTTCAAAAAAGAATTCAAGCAAGTTTTTTTCTGGTTAGATAATCCAATCGCCCTTTTTGGTTCTCATTTGTTCAAAGAGCTGAAGCTTCATGTTAAGAAGCTCAGCATTCATCCTCCATACCCTAATCCTTCGACAAATCGAAGGGCTTGAGGACCGAGACAGGAATTTCTTCTTCTTCTTCATATAACACCTCAATTGAGCAGACAGTTTTGCATAGTGAATCGGCAGAGAGAGCAATTCATGACAGTTTTGCCTTCTTTCTATTGTCATCAAATTAATTTTCTCACTCTTATTATTGTTATGAATAACTAAATTAGAGTATGATTTTAACTTTTAAGAACCCAAAATCTCCATCGAACTTTACAATCACTTCAGAAAAAGAAATTGCTTAGGTAAAAACAGTGCAGAGGAAAAATCGAAAAGTAGTGGTTATCAGTTATTAGGTAATGGGTGCCACCACTCCTGTTCAACTTTTGACACTCTTTCACACTTCACATGCTAAATATGTTGTGGATCTCAATCAATCACCATCACAATATTCAACCGTCCATTTTTTAGGTGACTTTAACCCGTTTCCATTTAGTTATTTTTATTTGTTTTGAGTAACAAATTGAAGAAAAAGTAATCAAACGGGAACCAACAAGCAATTGGGCATGCAAATATAATATTGGCTCTCCGATTGTTCACACTAGTTGATAAAATTTGATCATAAAGAAGGCAAATATCCTCTTTGTCCTGAAAAAGACTCAGTTAAAATGATATTAAAGCTATCAGGCCCTTTTTCTAAGATTAATAAGAACAAATAAAAAACTCCCTACAGCTGAAAATAAAAAAGGAGAAAAAGTTCGGGAGCTACTTCATGCCCAAGCTTATCTCCAAACTTCTTTTTATCAGAATAACTAGTTGTAGTACTCTCTCTCTCGCTTACAGCTCATCCTGTAACAAAAGACAAATAGCAAGATGCTCGTTAATTGTTGCACGGATACATGTTAAAAGGTTGTTCACAAGAATTAATAGAGTTAGAATGCCTACATGTAAATCCTCATCCTTCTTGTCTGATTCGGATTTCTTTTCAGAGTCGGAATCAACATCTTCATCATCACCCTCGTCTTCATCCTCAACCTGATACAAGAAGGTTAAGAAAAATTAGGACCGGAACAAACATTGGTATGTAAAAAGCATCAGATAAGAATTTATAGGAGGCTTACATCGGAATCAGGTGAATCCTTTGATTCCTGAACAAACCATAATTTGGCAAGTTAGAAAACAGATGCAACAAAAAAAGAGGAGAATAAAATTAAACCAAATATCAAAGGAGAAAGGTACCTCCTCCTCTTTCTTCTTCTCAGCCTGTTCAAAAGCTGCCTTCTCAGCCTGCACAACAATAGGTCTTAGATCAATAACTGGGGAAAAAAATCTATTACAAAAGTTCGCGACTTTTAATGGGAAATAGCAACATACATCCTTATGCTTTCCCCAGGTTTCTTCGGCCAGTTGCTTGGCATACTCAGGGTCGTCACAAACCAAAACATTGTCAAACATGGTTCCAGATTTCACCTGACACATTATGCATCAACTTGTCAAAAATTGATATGCATATGATAACAATAATAGAACAGTCTATGAGAAGATGGTGGATAAAATTACCTGCCACAACTCAATGCCAACATACTTCAACTTGGGGTACACGTAAATGTCTGGGTCATCCTTGAACTCTACAGAAGATTCAAAACCATAAGCAGAATTACTAACTATCCTCTCAGCCATTACAATTGATACAAAGCCGTGAAACAATTTGAAAGAAAAAAACCTGGGTTGTCAATCATTGGTGCCTTCCACTTTCCCTTGTAGTTGGGGTTCTTGATTTTCTGAGAAAGACAAAGCAAGATTAGGACAAAAAAATAATTACCAATGAAATTTGAATGCCTCAATCAATCTAGAAGTTCACTAACCTTTGGCTTCCATTCGCCCTTGTACTCAGGGTTTGCAATGGTTGGGGCTGTCCATTCACCATCTTCCTCATCATCCCAATCCTCAGGCTACATTGCAATTTCTTAATCAGTTCCATTCTTAAGAAAGCAAAAGGGACAACATTTTGAAAGCACTAGAAATTTAAATGACTACCTTCTTGGCATCGGGATCTGGGATCTCCTTTGGAATGTCATCATAACCCTAGTATATTACAAATAAAACATATGGTAAGATTATTCATAATACGATCATACAAAATTAGGCCACTTAGCATAAGGTTAACAACAGGGGATTGTTACCTCTGGCTTCTTGTCTTCGGGATCGGGAATATATTCTTTGTCATCCCAATCTTCAGGCTGGCATCAATCAGACAAAGAAATCAGGTTTATAAACTCTACTATCAAGAAAGCCAATAGAGTATTCTAGAAAGAAATTGTAAGATTGGTCAAAATAAGTAATTACTTTCTTGGCCTCTGGATCCTTGATCTTCTTTGGAGGGAGAAGATCCCAATCAGAGTACAAGCTACCGGTTTGTTTCTCCACATTATCAATAAGGATGCTGTAGGTAGCATCTGGACGGAGGATGAATGTATAAACATGAGTAAGTTGATCAGTTTCACATGGAACTTCCTTCTTGATCAAGTGGTTTGTATCATTGTAGTTAAGAATGGCGTGCACTTTCTTGGTGCTGTAGCCACAAATATCTGGTCCAAACATGATACTGCAATCAACAATACAAAACAAAATCAGCACAAATAATACATACAAAAAACAAGCTTAAACCCAAAATGTGTAATGCGAACCTGTAAGAGGTATCACCACCGAATTTCTTCTGATCAACATCTCCACTAAGCAACTTCATGTAGCCACCACCACAATCAAGTTTCTGTTCATGCTTGACAGAAAATTGGAAGACAAGTGTCTTGTCCTTGTTGCTGAATTCAGGGAACTCAGCTGAAATAGCATAGAATCTGTAGTCTTCACTTGTTTGGATACCTGTCATAAAACAGTGTGCCAAACATTAACACAACTCAACTCTACCAAACTAAATCAGCTCAAATTATTGCACATTCTCAGCTAAAAGAGAGTTACCTTTGTCATTGGGATCACCGTGCCATTGCCCAGCCGTGAAGTTCCACTCTCCAGCCACGTTCTCGTCTTTCTTCCAATCTGATTTAACCCAACGACTCTCCCATCCATCTTCAACATAAGATAACCAAATTATTCACATTACACTGATCTATCCAACAACAACAAATGCATACCAATCCTCAAAGATATAACAATTTGCATGTCATTTCAAAATTAATTAATAGTTATTCTATCATGTATATAAATTCTCTTAACATATAATAAAATTTCAAGTTCATGATTAACAGTTCTTAAAATGAATGTAATCGTGGCAAGGTTATATTAGGCGGACGCGAGGACAATATCATCGATCACATATAGGTCACTGTTTAAAACTATGCAAACGATCGTACATTCTCATTTCAACTTCAAATGAACTCTATAAAATCATTCATTAATCACAGATCTAATAAGAAAAACTGCATTACTACTCGTAATTGAACTATTAAACGACGAAACATTTTATAACATGAACCGATCTAGAGTTTTAGATCAAATTGAAACGAAACAGGTCGTTTAAAGCCCAGAGTGAGAGAGGTACCGTCGAAGCGCTCTTCAAAGAAGACGTGAGCGGAGGCGATCGCGACGGAGAGAGAGAGGAGGAGAGTAAGAGATAGAAAATTAGGGTTTACCCTCGCCATATTTAGAGAGAGATTGAGCTCTGTAGAGTGAAGTGTGAAAGGGAGAACTGGTCATATATAGACGTCGTTCGTAAACGGACGTAACGGTGTGGTGGACACCAGACGTGAAGGAGTTTGATGATGTGGACAAATAGAAAAAGAACACTTGGAAAATGAGTGTCATTTGCTTCACGTGGCAGAGACGGATTGGCAGCTACACGAAATGTAGAGCGTACAACAGTTAGACAGGTGGCAAAAACCGATTGGTGGGTGAGAGAAGAGAGACAGTTAGTTGTGCACAGTAAATAATTTTCCAATTTAAGAATAATATATTTAATTTATTTATAAATTCGTTTGGGTGAGTTGGTTTATGGATTATCTAGAAGCATCCATTCCACTAGGAGGTAGGAGATTGTTATTTAAATTATAAAAAATAAACTAAATAAAGATTAGATAAGATTAAAGATCTTATCACAATTTGAAAAAAAGGGATTAATAATTTAAGTTTTATGATTCGAAAATAATTTTCAAAAATTAAAATATGAATCAAAATTTTTCGTTTTCTGATTTTACACTAATTATTAGGATCTGAAAACTGTTTTCGAAAACATGTCTACTCATTTCTACCAAATCCACTTTTATAAAAAAATTTGTATCCCTAATTTCTGAAAACAAAAAATTGTATTTAAATTGAATATCAAACTGGCACATCCCATTTATCATTGTTTTACGTTTCTTTGAGATTATAGGGTTTGGTGGAGATTTCAAATTTCGAAATGGGGAGAGACAATAAATTTTGGATTTTTTAAATGTTTTTTAAATTATATAAAAGAAAAAGAAAGAAACAGGGTGTAATAGGGATACTTAGGGGGTGTTTGTCTAAGCTTATAAGCTGATCAAACTAGTTTATAAGCTCTAAAATTAAGCTGACGTGTTTGTTTATAACTTTTTTGAGCTTATAAGCAAAAAATAATAATAATAATAATAAATTAGAAGGGAGGTTTTTTTTTTTTTTTTTTTTTTGCTTATAGGCACTCTGCTTATAAGCTAATTTGACCAAATATATTACCACATTATCCTTGTTTAATTTTAAAATTCCATAATATACCCTTGTTTAATATAGTACCATTTTTAGTCATTTTATAATAAAATGTACTTATAAGCCACATTTTATCAAACACGTCAACTACTTATCAGCCACTTATAAGTACTTTAGCCAAACATTTCAAATGCTTATAAGCTAAAATTATCTTATAAACACTTGTTGCTTTAAACTAATTTCTATAAGCTCAAACAAACATCCCCTAAGTATCTGCGATTTAAGTGGAAGGTCATGGTAAAAGGTTATTACAATAATTTTTCCTGAGGATTAATCAAGGTGCGCATATACTAGTCCGAACACCTTAGTTATAACAAACAAAAAAAAAGTTATATCTTGATACAAAAAAAAGGTAATAAAAACTAATGGGTTATGGGGCCATGATGATTCATATTAAGAAGTAATGTGTCACACAAGTAAAATAATTGAAAGCATTCAAATGTAATTGCCTAAATGGAGAAAAATAGGTAGAATAATAAGTAAATGTAGCAATAGAATAATTCTTAGAATATAAAAAAAGATACTACTAAGGTCCACCACATATGATAAAATTTGGTAGGCCATGCAAACGTGGGCCGGCACTCATGTTTTATTTTTTTTTTTTTCTGAATGCTTAAAGTGGAAGCCACTAAAACCTTATTTTAATTAATTAAACTATAGGCATAAGAATTACCTCTAATTTTGTCTTTGCTTTTTACTTCAAATAGCATTGAGATGGTCGCTAATGAAAACTATCATCGACTTTGTCAACCAAGTTTAAGGAAATTATGGGATTTTATAATGGCGTCGATAGAAGTTGTATATGTCTCATATTACCGATTTGATTGGTTGTTGTAGTATATATATATATAAAGTAAACGACTTTTTCCCACCCAAGGTTTGCCTTAAACTTTCCCATCCAAAGTTTATATTCCGTTAATACCCAAAATACACTTCACTTTCTCAACCAGTGTAAGAAGGGTTTTGTAAAGTAGAGGCCGATGGATCGAATAGTGGTGACTGATTGAATATTCACTGTTGGAATCAGTAAAAAATGAGCTAAGAATAGGAAACTATAGCTTTGCGGTGGTCGACAATCGACAAGAAATTAGGTGTCGAAATGAGAGAGGTTTTGTATGGAGGAGACCGAAGGTTCAAATGATAGTGACGAAGAGAATTTTTGCTGTCGGAATCGGCTTTGGATAGTAATGAAATATTAACTTTGGGTGGAAAAGTGGTATTTTGAAACTTTTTGGATGGAAATTGTCATGAAGGTAAACCTTGGGTGGTTTATATAGAGGATTCCCTCCTCTTAAGGCTAGCTTTTGAGAGTAATTTCTATCCAATCCCACTTTATGAGGGATTAACAAAGAGATACTTAGAATTAGATTTATAAGAAAAACTACGATAAATTAAGATTCACTTTTATAAACGACATAACCATTCCTTCAACCTCGTTCTCTCTCTGTACATGTAACCAAATCTCGAATAACAAAAACTACACTTAAAATTTATTAAATTCAGAGAATTCAGAATTACAGTGTATATGTACATACTCAAACACAAGCTTGCTGTTTGGAAATGTTTTTCCATTTCTCATCAATAGAGTGAATGACATCTAACAACTCCTCTACTTGCAATGGTTTAGTTAAATGAAAATCCATTCCAGCATTGGCAATCTTGCCTTCCTCCTCAGCCACTGCATGTGCTGTCAATGCTATTATTGGAGTATGAACACTGTATTCTTCTTCCTCCCTTCTTATCAGTCTTGTTGCTTCAAATCCATCCATTACTGGCATCTGTCAAGAGCCAGAAACATAAATTTACATACTGTTGTTTTATAATAGTATGCAGATAAACATATATTTAAGATAAAAAGTTTGCATATGAGTACCTCACAGTCCATAATGATATAATCATAAGGAAGAGTCTTGGAATGTCCTTCCTTTCTTGCATCACTCATATTTTTGCAAACTTGATCAAATGCCTCTTTCCCATTTGTGCATACTTCAACATTTGCTCCAAGTTTACTGATTCTGGTAGTCGTCAACTTGATCATTGCTGCAGCATCCTCAACTATCAGAATTTTCTTCCCATTCAGGGGCTTCTCATTGCTTTTTCCATCACTATGCAAAACTGTCTGCTCAATGGAGGGGTAATGTGAAGGAGAAGAAGAAGTTCCTGTCTCGGCTCTCAAGCCCTTCGATTTGTTTGAAGGATTGGGGTCTGGGGAATACTGAATTTCTTGAGATGTTGATGTCATCTTTAACTTTCGGAAGCTGCGCTGTGAATGGGATGTACTCTTGCATTCAGGTAGAAGCTTCAGCACTTCGATCAAACGCGAACCATGAAATGGCTTGTTTATAACATGATCACATGGAGGAATAAGCTGGTACTCTTGGTGTTCTCTTAAATGAGAATTCCGCATGATTGGATTATGTAACCAGACAAACTTGCATGAAAAGCTAGGAATTTCTTTTGTGAAGTTGGATAAAGTTTTGAACAATTCAGATAAAGAACCAGCACTGGCATCAATCACTACCAGTGTAAAGCTCGAGCAATTTTTCGAGTTTGTCCTTCTGTGGTATGGCAAAACATTGTCACTTCCCTCTTGTATAATGCCCTGAGCCCCATCACTTGGTCCTGTATCAGAGTTACTGGATGCAGAGATGGTCAAGATATCAACTACATTTGACTCAGGTTTTCCTGAACAAGAAGGATCCATCTTGCGCTTTATCTTCTTGAGCTCCTGGTGAAGCATTTTTTCTTGCCTTACAATTGTCACTCTGATGTTTAAGTTGTTCTCAATGTACCTCTTCAAGACTCGTCTTCGTTCCTCACCGGTTATAAAGAGTATGATGTGAGATCCATCTAGTTTAGGTGCAGGGTTCCAAAATGCTGCAAGATGTTGATGAAATCCAGATTGAGGCCAATCATTGTGTGCTCTGAGATGTTCTTCATTAGTGTCAATTGACTCTTGCTCGCATAGAGTAAGGAGAATGTTAAACTTGAAGCAAGTGCCTCTTTCACCATGCTCTTTCTCAACAATTGTTATTTCTCCTTTCATCAGATGTACCTAGAGCACAATTTCAGCAATGAAAAAAAGTGCAACAATATTAGCTCATTTTGTTTCCAATCAACTGAACAAAACAGTATCTGAGTTACTTACCATCGATTGAACGATACCAAGTCCTAAACCGATGCCTTCATGGCCAAGAGCAGTTTCCTTGACTTGAACGAATTCTTCAAAGACAGAATTTTGCTTGTCTTTGGGAATTCCCTTGCCTGTATCATCCACCTCAAATTCAAACACCATTAAATTGGGATTTTCTTCAACTGAATGAAGCGCATTTAGGTCATTGAAACCTTCCTTGTTCTTGAAAAACATCTTTGATAGACACTGCAAGACAATGTTATGATTTGAAGCGATAATATCTTGTTTGAAACTCTTTTTCTTAACCATTGCACGTACAGAGACATGACCTTCTGATGTAAACTTAATGGCATTGCTAAGTAAGTTGCATAAGATCTGTTTCAGTTTTACGCGATCACCTTTTACAAGGCATAATCCAAGAACAGAGCCATCGCACGGATCAAGCACAATATCTATACCTTTCTTTATACCAACATGATAGTACAAATCAACTACTTCCTCAAGGAGTTGAGCCAAGTTGAATTCTTCTTCTTTCAGTTCCAGTTTTCCAGCTTCCATTTTACTCATCTCCAGGACTGAATTCAATATGCCTTAACCATTCCATAGAAAGAAGAAAGTTTGGTAAGTAAAAACACCATAAAATGTGAAGAGGAACACAAAGGTGAGAACAAACTGACCTAGTAGGTCCTTTGTACAAGTTTTTATCAGTCCCAAATTTTCTGCCAACTCAGTCTGAGGATTGGCATCTTCATGACAAAGCTCCACCAAGCCAGTAATAGCAGCTAATGAAGCGCGGACATCATGGCTTGCTTTAGCAAGGGCGAAAGTCTTGTTCATACTCTTGCGTTCGGCTTGTTGAGTAGCATTCATTTGCTTTATGAGGGCAGCACATAAGAACATCTCTCTTTTTGCAGCTTTTGTAATTAAGAATATGAAGGTGCTAAGAGAGATTGTCACAGCTACTAGCATAAGCACAACATAAATGAGTGATAGCTTCCTGTTTCTGCTGACAAGGCTCAACAGTCCTCCCCTGGGATAAACCAATACATACACCTGAAAAATCACAACTAAATCAAACATATACAGCATTTATATGGCTACATTGCACCTGTATGACCAGGAACAGAAATAGAATGAACAAATTTGTATGTTTAATCCTTAACAATGAAAGATTAACTGATTGTTTTTTTTTCATATATTACATTAACTAGTATGGCGGCAGAGACTATTTGGTCAGTGAAGCATTTTGTCAAACAGATTTGTACTTTTTCAATATAGAACTTTGTAGTTCAAATTCACATACCGATTGAACTCCAGCAATCTCAAGGGTGGAGCAGAAGAACACATGGTGGACTCCGATGAATTTTTCGTGGAAATTACTTGATTTTCCATCATTAGAAGTACACGAAAGATTGGCAATATTGTTAGCAGGATCACCATTAGGCAATAATTTTTGCAATAGAACTGTGGTGTTATTTATCACCATTTGAATGTTCTGAAGTTTTGTCTGCATAATGACTTGCCCATCAGTAGTTGCCAAATGAAAATCTCCTCCAGGAAAATCCAACGCCGCGAAACGTTCAATTACTACTTTTGACGGAAAACCAAGGCATATAACACCCCTCGTATCCATAGCAACAGTGTTATAATACAAGCTATCTTCTGCATTGTTCCATCCTGTCCCAAATGAAGAGTGCCCACTAGTACTATTCAAAGCCTCCTGAAACCAAGTTGCATTCACAGAAAACAAAGGGTTTGAAGGAACAGGAGTGCCATAAAACACCCCAGTGTCGTGATTCACCGGTTGAGTATACCAAGTCGAAGAAAACGAAGCATTCGAATATACTGCAAGAGTTCGATCCCCATCAACATAATATGAAAACAACAGACCATGCAATCCTATAAAAGAAACCTGAGATAACTGCGGAATTGTTGAAAGTGCTATGAACAATGTTGGTGCAACCTGAAACACAAAATCAAATCAGAGGGCTGTCTTGTATCAATTTATTATTGTCACTTTTATAGCACATAATTTGTACTGCATTTTGCTAACCTTAGTTACAATGGCATCAAATGAGAGCTCAGTTCCATCAAGAAGTGAACTCAAAGATCTTGACAACTTGATTGCAGAAGAATTCAGAGGATACAACAATCTTGCTGCTGTTTCGATTTCGGAAAAGGATCTGTTGCGTGCACCATAAGTTTCCGAGGCAATGGCATGTGCAGTTTGTTTAGTGCTCAACAACAACTCCAATGTTAACACTCCACAAAGCCCCTGCAGCCATGAAAACGTTCATATAAGCAAACAACAATGGAATTACATTATTAAATAATCAAGAAAAGATGGAGAATTACAAGAACAATGACAAAACCAAGAGGCCTCAAAACCATTTGTGGGCAGTGCCTGAAAGGATCAAACTTTAACATGGCTTAACAATAATAATTCTTGTGCTTAGAGATTTACATCAACAACAACAACAACAACAACAACAATGGCAAGAAGCTGAAACTTAACTAGAGAAATTTCATGCATAAAAATCTGTTTACACTTTGAACTAAAAGAGAGAAAGTAGGACATATAAATCTTTTGAAATCTTTTACTAAACAGAAATAAAATTGACAAATCGTCGAGAAAGTTTTCTGTGCATCCTGTCACTATACAATCAGCCAATCAATAGGTATACACCATGATATTACGAGTAGAACACACTTGTTTTCTTATCAACTCGTTGTACAACAAAATAGAGATTATTATAAAGTTTTATGATTTAAAAATTTTGAATTTCTGTGTTATCGATTTTTTTAATATGTCAACATAATAACAAGAATTTAAAATTAGAAAATTAAAAGCAAGAAATTTTATCTCTTTCTTCTTTTATTAAATTTTGGTATATATTCTCATTAAGAACAATTTGGAATTACCATAATTTAACGAAATAATTTACTAATAAAAAATCTTGCTTATTGATAAAAGGAAGATCATATAGAAATAAATCATAAGTTAGAATTATTTACCATTATCTAATAATGACTTAATATAGATTTGAATTTGCCATATTTGACTGCGTGTAATCCAGAATAATTTTTAAAAACTAAAATTTTTCTTTTCGTATGATTTTGCTTACTATACCCACCGCTGTTACATTATAAACTCTATTGTTACTTTTGGTCCCGTTAGAATAAATTTAGCATTTTCCCTTATTACCATCCACGTAAATTGAATATTTTAAGAAGTTAATATCTTTATTAGTCACGGGGTTTCGGGGAAAGAATAGGAAAAATGATTTTAGATATTTTTGCCCAGACACGGGCCCTATGACAAGAATATATATTTTTTTTAAGTGGGACGGTAGTTTCGAAAAGACAAATTGCCTATCTTTTCTTTCATTTTGGGCGAAATATGATGGGGGGCTAATTCAAACCCTTGGGGGAGAAACTTTTGTACTGTATCTTAATATTTTTAATATTTGAAAATGTGTTTAATATAAATTTAAATGCTATAAAATATAAAAGACCATGATAACTATATTTACTTATTTTCTAATTTTACTCTAATTTTTAACATTATATATAAACTCTATGGTCACTTTTGATCCCGTTAGGATAAATCTAATCTCTTCCTCTATTACCACCCACGTATATTAGATATTTTAAGAAATGAATATCTTTATCAGTCGTGGGGTTCGAGGAAAGAATAGGAAAAATGATATTACTAAATTTCTGCCCAAACACGGGCCCTATGACAAGAATTTTTTTTTTTTTTTTTTTAGTGGGACGATAATTTTGAAAAGACAAATTGCCTATCTTTTCTTTCATCTCGGGCAAAATACAATTGGGAACTCAAACTTTTGTATTAGGACGATAGTTTTGAAAAGACAGATTGCTTATCTTTTCTTTTATCTGGGGCAAAATATGAGGGGGGACTTTTGTGCCGTATCTTTAATATTTTAATATTTGAAAACGTGTTTAGTATAAATTTAAATACTATAAAATATAAAAGACCGTGATAACAATTTTTACTTATTTTCTAATTTTACTCTAATTTTTAAGATTATATATAAACTCTATGGTTACCTTTGGTCCCATTAGGATAAATCTGACCCCTTCTTCTATTACCACCCACGTATATTAGATATTTTAAGAAGTGAATATCTTTATCAGTAGTGGGGTTCGAGAAAAGAATAGGAAAAATGATATTACTAAATTTCTGTCCAAACACGGGCCTTATGACAAGAATTTTTTTTTTTTTTTAGTGGGACGGTAATTTTTAAAAGACAAATTGCCTATCTTTTCTTTCATCTCGGGCAAAATACAATTGGGAACTCAAACTTTTGTATTAGGACGATAGTTTTGAAAAGACAGATTGCTTATATTTTCTTTTATCTCGGGCAAAATATGAGGGGAGACTTTTGTGCCGTATCTTTAATATTTTTAATATTTGAAAACGTGTTTAGTATAAATTTAAATACTATAAAATATAAAAGACCGTGATAACAATTTTTACTTATTTTCTAATTTTACTCTAATTTTTAAGATTATATATAAACTCTATGGTTACTTTTGGTTCCATTAGGATAAATCTGACCTCTTCCTCGGTTACCATCCACGTATATTAGATATTTTAAGAAGTGAATATTTTTATCAGTTGTAGGGTCCGAGAAAAGAATAGAAAAAATGATATCACTAAATTTCTGCCCAAACACGGGCCCTATGACAAGAATTTTTTTTTTTTTTTTTTAATGAGACAGTAATTTTGAAAAGACAAATTACCTATCTTTTCTTTAATCTTTGGCAAAATACGATTCGGAACTCAAACTTTTATACTAGGACGATAGTTTTGAAAAGACAGATTGCTTATCTTTTCTTTCACCTCAGGCGAAATACGAGGGGCGACTTTTGTACTGTATCTTTAATATTTTTAATATTTGAAAGCGCGTTTAGTATAAATTTTAATACGATAAAATATAAAAGACCGTGATAACAATTTTTACTTATTTTCTAATTTTACTCTAATTTTTAAGATTATATATGAAAATTGTTTTAAAACATTTTAAATAATTTTTATCAAACATATTTTCATGTTCTGTAAAACAAAAATACAATATCAAAATTTTATAGCAAACGGTCCATAAAATTTTTATAATTATAAAGATGTACATACACTTTATATATCTTAACACATTCATACATGTACACCACTCCCAATTACATTAGAAATTTACAAAACAAAAACAAAAAACAAAAGCAAAAACAGATTTTATTTGCTTCCAACACTGGGTTTGGGCTTCTTCACAATCAAGACAGGACACTTGACATGCTGTGCACAGTGATTGCTCACACTTCCCAAGAAAACTCTGTTTAATTAATTTCAGTTCAATTATAATATGATTAAGAATGTTAAAAGACAGAATTTATGCTTGATTTGAGGTATAAATATACTTGGATGAAACATGAAGAATATATAATTGATTTGAGATAAAATATTATTTGAAAAACCATAAAAATAATGAACTAAACGGAGCTCCGTTTGGTTCATTATTCTGATATTTTTTAGAATAATATTTTGAAAAAAATAAAATTGGGTTATCTTTACGAGAAAAATAATGATTAATGTTTTGAGAATTGAATAAAGTTGAATTAGATTTTAAAAATATTGAAACAAATGCATTTTTTTAATCATTTTTAACCCCCAAAATGGGGGGTGTTGATGAATTCCAATACCTTCATGGTTTATATGATATTTCATTAAACCCCAAGGGGGTAAGAGATATTGAAGAATATATGTGTCCTTTTAACCCCCCAAAATTAAACAAATATCAGAAAAACCCTTAAGATGTAAGAATCACCATAACTTCTCCTCAAAATTGAAAAAATTATCACTTACTTCCTTTCACCGTGAAATCTAATGGTTAAAATGAACATGATCAAAGAGGTAAGTGATAGTTTTATAAAATATGAGGGAGTGGTATGATGAATTCCAATACCTTTGTGGTTTTAATGATTCTCATTAAACCTCAAGGGGGTAACAAAGATTAAGCCATATGTGTGTCTGTATGATGATGTATGATTAAGAGGGACCCACCTCTTGATCCAACCGTAGCCATGGCTTCCCATCACTAACACATCAACGCCCAACTTCTCTACCGTCTCGCAAATCACGTCCCTTGGATCACCATTCTCTACTCTCGCCTCCACCTTAACCTGACCCAGGGGTAAATCCGTCAAACTAATTTTCTAAACTTTGAATGACATATATGATGAGACAAAATAATTACTCACATCACTGTTCTGTTCTCTACATATCTTCCGGGCTTTCTCTATCACACGATCGGCCACGTCATTACTGTACTTATTAATAGTGGCCATGATATCAGACGAAAACAAATACCCTGAAACACAACCAAAAATTACAAAACCACCACTGACAAGTAAAGAAATTATCTACCAAAAAAACCCTCAAAATCTACAAAATATTACCTGTGCCATCTAGCGCAGTGTAGACAGCTCTTGGAGGCTTGGCATAGAGAAGTATAAGGGTATCCTTGGAATTTTTGGTAATTACGTTCTTGAGGCACCAAGTCAGAGCATACAAGCTCTCCTCACCTTCATCAATTGCCACAAGGATCCTCCGCTCTTTTGCTGCCACGTCTGCCATTGACCGAGAAGTAGTTTGATCAGATGGTTAGAAGTAGCTAAAGCAGAATTATATCTAGCTTTGTGATTTTGAGTGATGAGAATTGGGAGAGAGAGTGAAGCAGAGGTGGGTATTTATAGAGTTGGGTAAACCCGTTGGCGGTTTGTGGGTTTGGACTTCCGGGTTTGGTGGTTTTTTATTAAGTAAACCCATGGGCCATAGCCGTGGGGTCTCATTGTCATTGAATTGTTTGTTTATAATTGGGAAAAGTCAAGATGGCCCTCTAAGTTTGTGACTTTGTCTTTAGATTAAATAATATTATATGAAGATAAGATGAAAGTTACGTCAAGAGACGAGAATTTTCTTGTTTATAGATTTTTCGCTTACTTTAAAATTGAAATGTGAATTTCAATCCTTGAATTCGCTTTCCAAGTTAGAAATTTACCAAATCTTTTGAAAATACCTCTATCTTTGTGGTCGAATGACAGGCTTTTTAACTGTTAGGATTAGTTATACCTAGAGGTAATTATTATATTAATTTTTTCATAATGAGATTCGTGTCAAGAGGAGAGTTGGCTATTATTGTATTTGATATTGACGTTAACATCTCTCGTAATAGAATGATCTTACCATTGATGTGAAATAAAATTTGTATCATTATTCATCTATGAATGATTTTTTCTACTTTTGAAATCCATAAAGTTTCTTTGAGAAGGACATTGGAAAAATCATTTGAAATTTGACAAGAATTTGTCAAATATATTTGTTATTAAAATAATGTTTCAACTATTTAACAGTAAACTTTCCCATTGGGTATACTCATATGGGAAATCGAATTTGAGACCGTGCATCCATCCATAATATCTCTAATTCATTATAATCATTTGAGCTGCCTACGAATGGGTTCTTAAACCCTCAACTTTTCTAGATGTACCCCAAAACATGATTAGGGTATCAAATAGAAGCTAATTTGAAAACTTCTGGCTCTGTTTGGTTCATTATTGGGTAGTTTTTATAATAATATTTTGAAAAAAGTTGAATTAGGTGGGCATTACGATGTATAATTTTGAAAATTAACAAAAATACCCCTTATGTATATTTATTTACTAAATACCCCTATAATAAAATATTCAAAGTTAACAAAAACACCCCCAACCCACTCATTAAATACGGACAGACGGCCACCACCACCAGAGGGTGGCCGGAGTCGATGTATCGGCACATGACCAACTGGATTTTGCTGATCGTGCGCCAATATAGCCTTTTCCGGCCAAATCCACCTGAAAAATGCTAGATATACGGCTAGATCTGGTCATTGACGGCTAGATCTGGCCGCATTTGGTCATCAATGACGGCCAAAGATACAGTTGTCTTTAATGGTCAACGATGACCATATCTTGGCTGTCGTTGACGACTGTCTACGACCAAAGATTTGGTTAGAAAATACTAGATCGGCGCACTACCGATTAGATTCAGCCCGTAGTGCATCATTACACTAGATTCAGGCTAGCTTTTGACAATGGTGGCCGGAATCTGGTAAAGTTGGGTTGCTGGGGTGTTTTTGTCAATTTAAAAAAAAATTGGATTGTTAGTTAAATTAATAAATTTAGGGGGTTTAAAAGAAATTGAATAATTTATAATTATATTTTAAAATAGGTGAACCAAACACAAATTTTGTGTTAACTTTATTGGATAGTTTTCCCAATATATGTACCAAATGGAGCCAATGTTTGTAGATGATTCTTTTAAAGTTACTAATTAATTGTATTTGATAAAGTAAAAGAGAATTTAAAGATTATATCAACCACCATAGTGATTCAATAATATTAAACAAGTACAAATATACCTTGAGTGATATTTGTGATAATATGAGCATATCATCTTAATTAACTAATAAATTAATAGAATATGTTTAGAAAAATCAAGGCTTAATTATCAATTAAAGCATTGATAATGATGAATCTTTGGTTTTAAAAGTTGGAATTTATGTACTAGAGGGGGTCACGTGCCCCCTTAGTGGCTCAAAAGGTAAAGCACAAAGGATCAAAGTTTTTTTTGTATTTGTTTTTATTTTTATTTCCCTCTCAATTAAAGCATTGAATTTTTTGTTTTTTCAATTTCATCCAAAGATATTTTCCCACCCATATTAATTGGGATTTATTTTTATTCTTAGGACAAAAGCAGCGTTACACATTCTGAATAATATGGCGAACAACTTTAACGTATCATGTTAATGAAAGTTGGAATGTATGGAGAATAATGTATGTGATACTATAATATGTATATTAATATTTTACAAAAAAAATTAATCAAATTAAAAACAAGTAAGGTATGACTTATTACCGTAAGTCCTTAGCAACCGTGGAGACTTTTAATTTCAAGAGAAATTAAACAAAAAAATATCCACATTAAGGTAAAAGAAGAATTAGGCCAAGAGAGACATTTAGGGTTCTTAGAAATTTTTTGATCTCTATACTAAAATCATTGTTAAATTCAATTTAATATAAAGAAAATGATTAATTATGAATTGAAATTTTATTTAATTTCAATTAGCAATTTAACTCTTAAATTATTCATAATAACTAATATAATCATCCATTGAATCTAATTCAATGATAATAATATAAATAACTTTATTACCCTTGGTAGGTGTTAGCCAACCTTGGATAATCAACTCTCTTTGGTTATTTATCTATTCTCCTTAGTTTTTAGGTGTGACCTCTTAGGTTTACTGTGGCCTAGCCTTGTGCCAACTATCATAGTCTATTTCGATATGTTTTGTCATAACTCTTTATGATCGAAACTCCCACCGATTATGGTAGACATCTAACAATGCTCTATAACCCCTAAATCACAATGAAAATATACTCCAACGAACCCTTTTATAATTATACGCGCTATATAATCAAATCATTCTGTTGTCTAATTCCAATTATGAATAGATTTATGGTATGTCAAAATCCTTGTCTTAATTTTATATCAAATTAACAATCAATATATACGGAACGTGTTACCATGAAACAAACTTTCAGGTAACATTTTATATACCCTGGCCGGAGATTTCTCTTTTCCAATGTATCTTGACATTTGTCTAGGAACTTGATATCAATCTACACCAAGTCAACGGATCCCTTCTTGATTATCATTTGTTTTCACACATAAACAACACATTGCTAAATCGGCTTATTAACACATTACATGATTAGCCTCATGTTTATACACCATATGAACTATACGCATTTATGCAGAATCCAGTCGTGATATCTCAAGTCTAAGAATTAATAATACACTAGTACAATCTTATGATGCATCATTGATTATATTTTAAATGTCCATGTGATTCATCATAAGTGACCATATTCGATAAACAATTCACTAACCGCTTATCTATGCTAATGCTCTAGTGATACAACTTTTATAATCACCCACACTAATACCATCACATGATATTCAACAAAAGCATTCAGCATGCCCACTATGTAATATTATTGTCCAATTAATATTATCTATATAGATAATACTTTGATGATTTTGATCTTTTAAAGATATGTATCATCCATACATTTCACATGTAATACATATATATAAATGAAACAATAAATCACATGTGAAATAAGAACACTTTTTTTTTTTATTAATAAAATAAAAATGTATATACAAAACATAAGACCTTGTAACTGACGATATTATTGGTTCCTAGGACATACACTAACAGCTAATGCATGTGATACATAATTACCATGTTATTGGTTTGTTTTTTGTGCATATAATCGATGTAGAGAAGACTTTTTTTCGATGTTTCAATTTTTTTTTTTTAAACTAAAGTCATATATGAATTTTTTTTGTGACATTTCAACATTATCGGTCTATTTGTTCATCATTCATATGTAAATGTTATGTATAAACATGTTATTTGTGTAAGAAAATGGACTTGTGTTATGGTCTTCAAGTTCATGTTCTGGCCGTTGATGATAGTTTCGTTGACCGGAAAGTCATCGAGAGGTTGCTCACAGTTTCTTCTTGCAAAGGTTTGTGTAAGTTCAATTTTTTAACCAATTTCGCTTTTCCTTTTGTTTTTTCCCTGATTTTTGGTGGAATTTACAGTCACTGCAGTTGATAGTGGACGGAGAGCTCTTCAGTTCCTTGGATTAGATGAGGAAAGAACGCTAATAGCTTTGATGTGAGTGGATTAAGCAATAATTTAACTCCATTTTGATATTCAAATTGAATTTGAGCTGATTGATAATTGTCTACTACTCCAGGGTTTAAAAGTGGATCTAATTATCACGGATTCCTGTATGCCGGGAATGACAGGATATGAATTGCTTAACGGATTCCTGTATGCCGGGAATGACAGGATATGAATTGCTTAAGAAAATCAAGGTAAAAACTCAATTTATTTTCATTATTTTTCATAATTAATAAAAAAAATCGGTAATTCATTACTGAATTGGCTGTTACTTTTGAACAGGAATCATCAACTTTCAGGGAGATTCCAGTTGTGATTATGTCGTCGGAAAACATTTTGGCGCGCATTGATTACTAAGCTGTGGAGGAGGTAATTAGTAATTTTATCAACATGTTAATTACTAAGCTGTTGACGGTGTGTAAATTTAATTTTCCAAAATATTACTTTCTCTTTTGAGCGTGTTGTTAAACTATGGTTATTCATCTTGGATTTTGAAAAATAATTCTAATGGCAGATCAAGTATGAGATTTAAACCACCTTGAAGCTACTTACCATATTTGTGGTTTACTTAGAACATTAATGTTGACGCTTGATTTTAGACGCCAACGACTCGCACATGAGAAGTGTTAAGCGGACTTAGGAATCACACGTGATGGATCTATGAGATTTGAATATGGAGTTGAGATTATATATTTTGCAGAAAATATAAATGAAAGATTGGCAAGAGGAAGTTTTTATAGTGGTTCGGATGCAACAAGCGACTCCTACATCTACTGTTATTTTATTGATTTCTGACTATTTTTATGATTTTGCCCGTAAGGCATACAAAGATGAAGAAATACAGTGTTTTTACAGAGAAAGAAATGAAGCTCCAATCTCAGCCCAGTCTCTTCCTTCGGGAAGAGGAGTGCCCATTTATTCACATTTGCACTCAATGTAATGAGTGTTTTGCAAGCTGTCTTGACACATGGAAGGCTCTCGTCCATTCATCTTTTTGAAATGAGATAAAGTTTGTGAGAATATCTTTGCAGATATGGCCCTCGCAGCTGGTACAAAGAGACATTAATTGTGCTAACATAGGTTTGACTTTTGAGGCATAACAATTAAGTTTATAGTGTGTTTAATAAGTTTCAGGAATTAGTTGAAGTACGCACAAGTTAGCCTAGACAGTCCAGTTATCAAAAAAAAAAAAAAAAAAAAAGAGAGAGATTGACACTTTTGGTTTATTAATTTGGATTGATATTTGTAGAGGTAATGGAGAAATTGAAGAGATATACAACAAAATCCATTGAATTAAGACCCACCAATTGATATTTGTAGAGGTAATATGAAATATTGCTATACAATTTGAAAATTTAATTTTACAATAAATTAAATATTGGAATCTCAATTATGGACAAATTAAAGAATTTAAAAAGTTGTTAATGGTTAATCACATACCATCTAATTAAATATTGCCAACCACAAAACCAACAATCACACTACCATTTCCAAAACCAAACAAATAAATCAAAATAAATCTCAGCCGTCAAAAACTCTATCAACGGCACAAGTTCACCCAATTACTCCAACTACCACCAAACACCAAATCCCAATTGGTCCAACAACACACACGCAGCTCTGCCAGTCAACACTTGCCACCTCAGCCACACTACATACACGTGCCTCCATTTAAACCCCCTCTCCCTCTTTCTCTTTCTCAAATTTACAGGTTAAGTTAGGGTTAGGTTTTGCTGATTTTTACTCGTTTTTCTCTCTCAAAATTCCCTAGAATTCTCGTTTGGGTATCTCCAATTTTTAGCCTTTCTGATAATTCACCGTTCAAGTTAAAGAATCCATGTTTTTGTTTGATTGGTTTTATGGGATTCTTGCTTCTCTCGGGCTATGGCAAAAAGAGGCTAAGATCTTGTTTCTTGGCCTCGATAATGCCGGTAAAACGACGCTGCTTCACATGTTGAAAGACGAGGTTTAATTTTTATTCCTTCCTTCATTTGTTTTTTTTTTATTTATATAAATAAATAAATAATAATTATTATTATTTTTTGTCTTTTGGTGATGAATCAGAGATTAGTTCAGCATCAGCCAACTCAGTACCCAACATCAGAGGAGTTAAGTATTGGAAAAATCAAGTTTAAGGCTTTTGATTTAGGAGGTCATCAGATTGCTCGTAGAGTTTGGAAAGATTACTATGCCAAGGTTCATGTCTTAATCTTTTAGTATTTTTTAGCTATTATAATTTGTGACATCCTAGAGTGCCGATATGTAAATCCTTGTGAGGTTGCTGGAATAATCTTTTTGATAATTTCATGTTGCGGTGATAGCTGATCGGTGTCGTTTTTGAGCCCACTACCCTGTTACGCTTTGAGTGTGAGAATTGCGATTTGTTTCAAATACCTCAGTTGTGTGCATTATTTGTTACTGAAAATTGATGTGTGTTTGCAAATCGAAACTGTTTTAGGAAATGGTTTTTGTTATTTAATTTGTGTGAGAATTTGCTGCCACCATGATCCCAGATGATAATATTTGTGATTATTCTGATGCATGCGAGATAAAGAGTAAATAATAATGGGAGTTCGCTGATAGCGCCTTTGTATTTTTTAGAGGGTTTTCTAATTGTAACTGACCGACCATGTACTCTTACCATGCCATTTTATTAGATGTTTATGAAGATATGATGAATGGGAGTGGAAGCATGTGGTGATTTCCGTTTTTAGATTTTCTATTATGCCTTTTACTTTTTGAGTTTAGAATTTGCTTTCCCGTGATCAGTATTATGATGCATTCTTCCTAGCAAGTGATTATATTTATTACGAAAACTACAGGTTCATATATACACAAATTTCCTTTTCAGCCGATATGTTTTTATGGCAAGCTTAGTAGGAGTAATGTACAACTAATATGAGACTTTTTTTTTTTTTTTGTGAAGGTGGATGCGGTTGTCTACCTGGTAGATGCATACGACAAGGAGAGGTTTGCAGAGTCTAAAAGGGAGCTTGATGCTCTTCTCTCTGATGAGGCCTTGGCAAATGTTCCATTCCTTGTTTTGGGAAATAAGATTGATATTCCATATGCTGCCTCTGAAGATGAGTTGCGATATCACCTTGGCCTGACCAACTTCACCACTGGCAAGGGTAAGGTCAATTTGGGTGACTCAAATGTTCGCCCCCTTGAGGTATTCATGTGTAGCATTGTCCGCAAAATGGGTTATGGAGATGGATTCAAGTGGCTTTCTCAGTACATCAACTAGAAAAAAAGTAGAAAGTTAGAATTTGCTTTATTTTTACTTTTTTCTCTAAATGTTGTTACATACTGAATTGGGTGGGCACAATTTCTTTTGAAGTTAAAGATTCTCAATTTCCCTCATCTTTTCCCCTGTGAAACGAACAGACCTGCACCATTCATGCTATGATAAGAATGAGACTTGTTGGATTGATTGATCATTTGTCATGTTAATGAGAGCTATACTGCAAAGTACTTGAATTCATTGTTTTACTCCAGCTATAATATTACTTTTGTGTACACGGTAACCAACACAGATATGTTTAGATATGAACCTGGAAGTTGAAGCTTTTAGCTTGTTAAGTATGTGTTGCCTATTGCTTGTGCTAGTTTTAGAGTGGATGGCGTCTTATAAGCAAAGGATAAGTCAATCCCATTGTTGGGTATCAATTCAATGAGATATCTTGTTCATTCTTTGATAAATGAGTGAGATAAAGATTAGCCCGGCTAAAGCCAACTAAACGCTGACTCTAATTTCTGCTGTGCCAGTCAAGGTCAGAGTTATTTTAATACATTGCTTATCTAGTGTGTATGAGGCATACGAAGTTGTGAACAGACCTTATGCCAATCCTCCTAAGAAATGCTAGGTTGAAGATTTGACCTTTATGGGTGGGTAAAATGTCCTACATACTACACTAGATCCTCTCAGGAATATAATTAGTAGTTAATAAAAACTAAATTACAGGAGTAAAAGAACAATACCCAGAAGGCGTAATTTCTGATAATTAGGTTGGTTAATGTGAAAAGAGGATCTGCATTCACCTTAACAACAATGGCATTAACAGATGATTACTAGTATATGCATGTAAAAGGGTTATTATTACCCAAACCTCAATGGACATTGAAATATATAAACCACTTCCTGGAAAAGAATCAAAACCCCATCTCGATGCTTAAAACTTTCTGATAATGGTAGGTATGATTTATATTTCATTATCTTTCAAGGATGGATAATAATAACCCGCATGTAAAATTCAATTGCTAATAACTGATCAGGTGACTTGAATTACAAATACATTACATGAGAGTAAATTATTGCCTCTTTGCTGTGTGATTTAGCATTCATCTACATCATTGATTTATGACCAAGAAGTAAACAAAACTTTTCGCAACACATCGATTGGTTAAGGCACAAGGAAGCTGATTGGCGGGGTCCCTCACGGGTTGCACAGTCGATTGACCTTGATTTTCTGTGAAGAGTTCGAGTGTGAGCATGTTTGTCGGGACCCGAAAGATGGTGAACTATGTCTGAGCGGGGTGAAGCTAGAGGAAACTCTGATGGAGGCCCACAGCGATACTGATGTCTAAATCGTTCATTTGACTTTGGTATAGAAGCGAAAAACTAATCGAACCGTCTAGTAGTTGGTTCCCTTTGAAGTTTCTTTTAGGATAGCTAGAGCCCACTTGCGAGTACTATCAGATAAAGCCAATGGATTAGAGGCATTAGGGGTGCAATGCCCTTGATCTATTCTTAAACTTTAAATAGGTAGAATGGTGCGGCTGCTTCGATGAGCTACGCTACGGAATCAAGAGTTCCAAGTGGGTCATTTTGGTAGGTATGGTGATATGAGATGATCAACTAAAGCTATATATATTTTTTGATAGCCAGATAACAGAAGGGGATGTAGCTCAGATGGTAGAGCGCTCGCTTAGCATGCGAGAGGTACGGGGATCGATACCCCGCATCTCCATTTCATTTTCTTTTTGCTTTCGCAGTTGACAACTTGTAGGTAGGTAGAAGCAAAATCTATTTGACAAAGACAGTCTTCAATATTCAAACACTTCAAATCGGAAAGTTATAAAACTACTACAAAGTTGGTCACTTACACACCAACTTCACTCCATTCATCTCCAACCATAATTTCACATCTGATCAGACTATCAACCAACTTTCTTTTCCATTCTAATCCATGCATTTGTCCTTATCTCTAAGTTTCCTTTTCTTTTCTCTTCAGTTCACCACCCACATCAGTAATGGCATTCTTGATTTTCCCAAAGAGAAAACTATTCATCTTAACATTCATTTCCATAGCCATACTTAGCTGCTGCCACTCAGGTCATTCATTCTTCTCTTTGTTTTTATCATTACCCTGTTCTTGATTTTCTCCATATGGTTGATTTTACAGATATAAATACATGAACATGCAGGATATGCAGATGAAAACCCAGCTGAACGGGTTGCACAAGCCTTGTGGTGTTTCAACAATAGATTTGTAAGTTAATAAAATAGCAGTTTGTTCCGGATAGATAATTCTTGTTTTGCATTTTTTGTATCTTTTTTACATGGTTTTAACTGGATGATACACAGATTTACAGTGGTTGTGATGAGGCATATAGATTGAACGAGAGTGGAATCTTAAATGTGCCTTTTGAAGCTACTGATTCCTTCTGTCGTGGACCTTGCTTAGCTGAAACACATTATGTGCTGAATTGTGTTGATAGAGTATTATCAAACTTCATCTTCTCCAATAAGGCCACTGTTCGCGACATCAGAACCGCTGTCAATATGGGTTGCAGCTACACCACCCAAAGAGGCAACTTCAACTGGGCAAGGTATATTCAAGGAGTGACAGGCAGTGCACAGAAAGTTGCCAATTTCAACACCTTCAATGCCGCCTTTGCAATACTTGCAGGGACTTGTTTCTTGATGTTATGACTTTCTGTAATGTTAAAAATACTCCTGAGACTGGTTTATGTGATGATATAATATAAAAAAATATGCAAACAAATCCATTTTTGTTCTTCTGTGTACATATTACTCTTGTTTAATTAAGCATAATCTTATCATTATGATCATGAAACTGTATATTAACTGAAGGGGCTTTAAACATAACAACTGTAGGCAAACATATTCAGAACCTATTTGATTTAGATCTTATTTTATATTATTTCTGTGTTTTAAAAACGTCAAAAGCTCCTTCAGAACAGAGTCTTTTCATTTTCCCACGTTCACTTTCACGGGTTCTTCCTTCTTCACATTCACGGATTCTTCAGTCTTTGGAGTTGACACCACCGCAGGCGTAGAAGCAACAGCCTGAGCATCTTCATTCTTAGTGATCACCTCCGGCTTCACAAATTCTTCTTTCTTTGAAAATTTCCCCTGAACAGGTGTAGTTTGCACCTTTGGTGTGGAACCACAACTTGAATAGCTACTTCCACAACAACTCTTCCTCTCCATCTTCTTAATCTGCTTCTTTAATTACTCGACAACTTTCTTGAGAACTGATGAGAATATTAAAAGGGAATGTTGAGTACTTATAGGAGAGGCAATGAAGTCGGTGGTATTCTTCTTCATTTAAAGTTTGATGAAGAACCCCATGAGCCAATTATATAATGAGTGCCATGCATGTACCTCGAAAGCGCACAAATTAATTATATCAATCCTAAACTTTTGATCTTCTAGCTACCTACATAAACTGTTATTTCCATTATTCAACATTGGTATTCTAAAAAGCAAGGAAACATTTGCTCATTCTGAAGATTATGAACATTCACCATTTTTAAGAGTATTTGTCATGTCATGTCCTTCTATGATGAAAATTTTCTTCGATTTTAATATTACATTTAAGATAGCTGGTTCTCTTCCCCTTTAAGTTTAGTATGCATGCAAGATTAAAACATAGTAATTAATGAATGAATTACTTCAGGGACTTGAAAATTCTGCAGAAAGATGATATACAATAAGTTCTGCAGAAGAATTGGTATGGCTGTAACATCATTAATACGCTAATGCTGCTTCTACACTGACCATTATTACAACTATTCGGTTGCTTATAATGGTTGATTATACTGTACAATATACATAGCATCATTATATGAGGGGACTTCCAACAAAACCAGATTGAGGAACTAACTCAAACTGGCAGGGAAATTATATAATTAACTTAAGCAGCAGACATTTCCATGCTTAATCTCAACGCCTAGCACCACAACGAATAGTTTTGGCAGGTGATTCTCCCATCTTCGGTGTTGCAATGCATTGAAATGTTAACACAGATTGCTTCTTCTGTGTGCAAGCTTTTGAAACAGTTGACATGACACATACGTTTGCTTCTTTGGTGTTGAAGCTCTTGAAAATTTTGGCACACAGCTTCTTCTACAAAACATTTTTTACCCATCTCTTCTACTTATTTTCTTCATAATTTGATGAATCAATATGGGGATTGCAATAAGTCTACCATGCATGTTAACTTCACTTTCTGCATTTTATCACTATGCAAATGATACATATATGGCATGAAGGATCGTCTTAAGTACCAACTGCTATAATTTCCTTGAGTTTTAAGAGTTTCATCCAACGTCTTATTTGTATGTTTTGTTATATGATGATTGAATTTCATATAACAAACTCTGTTAACAAGTTTCTGTACAAAGATTGGTATTGTATTTCTCTCATCAGTTCTTCATTACATCAACGCTATTTTGTATGATTATAATTATAGAATAGAGAGATTAATCAAAACATAGTAATACATATATTTCTTGAAGGAGCTTTAAACATAACTGTAGGAAAGTAATAAAACCATCAGAAACCATATTAAGAAACTAATTCAATCTTATTTTAAATTATTTCTATGTAATAAAAACGTCAAGCTCCTTCACAACACAATCTTTCAGTTTCCCACATTCACTTTCACAGGTTCTTCCTTTTTTATCTCAGTCTCCGGAGTTGCCTCCACGGCAGGTTTAGAAGCAACAGCCTGAGCAGGTTCATTCTTGGAGATCGCCTCCGGCTTTACATCTTCTTTTTTTGGAATGTTCACCTGAACTGGTGTACTCTGCATCTTTGGGGTACAGGCACGACTTGAATAGCTACTTCCACCACAACCACAAGAACAGCTCAATCTATCCATTTTCTTATGCTTTTGTTGGCAACTTACTTCAGAATTGATGAAAATTTCAGAAGGGAATGTTGAGTATTTATAGGAGAGCCAACGAGGCTTGTGGTATTCTTCTTCATTTAAAGTTTGATAAACCACGAGTCAATTATTCCTCAAAGTGTGTGTTCATGTACCTCGGAAGTGTACAAATGTATTATATTAATCCTAAACAGTTGATCTTCTGGCTGCCTTGATAGATTATTATTTCCATTATTCAACATTGAAGTTCTTCATTTAAACCAATCAATACTTGCTGAAACTAATCCTCTTGACACCACCTTCTATATATGTATAACTTCTACCACTTTTTCGCCTCAAATTGCATATGAAAACTTTATATATATATATATATATACACACACACAGATTTATAAGTTCAGTATAAGACTAAAAAATTCAACACTTTCTGTATGCGAGGATTAATTCTTATGGAAGGTGTTCTTTAATACATTAAGGTCATAATAATTTATGAAAAAAAAATGCTAATTCTGCTTTTACTTTGACTGCTTAAGCTGTTGATGTTAGACTATGAGTCTGTTTATGTGCTTCTTCATTAAATTTATTAAAGACGGATTAATGGTTCCTGTTCAATGTATATATGTACTATTAAAAAACCTGACTATTCAAATTCTGTACAGTGAATGGACCCCCCATATTTCCAATGTATTTGAAGTACAAGGATCTTCAAAGTCACAGGTCTCTTGGCCTGGTTAGATCCCAATTATTGTGTGATTTAGCTTTTTTAGCCTTATAGTTAAGATTCATAAGAAAATAAGGAGCTAAGTAAATTCTCATCTGTGCATGGACAAATATCTTTCGAGCACAAGTTTAAATTCGGCCTCAATGGGAAAAAAAAGGAGCACCTCAAAACGTATCTTCACAAACCAAAACTACGAGATCGCCCCTTTCATTTCATTCTGGGTGACGGGGGTCGTACCATTTGAGCCTAGATGGAAATAAGTCGCATATGTTAGCTTGTTTGTTGTTGAAGGTGTTTGCTTCTTTGGTGTTGAAGCTTCTTGCTTCACCTCAGTCTTCGGAGCTGCCACCAGGGGAGGTATAGAAGTACGTAGCAGCTGAGCAGCTTCGTTCTTGGTGATCACCTCCGCCTTCACAATTCGCATCTTCTTCTTTCTTTGGAACAGGTGTACTCTGCATCTTTGGTGTGGCGTAACAACTTGAAAAGTTACTTCCACAACAGTTCTTTCTCTCCATCTTCTCCTGCTTTTGTTGACAACTTTCTTGAGAATTGATGAAAATTTTAGGAGGGAATGTTGAGTAGTTTTAGGAGAGGTAATGACGCTGGTGGTATTCTTCTTCATTGAAAGATTGATGAACCTCAAAGTGTGTGTGTGCCTCCAAACTAATTAATGAGTGCCATGAACCTAGCTCGTAAGTGCACAAATTAATTTATCCTGATTAAACATTTGGTCTTCTAATTGCCTACATAAATTATTTCCATTATTCAACTTTGAAGTTCTTTTAAACCATCCAATACTTGCTGAAGGTCATGAACAATCTTCGCAGTGCAGCATTTTTTAGAGTACTACTGTGTCATTTAGCTCTCCTTTTTATTGGCCTTCTATGGTGAAAACCAACATAGATTCATAGCTAAGAATTGTAAGTTCAGTATAACTGTATAAGACTGAAGAAATTCAACAGTTTTTGTATGGATGTACTAATTTTTTAATTCTTATGGCTTGTTGGTTTCAAAGCAGAATTTGAAGAACTTGTCACATTTGGTTTCACCACTGGTGTTGCAACTCCTGAAAAAATTGGCACAGCTCTTGAGAAATTGACACATTTTTTGGCTTCTTTGGATCCCACTTCCAAGATGGACTCTTGATGGCCCTAACTCTTGACTCCTGGGGTTCTGAGTAGCAGAGCAAATGTTTACAGAAAGGGTCTTTTATGGTTGGATTGCAGTGACATGGATCACTGTATATTAAAAAAAATGGTCCTAATTAATCAACTCATTAGGAACATCAACTTAATTTCTTGGTGTTTAATTAAATCACAATACCATTCTATATATTAACAGTTGAAGATGAACATTCTTATCATATTAGTATATTGGGATCACTTCATAATGGTTGATTATACTATACATAGCATCATTATATGAGGGGACTTCCAACAAAACCAGACTGAGGAACTAACTCAAACTGACATGGAAAATATATAATTAACCTAAGCAGCAGACATTTCCATGCTTAATCTCAACGCCTAGCACCACAAAGAATCGTTTTGGCAGGTGCTTTTCCCAACTTCGTTGTTGCAACGCAACCCTTAAAATGTTAAGACACAGAGGATTGCTTCTTCTGTGTGCAAGCCTTTGAAACAGTTGACATGACACATAAGTTTGCTTCTTTGGTGTTGAAGCTCTTGAAAATTTTGCACGCAGCTTCTTCTACAAAAACATTTTTTACCCATCTCTTCTACTTATTTTCTTCATAATTTGATGAATCAATATTGGGATTGCAATCAGTCTACAACGCTATTTGTATGACTATAATTATGGAATAGAGAGATTAATCAAAACATAGTAACACATATATTTCTTGAAGGGGCTTTAAACATAACTGTAGACAACTAATAAAAACATCAGAAACCATATTAAGAAACTAATTCAATCTCATTCTAAATTTATTTCTAAGTAATAAGAACGTCAAGCTCCCTCAGAACACAATCTTTCATTTTCCTACAATCACTTTCACAGGTTCTTCCTTCTTTACCTCAGTCTTCGGAGTTTCTTCCACAGCAGGTATAAAAGCAACAGCCTGAGCAGCTTCATTCTTGGAGATCACCTCCGGCTTTACATTTTCTTTTTTGGGAATGTTCACCTGAACTGGTGTACTCTGCACCTTTGGGGTAGAGGCCCAATTTGAATAGCTACTTCCACAACCACAAGTACAGCTCCTTCTCTCCATTTTCTTATGCTTTTGTTGACAACTTGCTTCAGAATTGATGAAAATTTCAGAAAGGATGTTGAGTATTTATAGGAAAGCTAATGAGGCTTCTTGTATTCTTCTTCATTTAATCTTAATTTAAAGTTTGATGAACCACATGACTCAATTATTCCTCAAAGTGTGTGTTCATGTACTTTGGAAGTGTACACAAATTTATTATATTAATCCTAAACAGTTGATCTTCTGGCTGCCTTGATAGATTATTATTTCCATTATTCAACATTGAAGTTCTTCATTTAAACCAATCAATACTTGCTGAAACTAATCCTCTTGACACCACCTTCTATATATGTATAAATTCTACCACTTTTTCGCCTCAGATTGAATATGAAAAGTTGATATATATATATATATATAGAGAGAGAGAGAGAGAGAGAGAGAGAGAGAGAGAGAGAGATTTATAAGTTCAGTATAAGACGAAAAAAAACCAACAGTTTCTGTATGCGAGGATTAATTCTTATGGAAGGTGTTCTTTAATACATTAAGGTCTGAGTAATATCATTATAATAATTTATAAAATAAAAAAAATGCTAATTCTGCTGCTACTTTGACTGCTTAAGCTGTTGATGTTAGACTATATGCTTATATGAGTCTGTTTATATGCTTCTTCATTAAATTTATTAAAGAAAGATTAATGGATCCTGCTCAATGTATATGTATACTATTTAAAAAAAAGTGACTATTCAAATGCTGTACAGTGAATGGACCTCCCATTTTTCCAATGTATTTGAAGTGCAAGAATCTTCAAAGCCACAGGTCTCTTGGCCGGGTTAGATCCCAATTATTGTGTGATTTAGTTTTTTAGCCTTATAGTAACGATTCATAAGAAAAATAAGGAGGTAAGTATATTTTCATCTGTATATGGATAACTATCTTTCGAGCATAGGTTTAAGTTCGGCCTCAAGGGGAAAAAAAATGGAGCACCTAACAATATATCTTCACAGACCAAGAACTATGAGATCACCCCTTTCATTTCATTCTGGGGTAATGGAGACATCGCATATGTTTGCTTCTTTGGTGTTGAAGCTCTTGAAAATGTTGGCACATAGCTAGCTTGCTTCTACTACTTATTTTCTTCACAATTTGATGAATCAATATTGGGATTGCAATCAGTCTACAATGCCTGCATGTTTACAAAAGGGTCTTTTTTGGTTGGATTGCAGTAACATGGATAACTATGTATTCCAAAGATGGTCCTAATTAATCAACTCACTAGGAACATCAACTTAATTTCTTGGTGTTTAATTAAATCACACTACCATTCTATATATTAACAGTTGAAGATAAACAGTCTTATCATATTTGTATGTTGGAAACTATACATACTACAAGGGCCTTTTTCAATTCTCATCTATTGGTTTGGGATTAAAGAGTTTTGATCAAAATTAATAACTCTTCATGCATGGTCCTTAATTTGCAGTAAGAGGACCTCTTTCAATGTTAGCAAGCATTCTCTAAGCAAGAGAGAGTTGGAGAAATAGATTAAATCAACAGAGATTTATTATTAACACATATCAATATCAACTTCACCAGATACTGAGGCTGAGGGGACTTAAACAAACAAAACCAAATTATAAGGTAAAAATAATTAACTTAAAAAGACCTTTCCATAACATAAAACAACACCATATCTAACACATGCTCTTACAGACAACCTTATTGCTTAATCTCAACGCCTAGTAGCACACGAATCGTTTTGGCTGGTGATTTTCCCATCTTATGAGTTGCAACCTTTTAAATGTTAGACACAGAGAATTGGTTCTTTGGTTTGCAAGCTTTTGAAATAGTTGTCAATGGTGTTTGCTTCTTTGGTGTTGAAGCAGTTAGCATCTTTGGTGTCGAAGCACTAGAAACCTTAGGCACATAGCTTCTTCCACAACAACTCTTTTTTCCCATCTCTTCTCCTTTTTTTCTTCACAACTTGCTTGAGAATTGAAAAGTTGTTATAGATAATGCTATTACGTACGTTCTATTTATAAGGCTTGAGAAATGCAAGCTTGTGATCATGTTCTATCTCATTTAGTGTTATGAAGAACCCCATGAGGCATAACTGTTCATTCCTCGAGTTAAGTTCAATTAATTGTGCCTTGAAAGTGCATGAACAAATTAATTACCAAACATTTGATCTTCTTGCTGCCCAAAATACATTATTGGAAGAATCAATATTGGGATTGCAATCAGTCAATCATTTGGGCTAAAGTGACTTCAATGTATTGCATAACTTATAGGGAAGCTATAAAGACACACTTATAGGAACCCACTTTTATTCATGATAAGATCATTACCAAACATTACAGCTAAATAATTTTACTTTGAACATTCTACTTTCAAGAACTTGTTCCAGCCCAGCAACAGAAACCTTAACTGAGTTCTTATTTCTTCACGGTACTGGCTGTCTCCTTTTCCTCTGCCGTATTAGAAGATATCACATTGGAAGCCACAGAAGAATGGCTGACTTTTGCCCCTTGTTTAGCTTCTTTCTTCTTAACATCCTTTGCCTTCTTTGGTATAGCGTAACCAGGACTCGCTGCGTAACTCCACCCTGACCAGAAACAGCTCTTTCTTTCCATCTTTAACTCTTTGTTAGCAGTTGCAGAAGATCTTCATTTGGAACTACCAAACTGACAGGAATCATCAACTATATATAGAAGCAGCCTTGGCAGCTGGTCTTGTTATATTTCATTTAATTTCTAAGTTTTGACGTATGTGTAAAGCATTGAATTTAATCATGTTCACAAATGACAAGCAAGAGTAATGACCAGATTTTGAGAGCACACATGTGTAGTGTCTTTTTTCAAAAGACAGTGTGCTTATGATACTGCCATTTTTGTGATAGTGGCCAAAATTTTCCTCAAAGTTGAATGGATAGAGATCAAAATAACAGTAAACAGACAAATCACAAGCAGTAAAGAGAGAAAACATACGCTATTTAATTCTGGTTCACTCAATTAATGGGTTATGTCCAGATGTGTGGGTATTATTACAATAATGTCTCATCTCTCTCATTTACAATGAATGTAATTTGTCTTATTGTTTGATATTACACTCATAAAAGAGAAAAATATATTGATATACTAGGTTTAAAAGACTAAAACATAATATTACAAAAATCTATATTCCTAAGCCCTATTGTGACAGACCCAACCCCACATATAAAATTAATGGTAAGAAAAAAACAGAAAAAAATAATAACACACACAATACACACGATAATTTATGTGGTTCGACTTTTTAGCCTACGTCCATGGGCGAAGATAAAAGAAGAATTTTTCTAATAAAATGAAGTATACAACATTTGGTGAAACTCTCAATTCCAAATCCCAAATACATCCAATATCTCTCACACTCTCATACACTCTTAATCTCTCTAAATCAAGCTCTCCGTCTATAGTGTTTGTATTGCTTGAGAATGTGTGTGTTGATCTTCCCCTCAAAATGTACCCATATTTATAGTGAAGGAAGCCATTTCATGTCAAAATTTATGGGACAAAATAAGGGATTTGCAAAGACTTGTAGCCGCCATCTTAGCTTGAGAATATTGACTTTATTTGAGAGACGTGAAGCTAAAATTTTGCTTCCAATTCGGTGGCATGAAATGTCTCCATAGAAGTCCAATTTCAAGTTTTTGAACATGTGTGAATTTGAGACAAAAATGTATGAGCTATATACCAAAACCATGTGAACTTACCTTTGCACTATTTAAGCCACTTTGTCTACAAATCTCCACCTTGGCTTAAATAGTGTCAAACTCCATATTTAACTTCTTCAATTATCTTCTCCAAATTTCTTTGAGAATTTACTAGGCATAAATGCCAATCAAGTCCAAACAATGTTTGAACTTGGCGACTGGAAGAGATTTCGTCATCATGTCAGTTGGATTATTTGAGGTACTAATCTTCAAAACTTGAACAACACCATCGGTGATAATGCCTCGAATGAAATGATAACGAACATCAATATGCTTTGTCCTTTCATGGTACATTTGATCTTTAGTCAAGTGAATAGCACTTTGGCTATTACAATGAATGATAGTCATTCTAAGATCCATGTTGAGTTCACTATATAAGCCTTTAAGCCAAATAGCCTCTTTAATTGCTTTAGTTGTTGCCATATATTCTGCCTCGGTTGTAGACAATGCAACTGTAGCCTGTAAAGTAGCCTTCCAATTGACTGCATAACATATTCGGTGAGTGATCTTCTTCGATCAAGATCACCTGCATAGTCAGAATCAACATATCCAACTAAAGTATTATCATTTTTCCAAATTCCAAACAAATATTTGAAGTGCCTCTCAAATATCTGAGGATCCATTTCACAGCTTGCCAGTGAACTTTACCAGGACAAGACATGTACCTACTCACAACACTGACTGTATGTGAAATATCTAGACAAGTGCATACCATAGCATATGTGATGCCACCAACTACACTGGAGTAAGAGACATGTGACATGTACTCTTTCTCCTCATCAGTTTGAGGGGATAGAGCAGTTAAGAGTCTAAAATGTGCAGCAAGAGGAGTGGAAACTGGCTTGGCATTTTTCATGTCGAAATGCTCCAAGACCTTCACAACAAATTTCTTTTGAGACAGATACAACTTCTCGAATTTACGGTCTCACTAAATCTCCATTCCAAGAATCTTCCTTGCTACACCGAGATCTTTCATCTCAAATTCTTTACTAAGTTGTTCTTTTAGATTATTGATCTCTAACTTGTTCTTTGTTGCAATCAACATAAAGCAGCAAATATATAAACAAATTATCTGGAAGCTTTCGGAAGTAGACATAACTGTCATACTTGGATCTACAATATCGAATGCTCACCATAAAGGAATCAAATCTCTTATACCATTGTCTAGGAGACTGTTTCAAACCATATAAATATTTTTTCAATAAACACACATGGTCTTCCTTTCCTGTAATTTTAAAACCTTCTAGTTGATGCATATAAATTTGTTCCTCTAAATTACCATGCAGAAATGTCGTTTTAACATCAAGTTACTCCAATTCTAAATCATGCATAGCAACTAAAGCAAGCAAAACACGAATAGAACTATGCTTCACAACAGGAGAAAATACGTCATTGAAATCAATTCCGTGTATCTGATTATATCCCTTTGCAACCAACCATGCCTTGTATCGAGTATCTTCTATTCCAAGAATACCTTCCTTTTTCTTAAAGACCCATTTGCAACCAACAATCTTCTTTCCTTTAGGCGGTTTAACAAGCTCCCAAGTCTAGTTCTTGCGAAGAGGTTCTATCTCCTCATTCATAGCCACTAACCACTTAGTAGAGTCATCTGAAGAGATAGCTTCTGAATATAATGACGGCTCACAATTTTCTTCCATCATGACAAAGCGTAAGCCACAATATTTGCTTCAACAAATCTTTTAGGTGGTTGAATCATTCTTCTTGGTCTGTCTCTGGCAATGTTGTACTCTTGTTCTCTTTCTTCCTGAATTTCTTCAACGGGCTGCTGAGTGGAAGATGATTTAGGAGGAACGATAGAAACATGCTGAGTAGGAGTAGATTTTGAAATTTCTAGCTCCACCTCATTTTCTACATCACAATTGTTAGGAGAATCTTTTCCAGAATGAAACATAGAAGACTCAATAAAAGTTACATCCCTACTAATAAGGAATTTAGGATTTTTAGGATCAGGACACCATAACCTATATCCTTTGACACCATCCGCATAACCAAGAAAAATGCACTTCTTTGCTCTTGGCTCCAACTTTCCTTCATTCACATGAGCATAAGCGGGACAACCAAATATTCTCAAATTAGAATAGTCTACAGGTTTACCAGACCATACCTCCTTTGGTGTTTTGCACTCAATGGTTGTGCTAGGAGATCGATTCACCAACCAACATGCGGTATTAATAGCTTCTGCGCAAAACTCTTTACCCAAACCGGCATTTGACAACAAACATCGAGCCTTCTCAATCAAAGTTTTCTTCATGCGTTTTGCAACTCCATTTTGTTGTGGTGTATTCACAACTGTGCTGTATCGTATAATGCCTTGATTCCGTAGACCTTTGTTTCAGTTTCAGGGTGAGGCCGCCCTTCCTCCTGCTAATTCGACCAGTGTCGAACTTATCTTTCCCACCCCATTCAATGAAGGACTTTTCAATTCTTGCGATTCCTAGCCAAGACATTTCTATTATGGATCAGAACGACCAAACCTATATGTATGTACATGGATCATAGCATGGGCCCATTGATAGTGTATTTCTTGGAAAGCGCCCTACCAATATAAAACTGGCAAAACAGAAAATAGAAAAGGTGTAAAGCTGATGAATTTATTCCTGGATCAAATGTTTATAACTTATTGGCCATCTAAGTTTGATCAATGCCACTGATTAAGGGCGTTAATGATTGATGGGATACATTGAACTTGGTCATTAAAACCTAGTACGAGAAAGCACTCTCATTAAACTTGGTGATTAAGTATGAAACGTTGACACTTTAGTGGAACAATTTACGCGCGTGTTTCTTGATAGATTTTATTATTATATTACCATGCAAGTTGCTTGAAACCTTATCACAAATATAAGAAAGGCCGAGGGAATCAACATGGATGCTGTAGAATCCTTTCCAGCTTGAAATTCCAATTACAGAATTTGAATCGGGAACTATGTTTCAAGTTCTCTCATCTCATATCATCTCATTATCATGTTGAATAAAGCCAACATTTCTTTTGTTGGACTAACATTTCTATGAAATTAGGCACACAACAATCCTTCCCAAACGTCAACATGTGTTTCCCATGAAATTATGAATATAGATGCCAAGTTGGGAGTAGACCTGGCGCAAATAAAGATCACTTGATTCATTTCCACTAATTAAGCACAACAACTTATAGCAAGCATGTTCCAGATGTGTGGTTAGAAAGGTGAAAAAATTTAAAGGGAAAAAAGATTGAGCTCCACTCATACTTTTTGGTCTTAATTGAGATATTATGGTATAAACTGCGTTTTGTAATAGACTTTGTTTTGTAATAGATTTTGGTTTGATAGAGGAAACCATGACGTGTAATACTACACTCACAAACCTTTTTCACTAATTTGCTCTTACAAATGCAACGTGATAGCTCGTAATTTATCAGCTTGCAATAAATCTTACTTGACCAATTACGAACTAACAAATTATGAACTGTCACATCGCATTTGTGGAGAAAATTAGTGAGAAGGATTTGTCAGTCTATTTTTATTGTTTTTAAGAATATATAATTGCCGTAGCACTTAATATATTTTAACGTAAATACTTGAAACGTACAATTATGGCCTTTGTTTATGAAATTATTATGGATTAATTTTTTCCACCCCTTAATTTATTATAATCTAAAAAGCCCCTATTTTTCAAAAATTATTGCAATATTGCTCACTTCCTTTGTATTGTATTGTAAGGAGGTAAGTGTCTAAGTTATATTTATAGAGAGGGTTAATAATATTACGCTTTAAACAGAGGAGGTGAATTGAATTAACCAAATTAGATATATATATTAATTTTGGTTTTATTTGTTGTATTAGGTGGAGGTGGTCTTCAGATCTGCTGGGTGTTTAGTTGTGGCTTGGCTTCGTTACACATTTTTTTTTCTTTAAATATAAAAAGAAAGTATTTTATTCTGGTGCTAAATTGTTGGATTAATAAAATTCGATGGATTGGGTTTGTATTTCAATCTGAATTGATTATTAATCCAACTATTGTTATTTATGGGAAGGTTATAGGATATTTATAAAATATTGCTAATTAACAACAATCAACTTTTTCATGAAAATGATTGCTGAATCAGGTTCTTTCTACATTTATATAAGTAACAGATCACAGATGTTGAAATCGGACTTTCACTTTTATTGACGTGTAGTTAACCCAATGGACGTTTCAGAGAAGGATAAAATGGCTGCCTTTCCTACTATGGAAATGGAATAGTACTTCTCTCTAAAAGTGGTGGTCATCGTCATGGAACACTTCTCTTTAAAAGTGATGATGACGGTCATGGAACACTTTTCACTAAAAGTGATGGTGACGGTCATGGAACACTTCTCACTAAAAGTGATGGTCTTGGAACACTTTTCACTAAAAGTGATGGTGATGGTCCTGGTGGAGCAAACGATAGCACGACTTAACCAGTAGCACACGCGTCGTAAATATGCTTTGATTCCGTCTGTGCAATTGCGCAAGTGTCACTACGGCTTAAATCTATAAATAGGAATACTATTGTATTATTTATGTAGTGACTTGAACCATTGCGGTTCGCAAAGAATCCAGAGAAGATGCCAGGCTCCTGCTCAATCCTCCATCGTCCTGCTGAAACTCAACACCCTGCCTCCATCCAAAGGTTTTAGTCTCTCTCTTTTCACTTTTCTTTTTCATTATTGATATTCATTTTTAAATTCATATAAATATGGTGAGAATTTGCATGGTTTTGCATTTGTAGGGAGCAAACCTTCATTTCCTTGATGCAATTCAATGAGGCCTTTAAATTCTACATTCCAGTGCTTGTGGCTTTTTTACAATTGAATCCTCCTCCTCAATCGGAAATCCATCCTGCAAATTTGTACTCTTTTATAGTGGCCACACTCATTTACCATCTCTCTTTTACTGCTTACACCAAGCTTAATATTTCTCACCCCACAAACTCTCAAATCTCTGGCCTAATTGCTTTCATGTCGGGATCTCTTGCTTCAATTTTATTAGTCTCTATTCTTGTCTCGCGTTTGACTGAGTTCATATTTCTTATTTTATGGACTTTTCTGTCTACTTTGGAAGTCCATCAACATGTCCCATTAAATAAGAAGAAAACGTACGAAATGCTTGGACAAAAGATGAAGAACATATTTAATGAAGCTTATGAAATGCTTGGAGAAAAGATGAACAACATTAAGATCCCCAAAAAGATAAGCAACTTATGGAGTAAAAACGAGCCGGGGCTTCCAAGAGATGGATGATTTGCATAGGTTGTATTCACCCCGATATACAAAGGAAAGTGTTTCAGGTAAATTATAGAATTTCACAGGCTTTACATTAAGTAAATTATAAATAGTGTACTTTTTCAGGTGAATGTCACAGTTTATGTGAATTGAGTCTTTTTATTTTTATTTTTTATTGAGTAATGCTAGTCTTACAAACACAAATACAAAGAGTTATGTACAAGGTGAATAGTTAATTTTTTAATTATAATTTTCTATTTCTTCTCCTCCATTTCCTTATTTACTTTATTATTTCTAATTTCAATTTCTTTATTTCTTCTTCTCCACCTCTCTTCTTCCCGCTAAACCCCAACTCTAACCACTAAAACTGGTAGGGAGTTCAGCCCTGTCGTTTCAAAGTTTTTCAAATCTGACAGAAGAACCAAAATAGAGAAGTTAATAGAGTAACCGTCATGGATTCTCCTGATGATTGTGAATGTGTTTTGAGCAGCAAATTTTTTTTGGGTTTCGTTGTTATAGTTTGAGCTGTTAAGTCGGTCATGTTTCTTTTCTGAGATGGTTTTTTATTTTTGAAGTTCTGAATTTTTGGGGGTTATGGAGTGGAAGATATTGAATGTTTTGTTTGGGTGAAGAGAGGTTGAAACGTCGTCGATTTGACCCGTTTTGGTTGTTGGGGGTGATTTCATTTTTATTTTAGATTGTTTATG
Source organism: Pistacia integerrima (assembly GCA_026225825.1). NCBI lineage: Eukaryota > Viridiplantae > Streptophyta > Magnoliopsida > Sapindales > Anacardiaceae > Pistacia > Pistacia integerrima. The sequence goes on from CM047748.1 coordinate 736,600, forward strand.
TATTTTGGGTAATTTCAGGAGTCTATTTGGCTTCTGACAAAAAATTGATGAAAAATTTTTCATTTTTGCTTGAGATGTAAAGTTTAAAAAAGTGCTTCTCTTTGGGTATGTTTTGAATGTATGGACCCCCGTAAGGTTTGTTTTAATGGGGTTTTGGATTAATTTAATTTTAGGAGTATGCAGCTTTTCTTTTGCAGTTTCCAGCAGAGTTGGAATCTGTGCAGAGTTGGGTGCGCTACAAGGGTACCTGTTTTGACCCATTCAGCTACATATGTCTGTAAGGAATTATATTGTGTCAACATCTTTTGGTGACCGGTCACCAAACAGAAAAAAAAGCAGATATAAGAATAATGCTCGTTCTATATCGTCTATCCTTCAAAGTTACTGATTGACAATCAATAAGTGTTGTTTGAAACACTTTGAATAATATCTTTCTCTCTCTTTAATGCTTATATATATTATCTCAATTAACGTATCACTCTTATTGTCGTATCTTATGTACGTTGTGGATTTTTTTGGGTCCACTTAGTTACACAAAAAAAAAAAAAAAACCCAAAAAAAAGACATGAAAAGGACGTTTTATTGGAATTTTTTTTTGGGTAAAACGGTAATTGAATTGAAATAATAAAATAGTTACGGTCTAAACGGTAGGGGTGTTAAAAAAAAAATACAAAAATCAAATCAAACCGATAATTGAACCGAAAAACCGATTAATCGAAAAAAACAGTTCAATTATAGTTCAAAAAATTCAAAAAACCGGATTTTAGATTCGGTTTGGATAAAAATGAAAACTGGTTTACTAAAATATATTAAATAAAAAAATAATATATATTATATATTAAATAAAAATAATAATCTTAATCCCTAAATTCGCTAAATCATATATATCATATATGTATGACTGTTTAATATTTATTTGGATATGTATTGTTAATGTTACAATTTAATTTAGGAAAAAAATTTAAATTGTAACATACTTGAGACGTTAGAAAAATTTTGGTTTTAACAAAAAGATGTCCATGCTAGCGAGTAATGTGCCCCGTAAGTTAAAAGATGTGGTTTCAACTCTAAAGTATAAATCATTGTCCCAAACAATTTTAGATAAATATTTATTTCATCTTAAACCTTTAATGTAACATAACATATATTTTTTTATAATATATAGATAGTTATTACTATGTGGAGACAACTTTTCTTAAGACGGGAATTAGAAAAGTTATAACTTATTACAATATGGAGTTTATTCTTATTTATAACTATCCCAAAATGGGAATATAATTTTTCATAACTATGTAAAGTTTATTCCTATATAGAGTATCACTGTAGAGAGGTTTTACTATATATATATATATATACCAAAACAAAATAGAGAAGGGCAGGCAGGGATTCCGAAAGGGTCTCCCACCTCTTCCCGGTCAAGATAGATAGGAAGAAAGCCTTATCAAGTAAAGAAAATGATACACCTATAACTTCTTCTTACAAATTTCTTCTCATAATCTTTTTCTCGCAACCTTACCGTGGAAGTTCGCAATTGGTTAGTTAACAATGAGTCTCATCTGAGTCTCACCAAATAAATTATAACTGATCAATTATAAGCTACCACGTTAGGGTTGTAAGAGAAAGTTTATGAAAAAAAGTTATAGGTGTAGCACTACTCATCAAATAAAGACCATAACCAACGTCTTTTCTTTATTTACATACGTACACCTTTGTTTCAGGTTCAGGGTGGGGTTGCCCTTCCTCCTGCTAGTCCGGCCAGTTCCGAACTTGTCTTTCCCACCCCATCTAATGGAGGACTTCTCAATTCTTGCGATTCCCAGCCAAGACATTTCTATTATTGATCAATGCGTTCAATTGGGTAAATTAAATCAGAACGACAAAACCTATGTGTATGGACATGGATCATAGCATCGGCCCATCTTCTTCTATTTAGCAACCCATTGATAGTGTATTTCTTGGAAAGCGCCCTACCAAGAATCAAATAATAAAACTGGCAAAAAAGAAAGTAGAAAAGGTGTAAAGCTAATGGTTTTATTCTGGGATCAAATGTTTCTAACTTGTGTTATTGGCCATGTAAGTTTGATCAATGCCACTGATTAAGGGCGTTAATGATCGATGCGATACGTTGAACTTGGTCATTAAGTCCTAGTACGAGTAATCACTCTCATTAAACTTGGTGATTAAGTATGAAACGTTGACACTTTAGTGGAACAATTTACCTGCGTGTTTCTTGATAGATTTTATTATTATATTACCATGCAAGTCGCTTGAAACCTTATCACAAATATAAGAAAGGCCGCGGGAATCAAATTTTGAAACCTCATCACACGTAGGAGGGACTGTTGTGAATGTCAGAAAAGTAAGATCGTAACCATTACATGTCATGATTAGGGGCACCGACTTGAACAACAAACACATTATCAATCAAAGATTCAAAGTATAAAATGGACGCTTCAGACAAAGAGTAAAATGGCTGACTAGTCCCCTCTCCTGTATATTATTCTTTGAATAAAAGATGAAGTCGCCTTTCTGTGTAATTGCGCGACGTTTATCGTATAAATAGAAAGTTTTGTTGTTTATGCAGTCACTTGAATCGGCTGGTTAGATAGAAATCGCATTAAAGTTTGTAAAAAGAAACTACAGAAGATGCCAGACTCTCACTTAATCCTTCATGGTCCTGTTGAAACTCAAAACCATGCTTCCATTCAAAGGTTTTATTCTCTCTCTTGACTTTTTTTTTTTCATTAGATTGATATTTATTTTTAAATTCATATAGATATGGTGAGAATTTGCATGGCTTTGCATTTGCAGAGAGCAGAACTTCATTTCTTTGGCGCAATTCAATGAGGCCTTTAGGTTCTACATTCCGGTGCTTGTGGCTTTTTTACAATTGAATCCTCCTCAATCGGAAATCCATCCTGCAAATTTGTATTCTTTTATAGTGGCCACACTCATCTACTCTCTGTCTTTTACTGCTTACGCCAAGCTTAATATTCCTCACCCAACAAACTCTCAACCCTTTGGCCTAATTGCTTTCATATCGGGATCTCTTGCTTCAACCTTATTAGTCTCTAATCATGTCTCGCGTTTGACTGAGTTTATATTTCTTATTTTATGGGTTTTGCTATCTACTTTTGAAGTCCATCAACATCTCCCATTAAACAAGAAGGAAACGTACGAAGTGCTTGGAAAAAAGATGAAGAACATTAAGATCCCCGAAAAGATAATCAGTTTATGGAGCAAAAATGAGCCGGAACTTCCAAGAAATGGATGATTTGCATACGTTGTATTCACCCTGTTATACAGGGGAAAGTGTTTAATGTAAATTATAGAATTTCATAGGCTTCACATTAAATAAATTATCAAAAGATTTTTTTTTTTTTTTTCAAAGAGAGTTTGTAAGTGGGAGTACCACTATTCTCATCATCAATAAAAAATTAATTTCTTTATTTTGATTTTCTTCTCCATCTTTTTATTTTCTTTACTCTTGCAATTTTCAAGTTATTTCTTCTTCCCCATAGCCTATCATTTCAAAGTTTCTAAAATCTGACCGAGGAACCAAAAGAGAGAAGTGAACAGAGTGACCGATGTGGATTCTCCAAAATTCCATCGTTACCTCCGCTGTGGCTCTTGGTTAGAAAAGTGTGAGTCTCTCAATACAAATCCCCAATCCTCTTTCAATTAAATTTATGTTGACTTTGATTCTAATTGTTCATGGCGTCAATGATTGTGAATGTGTTTTGGGCAGCAAAACTTTGATGGGGTTTTGTTGTTATAGTTTGAGCTGTTAAGTCGGTCATGTTTCGTTTGAGATGGTTTTTGATTTTTGAAGTTCTGAATCTTTTGGGTTCTAGAGTGGAAGAAATTGAATGTTTTGTTTGGGATGAAGAGATGTTGAAAGCTTGTCGTTTTGAGTTGTTCTGGTTGTTTACGTGGGGGGGTTTTCATTTTTTTTTTTTTTTTTATTGTTTAAATATTTTGGGTTAATTTAATTTCATGAGTCTATTTGGCTTTTGACAAAAAATTAATTTTTGTTTGAGATGTAAAGTTTAAAAATGTGCTTCCCTTTTGGGATATTTTGAATGTATGGAGATGGACTCTCTTAAGACTTGTTTTAATGGGGTTTTGGGTTAATTTAATGAGTCTGCAGATTTTCTTTTGCAGTTTCCAGCAGAGTTGGGTGTACTGCAATGGAAGCTCGGGACTGTTAATGCAGTTCTGTTTTGGAAATTGCAACCTAGTATAGTAACAGTTGTAGCAGACTCGAGGGTTCCGGAGATGCAACATCTGTGTGTTTTTGTTTGTGTGACTGGTAATGGAAATGTTAATCCCTTTTATATAAACACAGAGTTCAATATCCCAAATTGAAAATTTGTCTGGTAGCTGCGGTTTTCCTTTTTGGGTAGAAGACGAATTCTTTTTGTCTTCATATAAAATACAGAGACAAAGATAAAGGAGAGGAGAGAATGTTTTGGGTAAAACGGTAATTGAATTGAAAGAATAAAATAGTTACGGCCTAAAGGGAGCACCCCTAAAGACAAACCAACCTTGGGCATTCCCAAGGGACAAGACTAAACAAAAAGAGAAAAGAATGCCCAAGGGACAAGGCTAAACAAAAAGAGAAAAGCTAAGCCAGGGTCACAAGGTCAGAGACCAGGCAAAAACCAAAAAAGAAAAGAGCCTGTCACGTTAAAATTTGATTTTAATAGTTTTGCAAATTTATGGAATCACTTTGAATCATTAGATGTGGATGTGGTCAAATATACTATCACTCAAAATCCTTGTGATGGTGTAAAATTGCCAGTCGCCCAGTCCCAGATACCTGGATGAATAACTTTTCTTCTACGTAACAAAAATATTCTGTCTTAGCCCCCCATCCGATCCCCCATCGGTGCCCCACTTAGTGCCCTCAACAAGAGATTCATTCAACAGATTAATAATAACTTTCAACATAGAAAATTATTGTGAACAGCTGCTAGAAATAGTTTAGTCCAACAAAGTCTTATCATAATGATATTATTGTAGAGGCAGGGTTATGTTATGCTATGCATGAGCTATTTATAGGCAATCTTGCGGCTGTGTGGGTTATACTTGAGCGTTTGACTGAGTATGGAGGGTTTTGAGACAAAACTTCTACAAATTTATTCTTTGCGTGTATTTCTTAATTTGCCCAAATTTTTACACTTGGTGGGTTCTAAACTTCTGATATTGCTGTGAAAAAAGACTCTTATACAATTTGATTCTTTACTTGCATTTCTTATTTGATTTTAAAATAAAGAGCATTATTGGAGATGCTCTTATTCTTGGCCACCCATCTCTCTTTGCTCTCTTTCCATCAATCTCGGCCATCCCTCTCAGCGTCTCTTTGCTCTTTCCATCCATCTCTCTTTGCTCTTTCTATCCATCTCAGCCATCCCTCTCGGCATCTCTTTGTTCTTTCCATCCATCTCGGCCCTACTGCATGCTTACTTGGAAAAGCACATTTGGTCTTGGTCGACTGGGATTTTGGGAAACCAGGTAACTGTGACTTAATTCTATAAATATTGTGTTGAAGCGGCTGATATTGGGGGTTTAGAAAATCTTCTCTTTTCATCCAAAATATAATCTTTATTCCCTGAAGAAACATTTTATATATTACATATACCCTCTATCAGAGACTTTTTAAACCCCCACCAGAAAATGTTAATTTAGGGTGTACAGTAAAGATTTTGGATGAAAAGAGAAGATAGTTATGTATAGTACCCAAAAGGGAACATTAATCTCAAATTTGCCCTAAACTGTTTAGATTCTGCATTCCGGTGCTTGCCTATAAATAGCTCATTGAATTTCGGCATACAATTATTATTTATTCTTCTTAATTAGAGTTTTGCTCAATTTAGTTAACCAGCATAAGATTTTATACTAGTTTGCTAAGAAATAAATGTTTTCAACTATACATATATAATATCCTCAAACGAAATCCTACAAGACTTTTAAGATCAAAACAAAAACATGGAATTTACAAATTAAATACATGCATGCATCAATATTTTAGAGTGGTGACTGACTTTTAGGAACTCCAATCGTTCCAAAATATCAGAGAAAAATGCACAGGTCAAAAGATCAGTATAGGGTTCTTAATGACTTATAGGAACTTTAATTTCATTCTACACGATAAACTTGATGATAAGAGAAATTAAGAATTAAATTCTTATAGTTATAGTAGTTTATTACTATTGAATGAAGAAAACCAACTTAAACAGAAGCCAAAAACGTAAATTAGTTCTAACAGAAAATTAAATCTGAAAGTTTTAAATTTACCAAGTGATTTAAAACTTAAACGGAAATGGTTGCCTTGTTGATTTTAAGAGTTCATTAAACATAACCATAAAGCAAAAAACATAAACTAAAGTAAAACACATAAGAGTTTTACATAGTTCGGCAAAATGCCTACATCCATGAGACTATGTCCAGAATGAAGCCAATCCACTAGGTTTACTTTACAGTTCAGTTACAAAGTCAGAGATTAAGCCTCAGTTGCCAAAATACCCCTGTTTTGCAATGCTTCAATCTCTACCCTTTGGTTAAACAACTTACAACCATAGTGAGCTTACAAGAACACACAGCCAACACAGTTAGCCTTGAGCTACTCTCAAGGATCAGAAATGAAGATGCACTTTAGTGGAAGAAGCTCAACATGTTTCAGCATTTCGAGGTAAGCAGGGACGTGTTTTGGGTACTTTGAAGGAGGTATTTTAAAGCTTTACCTAAGCATAAAAACCTGACAAAAACAAAGTATATAATCAAAGAATATTTAGTATATTTTTCAGAGAGATATCAGGCTTAAGATAAAATGCAATGGAGAGGAGTTTATATATGAAAACAGTCAGCCAATGCATGGATAGATGGCAAACATCCCTTTATTGAATTTACCTTTATAAAAGTTAAATCCAATATCAAGATGCCACCTATCAAAGAGAATAACAACCTTTCAGCACATTGAATATAATTTTGACAGGTATTATGGACCACACAAATATCTCAAAAAAGAATATTACAGCTCATGCATTCGAGAAGCGCATAGTATGTATAACTCAAATAAAACTGCCAGATACGAGGTGATTAATCTGATTCAGAGGTGCTCACCTAATACTACAGATAACCAACATAGGAGAAGGTGGTCACCTTAAACACGAGGTGGTCATACTAGAAGTTTAAATAAAAAATGATTGTGCTAAGACAAAGGTAAGGTGATCATGCCATGATTGAGAGTTACCACTCTAGGTTCATAAGTTGACAATATAACTTACAGAATCCACACACACACACACACACACACACACACACATATGCCTAAAAACTAAGGCTAACATAGGCTGATGTCAACGAACACCAATCAGAATTCAAAGAGGCTTTGCATTGTCTAGAGTTTGTCACGTCACCCAAGACAAAAGGAATATAGTTTTCAACAAGCCAGTCGACTCAAGTTTTGTCTGAAACTGATTCGCACACCTGTCCAAGCCCCATTTTATTTAAAGATATTTCTTAAGTTCTCAACCAATGAGAAGATAGGAGAGATTTGCACAGCACCAACACACTTGCAGAAATATAATCATTACCTTGAGCTCAGCGGGTATAAATAGGCAGCTTCCTCTCACAAAATCCGGATCAGACCCTTTGAATTCAACAAAGAAAATAGCAAAGACATATTGCGGAAAAGCAACTAGTTTGATATTCTCTAAGAACACTTACAACACCAAGTACTTGTAACCCAGGTCGCTGTTCGCGACCTCTTGTAATCTTGGCTAGTAATTAGAAGCACACTAATATAAAAGAAAACAGTGGATGTAGGATTCGTTTTAAGCATTCGAACCACTATAAAACTTTTGCTGTCTCATTTACTTTGACGTCTGTACATGCTACTGTGAGAATAGTACCCCATTTAACTCTCATAATCATTCACGTGTAATTTATAAGACTTTCTTAACGCTTTGAATGTGTAAAGTCGTTAGTGTCAAAATTTAGCATATATAAATTTAATAGATATGGAAAATATGCTGATTCACAAGTGCGAAACACTCCTCTCTCTCTCTCTCTCTCTCTCTCTCTCTCTCTCTCTCTCTCTATATATATATATATATATATATATATATATATATATATATATATATATATATATATATAGAGAGAGAGAGAGAGAGAGAGAGAGAGAGAGAGAGAGAGAGGAGTGTTTCGCACTTGTGAATCAGCATATTTTCCATATCTATTAAATGTTTCCAACTTGTGTTATTAGCCAATGGCCATCTAAGTTTGATCAATGCCAGTGATAAAGGGCGTTAATGATTCATAGGACAACTTGAACTTGGTGATTAAGTTAGAAACGTTGAATAATTAGAGGATGATAAACATGTCAAAAGTAACCTCACACTATAATTTCAACATGTGTCCCAACAAATATCTTTTCGGGACACGTGTTAATAATTAGAGGATGTATGAGCTGTTTTATCTCGACAGCATATAATGGGTTAAATGAAAAGCTCTTGATTGGTCAAATAATGTTTATTTAAGTATCTAATTATATAATCTCTCTCCATTGAGAATCCATCTTTTAGATTTGAGGCCTTAATTCTATGTCACTCTAAACTTGTATTAACAAAAAATTCATAATTTAAAATACCATTAATACATCTAATCATCATCTTTTCTTAGTTAAATCATATTTATTTAATATTATTTTTTTCAATAAAGAAGTCCTTCGTGAACACTTGAAATAAATATATGTGTGTGTATAAATAAATTGTCAAAATAAGTTGGGGTTGTGGATTTCCACATTTGAACACAATGGTAGTAGAAAATACGAGAGAATAGAGATTTATGCAGTGAGAATAATAAGAGAAATTATTAATTAAATTCTTACAGTTATAGTAGTTCATTACAATTAAATGAAGAAAACCAACTTCAACAGAAGCTTGAAAACACAAATTAGTTCTGACAGAAAATTGAATCCGCAACTTAAATTCGATTGAATAATGTTAAATTAAGATATTCCAAATATATATATATATAGTAAAACATCTCTATAGTGATATTCTATATAGGAATAAACTCTATATTATAATAAGTTATAATTTTTCTAATTCATGCCTTAAGGAAAATTGTTTCTACATAGTAATAATTATCTGTATGTTACAAAAAAAAAATATGTTATGTAAAATTAAAGATTTAAAATAAAATAAAATATTTATTTAAAATTGTTTGGGACAATGATTTATGCTTTAGAGTTGTTATCACATCTTTTACCTTATGAGTACGTAATAGCTCGTTAGCATGAATACCTTCTTATTGAAACAAAAATATTTTTAGTTTCTCAAGCATGGTTACAGCTTCACGACACAATACTTTTTGTATTTCCGTACTGTTATCTTTAGGATTATTTCCTTTCTCTTCTTGTCTAATTGCAACAATGATTTCTCCTTTGGTTAAAGCATACACGATTTGTTGCTTATTTGGATAATCGAAAAAGACATTAATATTCATTTGATTAGTATAGTAAAGTTGTCGAATCTGATCACTCAATTCTATAGTAACTCTTTTATTCTCCTCATCCACTTCAATTGTAACTTACAATTCATTGACATTAGTGGTCCTAATTTTGCAGAGCTTAAAACCATTAACAATTGTCTGTGGCTTCACATCAATTGATCATGCATCAACTGCATTTACAGTTCTATCAATGACACTTATTTTTGTTGGTTCTAAAAAACGATATTTTATTCGTTTCAAAAGTAGACAATTGAAGTACTGAATTGAAATCCTAATATTACTAAAATATGAATTGAAATCCTAATACTATACTACTAAAACATGAATTATAAAATAAGAAATTAAAACTATAATTTTTGTAACTACACCTCTATTAAGTTATAACCTCCTTATAGTAATAAAATTAGTTAGTCACATCATTATGACTATAGAAAGCTTTTACTGTATATCCCCAAAACAAAATAGAGAAGGGTAGGCAAGGCTTCTTAAAGGGCCTCCCCCTTTCCTGGTCAAGATGGATAGGAAGGAGCCCTATCAAGTAAAGACTATAACCAGCCTCTTTTCTTTGTTTATGTACATACACACCTTTGTTTCAGTTTCAGGGTGAGGCTGCCTTTCCTCCTGCTAATCCGGCTAGTTCGGAACTTATCTTTCCGACCCCGTTCAATAGAAAACTTTTCAAGTCTTGCCGCTTGCGATTCCCAGCCAAGACATTTCTATTATGGATCAATGCATTCAATTGGGTAAATTAAATCAGAACGACAAAACCTATATGTATGAACATGGATCATAGCATTGGCCCATCTTCTTCTATGTGGCAGCCCATTGATAGTGTATTTCTTGGGAAGCACCCTACCAAGAAGCAATGGAATCTAGCTTTATTATATAAAACTGGCAAAAACAGAAAGTAGAAAAGTTGATCAAATGTTTCTAACTTGTGTTATTGGCCATCTAAGTTTGATCAATGCCAGTGATAAAGGGCGTTAATAATTCATAGGATAAGTTGAACTTGGTGATTAAGTATGAAACGTCACTTTTTTGGAACTATTTACGTGCCTTTTTCTTTATAAATTTATTTATTATATTACCGTGGGGCATCACTTTACAACATCAAATTTAGAATTGTGTGGAGTGTGTTAAATCCTTTCTAGCTTGAAATGGCCACCAAGTGTTTGATCAAATATTTGTAGGGCGTTACACGTGGACGTTTCAGAGAAGAGTAAAATGGTTGACAAGTCTACTCTCCTGTAACTTATTCCTGGCCATCCATCTCTCTTTGCTCTTTTCTTTGCTCTTTCCATCCATCTCGGCCCTACTGCATGCTTACTTGGAAAATCACATTTGGTCTTGGTAGACTGGGAAACCAGGTAACTGCGACTTAATTCTATAAATATTGTGTTGAGTCGGCTGATTATATAGAAATCACATTAAGGTTTGTAAAAAGAAACTACAGAAGATGCCAGACTCCCACTTAATCCTCCATGGTCTTGTTGAAACTCAAAACCCAGCTTCCATCCAATGGTTTTAGTCTCTCTCTTTTGACTTTACTTTTTCATTAGATTGATATTCATTTTTAAATTCATATAGATATGGTGAGAATTTGCATGATTTTTCATTTGCAGGAGGGAAAACTTCATTTCCTTGGCGCAATTCAATGAGGCCTTTAGATTCTACATTCCAGTGCTTGTGGCTTTTTTACAATTGAATCCCCCTCCTCAAACGGAAATCCATCCTGCAAATTTGTATTCTTTTATAGTGGCCACACTCATTTACTCTCTCTCTTTTACTGCTTACACCAAGCTTAATATTTCTCACCCAACAAATTCTCAACCCTTTGGCCTAATTGCTTTCATATCGGGATCTCTCGCTTCAACCTTATTGGTATGTAATCTTGTCTCGCGTTTGACGGAGTTTATATTTCTTATTTTATGGGTTTTGCTGTCCACTTTGGAAGTACATCAACATGTCCCATTAAACAAGAAGAAAACGTACGAAATGCTTGGACAAAAGATAAAAAACATGTTTAATGAAGCTTACGAAATGCTTGGAGTAAAGATGAAGAACGTTAAGATCTCTGAAAAGTTAAGCAGCTTATGGAGCAAAAACGAGCCAGGGCTTCCAAGAGATGGATGATTTGTATATGTTGTATAAAGTGTTTAAGGTAAATTATAGAATTTCATAGGCTTTACATTAAGGAAATATAAATAGTGTATTTTTTCAGATGAATGTCGCCATTTCTATGAATTGAGTCTTTTTTTTTTTTTTTTTTTTAAGTAATGTTAGTCTTATAAACATAAATAAAGTAAATAATTAATTTTTTAATTCTAATTTTCTATTTCTTCTCCTCCATTTCTTTATTTATTTTATTATTTCAGATTTCAATTTCTTTATTTCTTCTTCTTCACCTCTCTTCTCCCCGCCAAACCCCAACTCTAACCACCAAAACCGTAGAGAGCCCGGTCCTATCGTATCAAAGTTTCTAAGATCTATGGAGAAATCAAAAGAGAGAAGTAAACAAAGTGACCACCGTAGATTCTCTGAAATTCCACCGTTACGTCCGCCGTGGCTCTTCACTAGAAAAGTGTGAATCTCTCAATACAGATCCCAAGTCTTCTTGCAAATGAATTTATGTTGATTTTGATTCTAATTGTTCGGTATACTACAAGAGAACCTGTTTTGACCCATTCAGCTACATATGTTTGTAAGGAATATATTTTGTCAACACTTTTGGTGACCGGTCACCAAAAAAAAAAGGGATACAAGAATAATGTTTGTTCTCTATCCTTCAAAGTTATTGACTGACAATCAATAAGTGTTGTTTGAGACAGTTTGAATGTTCTCTGTCTCCTTTTTCTATTTTTATTTTTATTTTTTAATGTTTATACATGTTATCTCAACTAACTTATCACTCATTGTCATAGATAATCATACAACCTCGTATCTTATCTACGCTGTCTACCATCACGCACTTGTTTCCTTTTGGGTCCACTCAGTCACACATAAGAAAAGGCATGAAAAGGATGGCTTTGTTTAAAATTTGACCAAAAAGAATTTCGTCTTTTACCCAAAAAGGAAAATGGAAGCTACCAGACAAATTTCCAATTTGAGATTCTCCTCATTTAGTGTCAAGTACCAGACAAATTGGAAATTTCACAGAAATGTTAGTCCAACAAAAGAAATAAGTAAACACTGCTTTTACTTCCACACACCACTTCCTAAAAAGTTTAATAATCGCTCAATAAATAAACGAAACTTCTGTTGCATGAAGAACTAATTCATTAATAATACACACAAGCATGCTACATTGCGATATGGCAATTTCGACCGCTTCTTCATTGATGTTACAAGACTAATAGAGACCCGAGTAATGCTACAGCTACCAAACGTTGCACACCGAATCTGTGCATCGAATGACGTGACAAAATCCTGACTATTTATTCATTATGAGTTAATATTAATCAACGGTCAGGATTTTGCTGCGTCATTCGGTGCACAGATTCGGTGCGCAACCTTCGGTGGCTCTATCATTTTCAATAGAGACCCCTTATTGCAACACAAGATTAAGAAACAGTGTCAAATGGTAACAGTGTCATGCAATTCATTAAGATCCAATGAAAAAAAAAAATTAAGAGCACCGATTAAGAATAATGAACGCAATGAATGAGTCTTAATAATGACTGAAATAAGGCTGAAGTAAAAATAATGCATATAAGTAAATAAATATGACACCGATAGTAAGATTATTGAGAACAAAAGAGGTCACTGGTAGGGGTGGAAAAAAAAATCCAAAAACCGAACCGGATCGAAAAACCTGACCGAAACAGGGTCAAAATTCGGTTTTTTTGGAGTTTTGGTTCGGTTTTATAAAAAAAAAACCGAATATTCGGTTCGGTTTCGGTTTCGGTTTTTGGTTAAATGAATTCCGGTTACCCGAAAACCGGTTTTTTAACCGAATTTTTAAACAAATTTGAAATTATGCATTTTGGGTTTTTGACTTTGGAATCCCTAGGTAAGAGTGTAAGACCCTAACTGGCATCACTCACTCACTCAGTCTCTCACTCTCACTCTCTCTCTTAGACTCTCTGTTCTCACTTCTCACGCGGTCAAACCTCACTGCCTCAGGCCCTCAACCACACAAAATCAAAAATTTCTCGGAGGTTCTCACGTTCAAGTCGTCTTTGCTCACCGAGCGGCGGACACGCGGTCACATTTCGCTCACGCCTCCGCGATCTTTGCTCACCTGTGATCAGCAGACACCGTCACACCACTCCACCATGCAGTTGCAGACTTGCAGTCACCACTCACTATTGTTCTTTCTCTCAGTCACCGGAAAGCTCACCAGCCACCGATCTTTGCTCATCAGACGGTAAACGGCAGACACTAGGCAGCCACAATTGCAGATTTGCAGTCACCAACTCACCATTCTTCTTTCTCTTAGTCACCGAAAAGCTCACCAGTTAGTGCAGTCACCGATCTTTGCTCACCAGACGGCAGACACTAGGCAGCCGCAGTTGCAGACTTGCAATCACCAACTCAGCATTCTTCTTTCTCTCAGTCACCGAAATGCCATCATGGGCCACTACGACCACCACTGGAAGGAGATGACCCTCTCTTGAGGGTAGATTTTATCAGAGAGGTTGATGCATTGCTAAAAGAGGTAGAGCTGGCGCAAAGTGAAACGCGAAATTCTCAAGGGTTTGATCCCGAATCTATTGCAGTTAGGTTGAAGCAACAAGAGAAGCAACGAACCATACACCAAGTTGAAGCTTTGTTAGACCTCGCCCTTCATTTGAAGTGGTAATCATCGCCTTTCGTATAGAACCCTATATCTGCATTTTGTTAATCTCCACTTAGGTCTCGTGCAACGCTTCGTTGGTTTTTTTTAAATTTATTTCTAGAGTTTTGTGTTGTAAATATCCTAGGAATGTGATAAAACTTGTTTGTTAGGATAATTACTTCGTTTAATTATATGCGACAATATTTTGAGCTTTTCAGTCTCCTCTGTCATGGCACTATTGAATTGTTCTTGTATCTGCAAAGCTGTTCAGCGGAAGAACATGAATTATAACTCTTTCATCGAGAGAAACAGGATGCCGAAATTCATATGATAAGAAAAGTCGAATACTGCTACACTTTAGAGGTAAAACATGGAAATGATTTATTGGGTGATATTTCAACATTTTCTTAATGAAAATAACAGATTGATAATGGCCTTATTAAAACGAATTCAAATTATTCAAGTGTAAAAAAAACCTGGAAAAATAAAAAAAAAAGGGCCAAATGAAGGGTTTGACAGAATTGGGCCGAAAAAATCTTGAAATCCAGCCCATTATAATTAAACGGTTTGAAACCTGGTTAACTGACCAATCAATTCCGAACCTTTTTGGTTCAGGTTATAAACCGCTTTATTAATTGAATTCCGAACCGGTTCAAGCCTTAATTCAATTTATAAACTAAACCGGCTTGAACCGAAGAATCGACAATCAAACCGGACTTTTTGGTTCTTGGTTGCTTATAAACCGGTTTATAATCAAAACCGGACCGGTTTCGGTTCAATTTTATTTAAAAACCAAAAACCGGTTTGGTTCAAAGTACCGGTTAACTGGTTTTTTTCACCCCTAGTCACAGCTTTTCCATGATGAATAATGGGGTAGAGAGAGCGCCCCCAGGAGGAAACTAGTCTAGATTCTCTAATTCCAGCAGTTTGATTGAACACAAATCCATCAGAAAGTGGATCCACAATTATCCATATCAATGAATTTTATGGCAAAGTAACTGACGGTCAACGAGTAAAAAAAATCAAGCACCTTCAACTAAATCACCCAGAACAAAAGCCACAAAGTAGTCTATTTGCAAAGACAAGTGCAAGTAATAAATGATTTCGACTAAAGAAGGCAAATTTGCATACCTCAAGAAACAGACTTGTTAATTTTGGACAAGCAAGCTTCAATGTTTCCAACGAGCAACGGTTGCTGAATAACATAAAATATTAGTGCATAATAAAGCATATAAATGTTAAGGTAAACGGTAAACTAAGAAAGAGGGAAATACATACCTCAAATTGAGAAACCACAAAGTGACACAAGCAACACATTCACAATCCTCGACACCATGAATAATTAGAATAAAAGTCAACATAAATTCAATTGAAAGAGGACATTGGATCCATATTGAGAGACTCACACTTTTCTAGAGAGGAGCCACGACGGAGGTAGTGGCAGAATTTTGGAGAATCCACGGTGGTCACTCCGTTCACTTCTCTCTTTTGCTTCCTCCGTTAGATTTTAAAAGCTTTGAAATGACATGGCCGGACTCTGGTTTTGGTGATTTGGGTTAGAGTTTGGTTTGTCGACGATGGAGAAGAAGAACTTAAGAATTTGATGTCTGAAATAATAAAGTGAATAGAAATGGAGAAGAAAACATAGAAAATTAGAATCAATAAATAATTATTCATTGATTATGTGGCATTGCTCAATTCTAGAAATAAGCAATTAAGGTATGATGTAAAACTTTTGATGAAGTTTCAGAAATATCATGAATTTTATTATAGGAAAATAAAGAATGCAAGATTATGGCTCTGGAATGAAGAGATAGAATTATCTATCTTATACACATTTCAAATCCGTTCTCCATGCAACAAAAAAGACAACCCAAACCATCTTCCATCCCTACAAAATCATTTTCTTATACACATTTCCAATCAATTAGAGTGGTCAAAAAACTTGGCTCTTTCTGTCTGTAAAATCAGCGTCAATGACATCACTGTCCGGTCTCTATGCCGATAAATCTGAAGGGCCAGCTTCAGCCCCAGCCCCAGGTGCAGGGTGCAGGTCCATGTTAGAGTCATGAAAGTGACTCTATTTTGGTGATAAAAATTCCCAATTTGTGATTAAATTGAAGTATATTGAGACAATTAAAGAATTTATGAATTTATTCACGAAAATCGCTTCTTAATATTTTTCTTATGCATTTAACGTGTTTGGAATGATTTTGGAAAATATATGAGTTGATATTGGGTTGTGGTTTATGGATTAAGGGTGATTTTGTCTCATTTATGCTATTTAGGGGGTAAAATGTCATGTTTTAAGGGGCTGATTTTGTCACTTTTCAATTGTGTAGGGACTAAACTGATATTTTACACATTCTTCTATAAAACAAAAGTGCAGATCGCGTTTTCCAGGGGGCTGTTCATCATCTTTTCCGGCGACCCTTCTCTCCCTCCCTCCGGCGACCCTTCTTCTCCGCGTCTCCCTCGTGCACGGCCATCATCATCCCGCAAAACCAAAACCACGGCAAACCACCACCGAGAACCACCACGCCGCGACGCTTCGCCTTCCACCACCGTGACTTTTCGTCTTCCAGGCGAGATTTCGCTGTTTTCCGACGACGTTCCAGCTCCCCAAGGGTCGATCTCCCTTCCCCATACATGGGATCTACGCTTTCCTAGCTTCACCACTGCGAAAACCATAAGCCAAATCCAGCTATTTGCTTGTTAGCGACTCTTCATCTTCCAGGCCAGATCCTGCTCATTTCCGGTGACTTCTCACCTCCCAGGACCTGATCTGAACTCCCCATCACCGAGCTTTCCATTGGTACCTTCGGATCCCATTTCCGCCACCGCCCCTTTTCAGAGACCCGCCGGAAAATTAACATTTTCCGCGAACCGCGGTCGCTTCGTATTCCGGGCTGTCCGTTGGTCGTTTCGGCCCTTCTTCGCATCATATCGTTGTCGGTTACCTCCTCTTCGCCATGATCGCTCCGTTTCCTTGTTTCACCTCCGTCATCACCACCATGCAGGTGAGTTCCCGCTTGTCCAGATTACGGTGTAGGCGAGATCGAGATTGACTCCACGATCTCCTCATCAGCTCTCGACTAGTTGGATGAGCCCGAATGTTGGATATTTGGTTAAGTTTCTTGTATTCGATTATATTTGTTTTCGTTTCGGTTTGTTTGCGATACTTTAATATAATTCGATACTCGACGTGTTGAATTGATAATGTCCATTGAGAACGTTTATTGATATATAACTTTTCGCATAATTGAATGTCGGTTTGAGATTATTGAATGTTGATTATGACTTTAAATTGCTTCGTGCGATTGCAATCAAGTTGTAGTAGCGTTTAATATCATTTCTACTAGGAATGCATTTATTGTGTAATTAGTTGATTGGATGATACAGGTTGATAGGTTGTACTTGTTAACGTTGTACCAACTAGTGGTGTTTAAGGGTTTAGCATTTTTCGGTTAGTCAATGATAGTCTTTAACCAATCGACAGAACTAAGGACGACGGGGAGACAGGATAGATTATGCCTATATTGCTGGGAGATATTTCTATGGATTTGCCTAGCCTTGTAGGATTAGGAAATTGAAGAGCGAGGAGAGGAATTGTGAGAGTTGGTCTTGAGTCAAACCGAACCCGTAGCGGCAACGCTTTTAATATTGTGTTTTAGTTAGCAATTTATTTAATGCTTTTTAATTTCCTGCAAGTAATTAGTTTCCTTAATTTTAATCAATCATTCTGCCAATTTCTCTTTCGTTAACTCAAATATACATTAGGTCATTAGTCTTGCTCTGTGGATTCGACCCTGCTTACCGCTAACTACGGTATTTAGGTTTAATTTTGTGACCGTGACGACCGGTCTAACAGCCCAGCACCGGCTTGGTCGTGAAGGGACTGGCCAAGATGCATGACTTCTTGATTAAGTGCAGGCAAGGAAATCTTTCATTCCCTGGGTAGAACCTCCTGAAATTGCATCCTTTAGCCCTTGTAATTTTCCATCAACTTTCTCTTTGACAGGGCTGCAAGCTCCTTTAGTTGCTTCTCTGTCTGGTAGACAACCGAATCTGCCGGATAATTCCACCTTTTCTGAAATTTCATTTGCTATAAAACTGGAGAAAAAATCATCAAATAGGTCAAAAGTTGATTGCATTCAAAAGCTCTTTTGATCTAACCTTAAAAGTGCTTGAAGTATAACTAGCTCTCATTTCTATATGCAACCTAAATCTGGTAACAAACACGACAAATATTTATAAAAAAAAAAAAAAGACATGAATCCACATTAACAGTAATACCATTAATCATATAATAATACTATACTTACACAAAAATCTTACAAAGATTTCTATATAATGTGAGATGACAAAAAATAAATAGAATAGTAAAACAAAAAGTCAAACTCATTAAATTCATTATTCTATTCATTTTTTATTACATCACTTTGTATGGAGATCTTTATAAAATGTGTAGTATTGTTCTTCTTAAGTGAATTATTATAAACCTAAATCCTGTAGTACTTCCGAACAATAGTCTGAAGCGGCCTATGGTCATAACTTGAAGCAATTTTGGAATTCAATTAGCAAGTTAGAATCAAACTCACCTCATCACTGAGCAAGATGCTAGCACCTGTAATCGTGATGTCTTGCTTCTTCCCTGTACCGCTGTCAACAGCGGTGACAGAGAGAATACCATTGGCATCAATGTCAAATTTGACTTCAATTTGAGAAACCACTCTGGACCATCTAGACTGAAGCTGCCAAGAGATTAAATGTCCCCAACAAACTCTCACATTAATCTTCAAACTGGTTTGCCGATGGGCAGCAGTTGAAAACACTTCTGAATTGGAAGTGGGATGAGTAATGTTTCCTGGGAAGATGTCCCATAAAATATAGTCATTTAAATTTTTATACATGCTGAAGATGTCTTTCTTCAAAGATATTGTACTTATGATACTACCATTTTTGTCATAATGGCCTAAATTTGCATTACACAGTTAAGGTTATGAAACTTCAGTATCATCTTCACGTTTAGACTTCCTGCCCACTTCACAAGTAGCAGACGACCATCAGAGTCAGAGATAGTTTTCTTTGAAGTTTGCGGTGTGTTTGGAATTCCCAGTTCTTTCTTACCTCTTCTTCTCTTATCTCTTCTTCTAGATACATCCAAGTATCATTTTTTATTGCTTCAACACCAAACCAGCTGACTCCTCCTGGGACAGATAATATGTCTAGAGCTTCTAACACGCAGAGAATGTCAGTTTTTCAAGAGCTGCAGCAACACCAAAGAAGCCAAAATAAGGAATGCAAATGTATTTTATATTAATATTAAATTTCTTACTTGGTTTAGATTTTAGATACAGAATCTTGGATTATGATTTAAACCAAATAATATAAACGGAGAGATATGGATTGAATTGCACACAAACCTCAGAAGATACGCTTAAAAATAATTTTGGGGGCAAAACCATAATTTTCTTTTTATTGAAGTAATTTTTTTCAATAAAATATTTTTAGTCAATGGTATAAAATAAATTTTGGGCTTCCATGCAACTTGTATATCTATAAGCAATGTTGGGCTTTTTGGGCGTTTTAGGACAATCGGGCAATGCCCTTTAACAAACCTAAGTAAGTTGCCATGAAGCTTCCATGCAACTTATAAATCTAGCTGAAAATGAGTAATTAGCGCAAAAGAGTCGTTTGGATAAGAGGTTTAGCCTAACAGTAAAACCTTTCACAAGCCATTAATTTAATAAAAAAGATAAATAATAATATTAAAAAATCATTCCAAGTATCTTGTCAGTTTCTCTCATTTGCTTATAAGAAATCTTATTTTTTTTACTATAATAATTTTCTTTTAAATATTACTTTTATTCATAACCCAGTCACTGAAAGATTGCCTATAAAAATTATCTCAGTGTGATCGAATGATTTGATAAAGACTTTTAAATATATTACTTAAAAGGTCATGTGCTAAATAATTTACTTTCTTTGTTAGGCTTTAAAAACTGAACTAGTGCGTCTAGTAGATATTCCACACAACTTAGACTAAAAGTGACTTTGAAAGTTTAGGTTTCTTGTTTAGCTATCAAAAATACTTTATGAATGGTTTAAGTTAAGGGCCAAAACTAACATAATAGGGGTTATGTGTAAGAGAAATGCCACATATACAAAGAATCTTTGTACAAAGTGATACGGCAGTTGCCACACCACTAATTTGTAAAAAAAAAAAAAAAAAGAATATTGATGTGAAACTAGTGGTGTGGCAATTGCCATATCATTTTGTACAAAGACTTTTTCCCTATGTGTAATTAATAATACTACACTTAAAAAGACTTTATACAAAGCCATTCATACATCGATATGACACTATTCTTACATTGTCATATCATTCATTATCATTTAATGTGAATTTATTAAATTGATTTTTATATTAACTCATCCAATCATGATTTGACATGTTATTTTGTATAGATGACTTTGTATAGAGTCTTTATAAGTATAATATTATTCATTTTTTTCTATGCTATCTAAAAAGGGCGAAGATATGAGGGTTTTGCAGATATCCCTTTGTTTATAATGGAGGGAGGAATAACTAATTTGTAACAAAACAAAATTATTGGGAAATAATTTTCAAAATGTTAAGTTATATAGTAATATTTTGTAATATATATTACTATATAACTTAACATTGAAATTGGTTTAGCCTTTAAAAAACTACTGATGATTTTCCCAAAAAAGGTAACAGTGAAATTGGTGTTTGGTTCATGTATCCAGCAAAAAATTCAAAAATATAACTCAGAGTTTTTTTTACCGTTTTTGTCAACTCTTTTGTCAAGAACTGTTTCGCTATTATTTTGTCCAACGCCTACCGACATCTTTACTCATCTTCTTCCTTTCATTTACTGCACCCATTCGCTCCAGCTATACACACCCGTGACTTCCTCTTGCTCAGTCCATCAATCAAGCACAAAACATTCCTTTTTTCTTCTATAACAACTGAAACTTTTCTATGTTCTTGCCCCACTCCTACTGAGCTTTTTATTTCACCTTTTTCTCTTCATTTACTCCACCTATTCTCCACCAAAGCACAACCGTGAATCCCTTCCCCTCTGTCAGTCCATCAACCAAGCACAAAGCAACCATTTTTCTTCTTCTCCTTCTTCACTGAAAGTTTCAGACTCATAGAACAAAGTTTCAGACTCATAGAAACTTATAGAACAAAGTTTCAAACTCATAGAAACCCAGAGAACACTTTCTCCGATCTCTCCCTCCTTCCGGCAACAAACCAATCTGCAATCATAAACATTTTTCAGATCCAGTTCGTCACTCCCGTGAAAGCCTTACTTCTCTCTTGTGTGCTCTCTATCCTTCCGTCAAGAATCGTAAAGGGGTGTCGATTTCCTTTCAGATCCAGACACAACTCACATCACATTATTAAATGCAAACAATTTTTTTCTGACATATCTATTGATAATTATAATAAAT
The DNA here is from genome assembly GCA_026225825.1 of Pistacia integerrima. NCBI lineage: Eukaryota > Viridiplantae > Streptophyta > Magnoliopsida > Sapindales > Anacardiaceae > Pistacia > Pistacia integerrima. Next base: position 758,384 of record CM047748.1, read on the forward strand.
AAACAAGTCTCCACCAAATGCAAACACTTTTTCAGAAAACTTTAAATACAACTCCACTAACTTTTGTCAGAAAACTATTTTCAAAAGTGTTAAATCACGAACCAAACGAAGCCATAATATTCAAAATTGAAGTTAAAAAACCGGGAAAATGATGGAAAAAGACTTTTTTCCATTTTCAGATTTTATATTAATGTATGGATTTTGTATTAAATTTGTTTTTGGAAACATTTCATTGAAATGTGTTTTGTGAAACAGTAGGCACTGAAAATATGAAATCTTGTTAACTAAAATCTAGAGCAATTTTTTATTTTAAGGCTTTTGTAATTTAACATATATATATATATTCAAGTATGGTCTTGATATAATAATATCAAGACGGATCTGACTAAAGAGTTTTTGTATGTATATAAAATCATTCCAACTTCTTTTTTGTTTTTGTTAAAAATTATTTGTAGATGATTGAATGATTTGATAAGGACTCTTAGATGTATTACTCAAAAAATCCTGTATCGAACAATTTACCTTGCTTGTTACTTTTAAAAAACTGAACAGATACATCTAAGAGATATTCCACACAACTTAGTCTAAAGTGATTTCGAAAGTTTGGGTTTACTGTTTAGCACTCAAAACTGAGTGACTTTTGAATGGATTTCATTAAGTGAAGTCATTCCAACTTCTTTTTGGTTTTTCTTAAAATTAATATAAGTAAATAATATTATTAATATTAATATTATTTACTTATAACTTTAGCTCATAATCATTAAAAAGTAAACAAATCTTATAAACATTATATTAATAAGTAAATAATATTAGTGGACGAGATTGGTTTACTTTTTAATGATTATAAAACTAAAGTTATATCGTGCATAACTCATTTATGGTTGAGTCTTTTTCAGTTTCTTTTTTCTTCTCTACGCAGAGAATCTTGTCTTTAGCAATATCTTTTTTCTTCTCTACACGGAGAATCTTTAAATCAAAGAAGTCCATGATTATTCGATAAATATGGGCTATCAATACTTTTTTAGACCAACCAAAATGCCTAATAAATCACTAAGAATTATGACACAAAAATGGCCTGTTCTGGTGTTTGAAGAATTGCAGGATCACAAGAGTTTAAAACCATAATTTTCATTTTATTGAAGTAATTTTTTTCAATAAAATATTTTTAGTATAAAATAAATTTTGGGCTTCCATGCAACTTATATATCTATAAGAAATGTTGGGCCTGTTAGGCTTTTCAGGACAATCGGGCCTGGCCCTTCAATAAACCTAAGTAATTAGCATGTAAGTTGCCATGAAGCTTCCATGCAACTTATAAATCTAGAAGAAATCTTGGGCTTTTTGGGACAAGCGGCTGGTGACAATAGGCAAAACTGAGTGACTTCTGAGTGGACTTCATTGAGTGAAACAAGTAAAATCTTTCCAACTTCTTTCTTGTTTTTGTTAAAATTAATATTAGATTAAGATGCGTGTCGGCATAAAAGTAAGGACAATCTTTTGGCTAGTGCCTAGTGGTCATCTTCAGATACGACAATTCTAATGCATCCTATAGATTCCCTAATTTAATAGGTACTTTATTTTGTTATCATGATATGTTAATTTATTCAACAACAATAAAGATACCTTGATGCTTTACGAGTTCTTATATAATTAACATGTAGTATATAAAGTTGGGAAAAAGATTGCCGCAAATGGTAAGTTGTCCTAGTTCTTTTTATATGTAATGTGAATATCAGTATGATGACATTATGGTTCGATCGGACGGTTAAATCGGTTCGATCGACTAATCTGGTGACCTGACCGGATCACTCTTTGGATCGGGTTTTAAAATCTTAAGCATAACCTTTTGGTTGTTGGATTGGATTTTGAGTCATAAAGAGTAATAATGAGAATAAGGTTTTGCACGTTCTAATCAAGAACTTTGGGTCCGTTTGTTACACTCTTGGGAATATTATTATTAGTATTTCCAATAAAATTAAACAGTAAAATTGCAACATTCTCACAATATTATTCAATTTCTTTTAAACCCCCCTAAATTTGTCAATTTAACTAAATACCCCCAAATATTTTTTTTAAAAATTGCAAAAACACGCTAGCAACCCATATTTATCAGATTCTAGCCACCACTGCCGGAATCTGGTATAATGGCGCACACCGACTGAATCTGGCTGGTAGTACACTGATCTAGCATTTTTCGATCAGATCCATGGTGAATCTGGTCGGTAATACGCCAATCTAACCTTTTTCGGCCAGATCTTTGGCCGTCAACGACGACCGTATATTTGGTCGTCATTATTTGGTCAGATATAATCGGAAAAGGCTATATCAGTGCATGACAAACAAGATCCATCGGTCATGCATCGATACGGCTACTCCGGCCACCCTTCAACAGTGGTGGCCGAATGTCCGTATTTAATGGGTGGGTTGGAAGTGTTTTTGTTAACTTTTAATATTCTATTATAGGGGTGTTTAGTAAATAAACAAAAATATGAGTATTTTTGTTAATTTTTAAATTTTACATCGTAATACCCGTCCAATTTAATTTTTTTTTAAATATTATTTGAAAAAGTATCATAATAATGAATCCTTTATATTTACATTTGTTTATTAGTAAGATAAAAAATTAAAGCTTATTTCAGCTGCAAAGATTTTAATGCCTTTATGATTGCAAACTCTAATAGAGGACAGGGTTTGTTTATGAATCATCCAACCTACTATTTCAAGTTTCAACCTGCCGGCTCTATCCAATTGTCGATTACCCTATTTCAATCAAAGAACCTTTAGAAATAAACCCAGAAAATCAAAGCATTATCAGCAGCAAGACAAATAGAATATAGAAGAAGAAATCAAAGCACTAGCAGTACCAAAACCGACAGAACGTAAACCCACACCTTAGATGGTACTGCTACCATCGGAAATCTCACCTACCAAATATATTTAAAACAGAACAGGGACTCGTCCGGCTCGTTAGACATTATTCAACATTGAAAATTAATTTATTGATGTCAAAGGCCATGGACATAAATCAAGACTTAAAAAGAGGCTAATCAAAGAAGTGTATAGGGATTTCAGTGTCGCTGTCGAGTAGTCTCATTTGGTCACTATTGTTGATAGTGAAAGTCGGCCAAATTGGGTAAAAAAAGAATCAATCATCCCATATTTACATGCTCTCTAGTTAATGTTTAAATTCTTCTAGATCGTGATGATCATGTTCTCTTAGTGGTTAAAACTTTTAGATTTATATCTATTGTCCTCAAATTCTAGTGAGGTATATTACATTTCCATGATATAACATATAAGTCTATCAAACTAGTTCTATGATATCGAGTTTAAAACTAAAATATTGTTTCGAACTTAGAGTGTGTCAAACCCTATAATTTATATATAATAGTAATATAATTTAGCTTTCAAATTACCTGCAATGTGAGAAATGGATCAGATGTGACTTCTGCATTAGTTTATGTTATCGAAAATCATTAGCCACACTCACACAACTGTTTTAGACCAACCAAAATTCCTAATACTCCCTCCGTTGTTTATACGAAATTGTCCTTTTAAGCCTCGATTTAATACATCAATTTTATCTCTCCTCAAATTGATGTTTTCCTCGATACTATAAAAAAGAGAGAGACGGAGGAAATGTCGATTGCTGGCTATAAAGAGAGACGGAGGAGCTGTTGATTGCTGGCTATAGAAAAAATCAATTTTATCTCTCTTCAAATTTTATCAATTTTATGATTGCAAACTCTAATAGAGGACAGGGTTTCTTTATGAATCATCCAACTTACTATTTCAAGTTTCAACCTGCTGGCTCTATCCAATTGTCGATTACCCCATTTCAATCAAAGAACCTTTAGAAATAAACCCAGAAAATCAAAAGCATTATCAGCAGCAAAACCAATAGAATATCGAAGAAGAAATCAAAGCACTAGCAGTACCAAAACCGACAGAACGTAAATCCACACCTCGGAAATCTCACCTACCAAATGTTGATTCTATTTAAAACAGAACAGGGACTCGTCGTATCGGGCACGTGCGCGAGTGCTGTAAGAAATGGGACTCCTCCATGTTGTAAGAACTGGGACCCGCATTTGGACCATCTTATAAATTAAACATTATCGATGATTTGACGCAAAGAAGCTGAAGCAAATAGTAAATTATTAGAGAAATTAAAAGGTAATTAAAGTAAATAGTAGAAAAGTGATGTTTGGATAAGAAAATGAAAGGAAATTAAAGAACCTACACCAGCTAAAAGGCAACAAAACGCACTATCTAGTTGCGTTATATAATTGAATAGAAACTTTGTGGAAAAGAATTAATGTTTCTCCAAGTCAGTCAAGAATGTGACGACAACTCCAAGGTCCGATTTTTCAGGCAGCGCTTCTAAAAGACATTGGTCGCTCTTACCTGCACCATTGAATCCGAAAGAATAGAATAGCTATTAAAAAAAAAAAAAATGCTGTTTGCTAGTTGATAGAAACACGAATTAAAAAGAAGCATCTGTATCTCTTGTTAAGAAGTTGATTTTTTTTATTGAGAACAAAAGATTTGATGATATGACACGTCATTTATTTTTGTCCGTCAGCCTTACGTACAAACTGATCATATTTATTAAATGACACAAACCCATAAAGTACGACCAAAAAAAAAAAAAAAAATATTTATTATAAACGATGTGGCCTTGGGATTTGATATGTGACAAAATAAAATATTACTGCGTTACCGTGTAATTCCGCGACGCAACCCTATAAATAAGAAATGGACGACGGGTGCTGTTTATAGCTAGAAATCGCATTAAAAGATTGTGTAGAGAAAAAACGAGAGAAGATGCCAGACTTCCATCGTCCTCCTCTTGAAACTCAAAATCTTGCCTCCATTCAAAGGTTTTATTATCTCTCTTTTCAGTTTTCTTTTTCATTAGATTCATATTCATATAAATATGGTGAGGATTTGCATTGCACTTTTCTTTTCCGTTAGATTCATAATCATTTTTAAATTCTTATAAATATGATGAAAATTTGCATTTGCAGAGAACAAAACTTTATTTCCTTGGCGCAATTCAATGAGGCCTTTAGTTTCTACATTCCGGTACTTTTGGCTTTTTTACAATTGAATCCTCCTCCTCAATCGAAAATTCATCCTGCAAGTTTGTACTCTTTTTCTTTTATAGTGGCTGCACTCATTTACTATCTCTCTTTTACTGCTTCCACGAAGCTTAATATTTCTCATCCCACTAACTCTCTAATCTTTGGCGTAGTTGCTTTCATATCGGGATCTCTTGCTTCAATCTTATTGTTCACTAATACTGTCTCGCCTTTGACTGAGTTTATATTTCTGATTTTATGGGCTTTCTTGTCAATTCTGGTAGTCCATCAACACGTCCCATTAAACAAGAAGGAAACGTACAAAAAGCTTGGAGGAAAGATGAAGAACATTAAGATCCCCGAAAAGATTAGCAATTTATGCAGCAAAAATGAGATCCTTGAAAAGATAAGAAGCTTATGGAGCAAAAACGAGCCGAATCTTCCAAGACATGGATGATATAATAATTAATGAATCAAAATTTTTAATTTTGCATCTTTGTTGTACCCACCTGTTATACTGGGGAAATTATAGAATTTCATAGGCTTTACATTAATTCAAGTCAATTTTTTTTTTCCAAGAAGAATTTGTATAACGTGACGTGGCAGTACATACCATGTCATCAATTAAAAATAAATTTCTTTATTTTGATTTTATATTTATTCTTCTCTGTTTCTTTATTCTTCCAATTTTCAATTTTTTTCTTCTTCTCTCCGCAGACAAATGAAACCCTAATTCTAACCACCAAAATCGTAGATAGTCTCGCCCTGTCGTTTCAAAGCTTCTAAAATCTGAAAATTCTGCCATGGATTCTCCGAATTCCGCCGTTACCTCCACTGTGGCTCTTCGCCAGAAAAGTGTGAGTCTCTCAATACAGATCCCAAGTCCTCTTTCAAGTGAATTTGTGTTGACTTTGATTCTAATTGTGAATGTGTTTTGAGCAACAAAATTTTAATGGGGTTTTGTTGTTATAGTAGTTTGAGCTGTTAAGTCGGTCGTGCTCCGTTTATGAGATGGTTTTTTATTTTTCAAGTTCTGAATTTTTTGGGTTCTGGAGTGAAAGAAATTGAATGCTTTGTTTGGGATGAAGAGATGTTCGAACGCCGTCGTTTTTGGTTGTTTACGTGGGAGTTTTCATTTTTTTTTTTTTCTAATTGTTTAAATATTTTGGGTTAATTTAATTTCAGGAGTCATTATTTTGAGTTTGAGATGTGGCCGTCGCATGGCTTTGCTACTCTCCAACAGGGGCGCTGTCCAGTGTTCACCACAACACAAGGCAACGTGCCCATCGCCTATTTTTTATAAGCTTTAAAACATGAATACCCTTCAAACTTAAAAGTTAAAACTAAGTAAATTTAAATCTAGAGGTTTAAATATTTAAATTATAAAGAATTATTTTTCTCTTATGATGATTGTGAGATATATATATATATATATATATATATATATATATATATATATATATATATATATATATATATATATATATATATATATATATATATATATATATATATATATATATATATATGCAATTGTTGAGGGTATAAACCAGAAATCCTCCAAGAGAGTTCAACACAATCAAGATTATCAAGAAGAACACAGCAAAACAGAGACAGGGTGGAACAACAAAGAAAAGAAGAATGCACACGGTGTTTACTTGGTTCGGATTTTAACTCAAGAATCCTACTCCAAGGCAGGGTTTGTAAGGCCCTAGTTCGTCCACTATATTGAAGTCAGATACAATCACTAATATGAGAATTACAATACTGAAAGCTTAACTCTCACGTGTCTCTCTCTCTCTCTGTTTTTCGTTGTTTACAGAAGGTACAGACCACCTTCTTTATACATGAGCCTAAGGGAAGGTTTGACGGTTATCACAGCCATGTGAGCTTAGCGAGGTTAGTTAGAAAATAACTAACGTAACAAACGCTAGCCATGCAGCTGAATAACCGTCTCATCCTCTTAACAAAATGAGAGGCATTATCCAACAATCTCCACCTTGACTCTTATTTTCCATGGTGAACGAAATAGGTACCCTGCATGCCCTTCCAAAACTACTAAGTTTTCTAAACTCCAAGGATTTCCAAAGCTGAGTGAAGCTTGCTGGTTAGAACTCCTTTCGTTAGTATGTCAGTTGGGTTTGTTAACGTAGAAATCTTTTTCATTTCTACCAATCCTTTGTCAATTATGTCCCTGATAAAGTGCAGCTTGACGTCTATGTGTTTGGTCCTTTCGTGATACATGCTGTTTTTGGTCAGGTGAATGGCACTTTGAGAATCGCAGTGAACCTGGATACATTCCTGTTGCAAGCCCAGTTCATTGATTATTCCTTTCAACCAGAGAGCTTCCTTCACTGCTTCTGTTATGGCTATATACTCAGCTTCTGTGGTAGAGAGAGCAACCACGCGCTAAAGAGAAGACTTCCAGCTCACCAGATTTCCTCCAATCGTGAACACATAGCCTGTTATGGATCTTCTTTTGGTTAAGTCACCTGCATAGTCTGAGTCACAATATCCTTCTACTTCAACCTTGGAGTAGTCTGACCCAGTGTACTTCAAACCAACGTCAATGGTGCCCTTTAGATACCTTAGAATCCATTTAGTAGCTTCCCAGTGAGCCTTTTCTGGTTTGCTCATGAATCGACTCACCAAGCTGACTCCATATGCAATATCAGCTTTGGTACACACCATTGCATACATGAGGCTCCCCACAGCACTTTGATAAGGAATATCTTTCATATCCACATCTTCTTCAGACGCAACAAACTCATCATGGGCAGCAAGCTTAAAGTGTGCACCCATGGGGGTTGTAACAGGCTTGGCTTCTGCCATATCAAAGGCCTGAATTACTTTTCTAATGTAGTCCTTTTGAGATAGAGTTAGGACCTTCTTTGGTCTGTCCCTATTGATATCAATCCCAAGGATCCTGTTAGCTCTCCCCAGATCCTTCATTTCGAACTCAGATTTGAGCTTCTCTTTCAACACTTGGATCTCTGTTTTATCATGGCAGACAATGAGCATATCGTCTACATACAGTAGGAGATAGATGTAGCTGTTGTCCTCTTAACTTTTGGAAGTAAACGCAGCAGTCATGGTAGCTTCGTTTGAACCTTTGCTTGAGCATGAATTCATCAAACCTTTTGTACCATTGGCGGGGAGACTGCTTCAGACCATAGAGTGACCTTTTCAACAAACACACCTTGTTTTCTTCCCCTTTCTTGATGAAGCCTTCGGGTTGAGCCATGAAAATTTTCTCCTCCAGATTCCCATGTAAGAAGGCAGTTTTTACGTCAAGTTGTTCAAGTTCCAGGTCCTTTATGGCAGTGATGGCAAGGATGATTCTTATTTAGGTGTGCTTAACAACCGGTGAGAACACATCATGGTAATCGACTCCTTCAACTTGGGAGTATCCTTTTGCCACGACTCTAGCTTTAAATCTGGCTTTCTCCCCCCCTGGAATTTCTGGTTTTCTCTTGAAAATCCATTTGCAGCCAATGACTTTCTGATTCTCTTCCTTTTCCACAAGCGTCCAAGTCTCATTTTTTGTGAGAGAGTTCATTTCCTCATCCATGGCTGCTTTCCAGTGTAGCCAATCTTTGCTCTTACAGGCTTCGAAGTAGTTTCTTGGCTCTTCTATATCAAGGGTGTCAACCACGTTCAAAGCATAAGCTGTTAGCTCTGCATGCCCAAAGGTATTTGGGGGGGCTATGGTTTGAGCATATCTGGCATGTCTGACCACTTCCCTTCTAACTCGATCTCTGGCCAGCTGATAGTTCATTATGTCACTGCTTTCTGCTACAGCTCCACCTGCTTCTTCTGGTTGATGGATGTCACTCACGTCTATTGATGTATCCTCTTCATTCCCTCCATTTTCAAGGTCATCTTCTTGTAAGGGTGTTTCGAATTCAGTCAGCTCCACCTTAATCTGAGTAGATGCTGTTGTATTTTCTTTTGGTTCCCGCATGTTAGTCTTATACGGTACTCGCTCATTGAAAGTAACATCTCTGCTTATTATGGTTTTATTTTCAGAGATTATCCACACTTTGTACCCTTTGACACCTTGAGGATATCCTAAGAAAATGCACCTTTTAGCTCTTGGATCTAACTTTCCTAGCTTAGAGTGAACAAAGGCAGTGCAACCAAATATTTTGAGGTGCTGGTAACTCGGGGGTTTCCTAAACCATTTTTCTTCAGGGGTTGTGAAACCTATAGCCGAACTAGGTGACCTATTAATCAGATAGCAAGCTGTGTTTGCTGCTTCAGCCCAAAATCTTTTAGGCAAGCCAGAGTCAACTAACATGCATCTTACTTTGTCCAATATTGTCCTGTTCATTCTCTCAGCAATACCATTTTGCTGAGGGGTATAGGTGCATGTCTTATGTCTAGTGATCCCATTAGCCATACACAAGTCATCAAATTCCTTATTGCAATATTCCAGTCCATTATCAGTCCTTAATGTCTTAATTTTCTTTCCAGTTTCAGTTTCAACTAAATTTTTCCATTAAATGAATTTCCTAAGGGCTTCACTTTTGTGTTTCATAAAATATATTCAGACTTTTCTAGTAAAGTCATCAATGAAGCTAATGAAGTATTGATTCCCAGATAAAGACAGAGGTATTTGGGGTGAACCCCACAAATCAGAGTGGACATATTCAAGCACATCACATGATTTATAAGATGCATTAGGGAATTTGAGTCTATGGGCTTTACCAAACGTGCAACTTTCACAGAAGCCAAGATCCTTTACTTTCATTGCTTTAATCAGACTTTGTTTGCACAATTCTTGAAGACCTTTTGAGCTGATATGTCCCATTCTCCTATGCCAGGTAGTCATCTCATCTTGTTCTATGGTGGTCATGGCAGCTTTCCCAGTTAGGACAGTTCCTTGGAGAATGTACAGACCCTGCTTCATAGTCCCCTTCATCACCATCTCTTTATCCTTGAAGACCTTGAGAGTACCTCCACCTGAAGCATACGTCAACCCCTTTGCATCAAGCAAACTCAAAGAGACCAGATTTCTTTTCAGGTCTGGAACATATCTCACTTCTGAAGGGTCTTTAAACTGCCATCCCACATCCTGAACTGGATTGAACCGATACCAGAAACTTGACATGTCATGTCATTTCCCATAAGCACTTTACCTCCATTTAGGGACTTATACGTGTAGAACCAGTCCCTCCTAGGTGTCATGTGATAGGTGCAGGCTAAATCCAGTATCCAGTCTTTGTGATCATCAATGGAGGACACCATTAGAGCAGTGGCAACCTCACTTTCTGCAACAGCAGCAATGACCTCTGAGTCTCCATTTTCTTTCAGTTTCTTGAGCCTTGATTTGCAAAATCTTCTAATATGACCTTCTTTGTTGCAAAAGTAACAGATCACTTTCTTGTTAGACTGCGATTCTTGCTTGTTTTTGTGACAGTGCTTGCCCTTCTTGTTATACTTCTTCTCTAATCTTGCGTTAACGTAGAGACCATCTCCATTCCCCTTTCTTTCAGTCCTTATCTCAAGATCTCTTATCCTGAGGGTAGCAATCACATCATCTAGAGATACATTTTCTCTGCCATATTTAATGGCATTCTTGACATCTTTGTAAGAATCGGGTAAGGAGTTTAATAAGAGAATGGCTTGAGTATTGTCACCCAGTTCTTCACCACTGTCAGTAAGATCAATTACCAGTTTTTGAAAATCATCAAGATTGTCTTCCAAAGATTTTGCAGAGTTCATTCTAAAACCGAAGAGTTGTTCCTTTATATATGCAATTCCAGGAACCGATTGGGACATATATAAAGATTCAAGTTTAAGCCAGACCTTAGCAGATGTGTCTTCGTTTCTGACTTTTCTCATCACGTTATCAAAGAGGTTTAAGATGATTGTACTGTACGCAAGTTCCATCATATCTTTCTTTTCCATTTTAGTCAAACTTGGAGGCATGTTCTTCTCTCTACCGAGGGCACGATGGCATTTCTGTTGCACAAGAATGGCCTTCATTTTCTGTCTCCAAAGGACAAAATCCATCTTCCCTTCAAATTTCTCAACTTCAACCTTTGTACCACCCATTTCTGAAATCTCTTCTTCCCTTTGCAGAACAACTCTTACTCTTCAGGAAACAATCAACCTAAAGCTCTGATACCAATCTATTGAGGGTATAAACCAGAAATCCTCCAAGAGAGTTCAACACAATCAAGATTATCAAGAAGAACACAGCAAAACAGAGACAGGGTGGAACAACAAAGAAAAGAAGAATGCACACGGTGTTTACTTGGTTCGGATTTTAACTCAAGAATCCTACTCCAAGGCAGGGTTTGTAAGGCCCTAGTTCGTCCACTATATTGAAGTCAGATACAATCACTAATATGAGAATTACAATACTGAAAGCTTAACTCTCACGTCTCTCTCTCTCTCTCTGTTTTTCGTTGTTTACAGAAGGTACAGACCACCTTCTTTATACATGAGCCTAAGGGAAGGTTTGACGGTTATCACAGCCATGTGAGCTTAGCGAGGTTAGTTAGAAAATAACTAACGTAACAAACGCTAGCCATGCAGCTGAATAACCGTCTCATCCTCTTAACAAAATGAGAGGCATTATCCAACAGCAATATTACCATATATATGATAAATTGTACTTTAAATTAGTGCATAATTTTGTAGTTTCTCTTTCTCATACCAGAAGTTTAATTCTAGTACCGATAGGATTGACTGCCAATCAGTAAAAAATAAATAAATAAATATTACAGTGTAATAGATCTTCACCAATCATGAGTAAAATTGCAGATCTTTTACAAGATCCTTCAAATTTCAGGAAATTCTATGTCAAAAGAAATCCAAATTCGATTCTTCATCCTTTCTGCATTTAAGCCAATTTGACATAATTAGCAAGAGGGTTTTGTCTATAACTATACATCATCCTGAAACTTGTAAACCAAAAGCGTAAAACTTGTAATATGCACTTTCATGACCAAAGCCTTTGCAATACCATTCAATTATTGCTGAAGATAAACATTCTGCCTAATTTAATTTGTAAACATGTTTGCTTTTCCCACCATACTTTCACTAATCATGTTTACTTCGTCCTTCTGCAATTAGGCCTCCTCAATATATCTTATATGTATCCTCATGGCTAGAGGAAATACATTCTTGCAAGTGAACATAGGTAGAGATAAAACTGGCAGTAACACTAGGGAAATAAGATCCATCGTTCCATATAAAGCTGAGTTGTGTAAGTTCTCTCATCTCATTATCGAATTTATTTCCATTTACCCTCGTATCATCACACATTTCAACGTAAGGACAGAAATGTGTAGATGCAAAAAATCTACCGTCATGAAAATAGGGTGTGATCCCGTGAGATTGAGGTCACTGACAATCCGTTAGACCTGCACACATGAAAGGGCAAGCGTGAAGCTTCCGGAAAACACCGAGGTGGTGTTTGCCGTAGGCACTCCCGACGCTCAAGTCAGCAAGGCTGAAAGAGATTTAATAAGAATTAAGGAGAAGAAGAATTACCAGGAGTCTTGTCGGAGGCTAGGACTACGGCGGAGGCGTCGGGTTCTTGGGAGCAAGAACTTAGGAGCAAATAGATGGTTTTGAGTGGTGTAGATTAACTGTGAGAGATTGCATGCATAATGAGAGGGCAAGCCTCTATTTTTATAGTGAACCTAAGGGGTTGGAATCCTAGTAGGACATTGAGTCCTCTTTTGGGAGATAATCCCTATCATAAAAGAGATATGATTTCTTAACCTTATCAGATCAAGTTTAATAGCTTAAATAAGAGTTGGAATCTTAGTAGGACACTAAGCCCTATTTTGGGAGATAATCCCTATCATGAAAGAGATATGATTTCTTGACCTTATCAGATCAAGTTTAATAGTTTAAATAAGAGTTGGAATCTTAGTAGGACACTAAGTCCTATTTTGGGAGATAATCCCTATCATGAAAGAGATATGATTTCTTGACCTTATCAGATCAAGTTTAATAGTTTGAGTAAGATTTGAAATCTTAGTAGAAGAGGAAATAGAATGAGATTCTGATTTTCTATTTATACTCTGTTGCAGGCTAATGGGTTGAAACCCAGTTTAGCTTAACTTATAGGATAGCCCAACTCATAGAGTAGGTAGGTCGCAAGGTGATTTTAAGCGTGGGCCCAATCGGGATTGGGTTGAGGCCTTGGGCCGTGACATGTTTATTTTGTTATTGGGCCCTGTCAAGCCCAAGACGATTTTTGGCCCTAACAAAATGAAGACACATTACCAAGAGAAGTCAGCTTGCTTGGCTTTTGCAGCAACTCATTGCTATTCTTCACGAATGAAAGATCTATAGAATATACATTCCATCCAGCAAGGAAATTGAAAATCTCATTATGGAGGGAACACTGTATAGTTGAACCAGCATTGCGTAATTATCTGATAGCACTCTCGCCTGGTGATTTTTTGATACCTTTTTCTCTCATCGACACTCTTACCTTCTCAACACCATCCCACTTCCCCTCTTCTGCATAAATATTCGATAATAAAACATAATTACCAGAATTCCATGGTTCAAGATTAGTAAGCTCTTTAACAACATGTTCTGCAAGTTCTAAATCGCCATGAGTTCGGTAAGCACTTAGCAGAGCACCCCATAAAGCAGCATTTGGCCTAATACTCATGCTTGTAATCAGGTCATAAGCTTCTCTAACACATCCACTATGTCCAAGGACATCAACCATGCATCCATAATGCTCGAGATTTGGCTCTACATTGTGCCTTTCAGTCATTGAAGCAAACAACTCCCACCCTTTTTCCACCATCCCAGCATGAGCACAACACGTTAGAACACCCAAAAAGTAGCAGCATTCGGAGTCACACATTTCGTCATCATTTGCTCAAACAATTCAACCCCGAGCTCACCCCTTCCATTGAAAGCCAGGCCTGAAATCATGGCATTCCAAGAAATCACATTTTTTTAGGCATTTCACTAAAAAATCTTTCTAGCGATCTCCAAAATTCCACACTTGCAATAAAAATCAACTATGGCATTTCCAGCTGAAACAATATTCTGATAAAGACCACTTGATTTAGCATAAGAATGAATCCACTCCCCAACATCAACAGCTCCCAAACAAGCACAAACAGGCAACACACTAACAATAGTTACGCCATCCATTTTCGGGGCTAGTTGATTCGGCAGGTGAGTTGTTACACACTCCTTAGAGGATTTCGACTTCCATGACCACCGTCCTGCTGTCTTAATCGACCAACACCTTTTGTGGGTTCTAGGTTGCGCAGATTGGGCACCGAACCCTGGCTTGCTTCATCCCGCATCGCCAGTTCTGCTTACCAAAAATGGCCTACTTGGAGCTCTCAATTCCGTGGCACAACTCAACGAAGCAGCCACGCCGTCTTACCTATTTAAAGTTTGAGAATAGGTCAAGGGCGTTGCGCCCCCGATGCCTCTAATCATTGGCTTTACCCGATAGAACTCGCCCACGGGCTCCAGCTATCCTGAGAGAAACTTCGGAGGGAACCAGCTACTAGACGGTTTGATTAGTCTTTCGCCCCTATACCCAAGTCAGACGAACGATTTGCATGTCAGAAACACTCACACACGCCTTAAGCAGTGGTGAAAATATTTAATTTGTTAAAAATAAATCAATTCAATGCCACCGCAAGAAAACCAAAACCAAGTTAACCCAAAAACCAACCCAGTTAATCGAAAAGCATGCAAGAATTCAGTTGACCTGCACGAATTTAGTTACCTTCAATATCTTAATTGTATATAGTATGGCCTAAGTTGATTAAGAATTTAGTATGTACATTAACTATGCTGGTTGAGCAATCATCAAGCTCAATACAACCAATATTGATAGTGAAGTTATTTATAAGTCAAACACGTTTTTATTATTAAGAAGAATGTTCCCCAAATTAAACATTGATTTATTTATTTTTCCAATGAACTAAGACAATGGATAGTCATTTTCTATAAATCAAAGTCATTCGCATAACAATAAATTAAAATTAGCTCACAACCTAATTTTACAAACTTTCTTTCACAACTCCAACTTGATAACTCACAATTAGACAGACATAATTCATTGCAAACTAACCTATTGCGAGCTATCATATCAGAGTTGTGAGAGAAAGTTTATGAGATTGAGTTGTAAGTGTAGTATCGCCCTCTTCGTGTAAACTATTACCAGACAAATAACAACAACTATTAAATCAAGTATCATTTTTCAAGGATCGTATCAACTCTTAAAATGAAGTTCAGCTTATTAGATTTTCGGTCTCTACTTAAAAGCACTTTTTTTGTTTGTCTCTACTTAATTTAAAGACATTAAAATGATAATTACACATAAAGATTTGGTCACTTGGTTTTGGTTTTGGTTTTCTTGTACAAGTTTCTCAAACACATTAAACTGAAGTTTTAATGTGAAAGTAAGATTTGGTTAGTTTTAATCAATTTTAAAATACATCTTTGCAGGAGTTAAATCATAAACTTGTATTAATTGTATTTTAGATTTGGGGCGTTAATTCATAAATGGATACCAGAGAAGATAGAAATATGTTTGTAAAAAGAAGAAATCGCATTAATATGTGTAATACCTATTCATCAGTTTTTCTATAATCAAATGTGTAATGTGGCGTTTACGTGGAGATGGATGAGGCTTAATATGTCATCAAACATTACTTAATA
Source organism: Pistacia integerrima (assembly GCA_026225825.1). Classification (NCBI taxonomy): domain Eukaryota; kingdom Viridiplantae; phylum Streptophyta; class Magnoliopsida; order Sapindales; family Anacardiaceae; genus Pistacia; species Pistacia integerrima. The sequence continues at coordinate 774,142 of CM047748.1, forward strand.
TGTCAGTAAATGGAAAACATAATACAAGTCAATGAATGGAGGATTTAATTCCATGACTTAGTTCTATAAATATGCACTCTCTTGTTTATGCAGTCACTTGAATCGGCTGGAACGAGAGAAGATGCAAGACTCCCACCTAATCCTCCATCGTCCTCCTGTTGAAACTCAAAATCCTGCCTCCATCCAAAGGTTCTCTCTCTTTTCACTTTTCTTTTTCATTAGATTCATGTTCATTTTTAAATTCATACCCAGCTCCTACCCACTTCACGAGTAGCAGACGACCTTCCATCAGAGTCAGAGATAGGTTTCTTTTCGGGTGTGTTGGGAATTCCCAGTTCTTTCTTACCTCTGCTTCTCTTATCGCTTCTTCTGGATACATCAAAGTATCATTTTTTATTGCTTCAACACCAAACCAGCTGACTCCTCATGGGACAAATAATATGACGAGCTTCAGCACGCAAAGAAATGTTGTATATCATTTTTGGGCTTCCATGTAACTTGCCATGAAACTTGTATACCTAGGAAAATGTTGGGTTGGTTGAGCTTTTTGGGCTTTTTAGGGCAATCGGGCCTTTGCCCTTCAATAGGCATGAAGCTTTCATGCAACTTGAAAATCTAGAAGAAATGTTGGACTTGTTAGGCGTTTTGGGCCAATCAGGCCTTGACTATCAAGCGGCCCGTGATAATAGGCAACGCAACTGCTAACAAATAACTAACATTTTTTGCTTGTTGTCTGAATATTATTATTTAATAAATAATGCCAAATATTATTGCTGAGGATATACAAATTTATTGAATTATAACGGGAACCCAAGTTTATTTAATATTAATATAAAATACATGTGTTATGCCTAAAAAGTCAGGACTTACGTGGATTCTCGTTAGCAAGAGCTAATTAGAATTTAGGGAGGCTTTGTGTCGTCTAGACGCTGCCACATCGCGCAATAACGGAAAATGTATGGTTCTTGTCAGTGCAGTAGGTGAGTGTCGGGCTTGCCAATGGCTAAGAATCGTCCACCTGCCCAAGCCTTACACAATTTAAGAATGTCTCTCGTGCAAACAACCAATGAAAAGCGGGTTAGGAATTGTACCACACCTGTTAGAGCGCAAATTCATGATTATTACCTTGAATCATTCCACTATAAATAGAGAGCTCATCTCTCATTTACGGGATTAACTTATCTTTAGTCTTAAATAACATACATTCTCTCTATCTCTCTCTATATTCTCTTTAGATTATAATTCAACTCGTTTCACGCAACTTGACTGTAACCATATATTAATACGATTACAGTGGACGTAGGATTCACTTTTGAGTATCCAAATCACTTTAAAAACTGTCTTTTATTTTTTCTCTTGCTACATATTTTCATACTACGTGTAACTTTTAAAACTCTCTTTAATACTTTACACGTGTGAGTCATTGATGCCAAAATTAAATATCAACAACACGTTTGTGTTGTAGTTTAAAATTTGGTTTTAATAGTTTGGCAAATTTATGGAACCACGTTCATCATTAGATGTGGTCAAATATACAATCACTCTAACTCGCGATGGGTTAAAATTGCCAGGCCCATATACCTGGATGAATAACTTTTCTTCTACGGAACAAAAATATTCTGTCTTTGTATCGAGAATTTTATTAGTAAAAAGAAAAAAGCCAGCGCGTATTCAATCTTAGCCCCCCACCGCCGATCGGTGCCCCACTTAGTGCCCTCAACAGGAGATTCATTCAACACATTAATGGTGACAGTTGCAGGATATGTCTTTTTCGTCTTCGTCATTGTCATAACCTCCTCGCGGACCGCGCTTATAACCTCACACTATAAATCCAGCATGTCAGAAAGGGCAGTAAATAATAACCTTAATTTCAACACGTGTCCATGAACTGACGTGGACATTATTTAGGCCATTATTTAGGACATGATTATACGTCTTGTTTGAGTGACTTTAAACACAAATTGGATAGAATTTTTTCTTTATATGAGAACAGATACAATGGAAGTAGAAGTGGAAGTAGAAGTGGAACATCTAGGAGAGGCGATCAGGACTTTGATGTAGCCCCCCCTCAAGGATCAAGCAAGTGGGCGTATGTGGGACGTGGCAGAAGCTCTAGCTCTAGCTCTAGCTCATACATACATAGACCAAATGAGATGACTCGCTACCTACAGGTGGACTTGACCTTTATGACGATGAAGGAGCAACTTGACATGGATATTCTTTAATGGTGGAACCAACAAGAAAGTCAATTCCCCATTATATCCCAAATGGCACGTGACATTTTATGCGTGTTAGGTTTCTACAATTGCATCCGAGTCAACATTTTCAACGAGTGGTCAGATTGTTGAAGAGAGAAGATGTTCTTTAACCGATGAGATGATTGAAGTGATAACGTGTTTACGGGATTGGACTCATGGAGAAAGAAGACTACAACAACACCCTGAAGATCCCGAACTACTCGAACTCTTTAGGAATACATATTTGAATAATGTAACTAGTGTTGACGATGAAATTGAAGATGAATAATTTAATAAAAAAAATTATTTAATTGTTTATTTGTGAAGCGTGAATGTGTGAAATGTGAATATTATATTTATGTTAAAAATTAAAATTAACTATTAATTTATTATTTTTTAAAATTAATTAAATTTTTAGAAACTTACTAATCAACCCCTAAAAAATACTAAAAACCCCCTATAAAATTTCGTTTTGCCCCCAAAATATAAAAAAAATGAGGGGGAAAAATAAAAATTTCCAAATCCCATGGGACCAGTCCCACAGTGCCTAAGGCACGTCCAGGTCTGATTTTTCTCATGGGCCTAGGGAGACTGACGGTCCCATTTGGGACCCGATCCCAAGCGAGGCCTAGGCACAGGGCATGGGAGCAAGGGACAGGTCCCTTGCCCAGGTATAATATATATATATATGCTTATATGCTATGAAGAAATCAACTTAAACAGAGCCTAAAAACGTAAATTAGTTCTTACCGAAAATTAAATCCACAACGTTACCATTCGATTCAATAATGTTAAATTAAGATATTTCAATTTTTATGATGATTTATTTATTGTTGATACTTGATTTTGACACCAACTAAACACACGTGTGAAATGTTGAGCTAACTCAGAAGACATACACGAATGGGAGAATACAGAATGATAAAGAGATGGAGAACAATGTTTAAAGTGGTTTGGATGCTTAAAAAAGGGGTTCCTACATCCATTGGTATTTTATTGATATATGAGATCAGGTCGCGGAGAATACAGAATGATAAAGAGATGAAGAACAATGTTTAAAGTGGTTTGGATGCTTAAGAAAGGGATTCCTATGTCCATTGGTATTGTATTGATATATAAGATCAGGTTGCGTTCAGCGAGCTGAGAGAGACTGTATGTATGCTATTTCAAAGAGAAATTAGCTAATCCCACAAACGAGAGAGGAACTCTTTATTTATAGTGGGATGAGTTGAGATAATTATTACTAAATCTGTAAATGGGTTAGATTGCCGTGCAAATCCTTCCTTACGTCCCGTTGCCCACCTGCTTAAGTGATTTATGCGATGCGTGCAAGGATTAGATACGTGGACCTTCTCCAGTCTTTTGTTGGTTTGACGCACACCCACTGCACTGGCAGGAGCATGCCGCTCATGTCATCACGCGACGTGATTGCGCCTAGATGGCTGCGAGATTTACCTAAGCTCTGACCACTTATGCTGACTGGACTCTACATCAGCCCTATTTTTTCATGTAAAACATATATATATATATATATATATATATATATATATATATATATATATATATATATATATATATATATATATATATATATATATAGAGAGAGAGAGAGAGAGAGAGAGAAGTGTTTCCCACTTGTGAATCAGAATACTTTCCATGTCTATTAAATGTTTCCAACTTGTGTTATTAGCCAATTGCCATCTAAGGGGGTGTTTGTCTGAGCTTATGAAAATTAGCTTATAAGCAATAATTGCTTATAAGCTAAAATTAACTTATAAGCATTTGAAATTTTAAGCAATTACGTGTTTGGTTAAAGTACTTATAAGTGAATGATAAGTAATTGACGTGTTTGGTAAAATGTGGCTTATAAGTATATTTTATTATAAAATTACTAAAAAAGCTACTACATTAAACAAGGACATACTATGGAATTTTAAAATTAAATAAGGATAATGTGGTAATATACTTGGTCAAACTAGCTTATAAGCAAAGTACTTATAAGCCAAAAAAAAAAAGTACCTCCCCCCCAACTTATTTTTTTTAGCTTATAAGCTCAACTTATAAGCTCAAAAAAATTATAAACAAACAGGTCAGCTTAATTTTAGAGCTTATAAGCAAGTTTGACCAGCTTATAAGCTTAGACAAACGCCCTCTAAGTTTGATCAATGTCAGTGATAATGGGCGTTAATGATTCATAGGATAACTTGAACTTGGTGATTAAGTATGAAACGTGAATAATTAGAAGATGATGAACATGTGTCCCAACAAATATCTCTTCCGAACACGTGTTAATAATTAGAGGATGCATGAGCTTTTTTATCTCAACAGCAAATAACGGATTGAATGAAAAGCCGTTGATCAGTCAAACAATTGTTTATTTAAGTTTCTAATTCTCTCATATTTCTCCATGGAAAATCCATCTTTTTAGATTTGGGCCCTTAATTCTATGTCACTCTAAACTTGTATTAACAAATAATTTATAATTTAAAATACCATTAATACATCTAATCATCATCTTTTCTTAGTTAAATAACATTTTTTTAATATTATTTTTTCAATCAACAAGTCCATCGTGAACACTTGAAATATATATATATATATAAATTGTCAGAATGGGTTGGGTGTAGATAGAAAAAATCTACTAGGTCTAATCTTGTGAGGTTGAGGTCATTGACAATCTACTAGACCTGCACACACGAAAAGACAAGCATAAAGCTTATGGGAAACACCGAGGTAGTGTTTGCCATAGGCACTCTAATGCTCAAGTCAGTAAGACTGAAAGAGACTCATTAATAAGAGTTAAGGGAAGTAAGGATTACCGGGAGTCTTGTCGGAGGCTAGGACTACAGTGAAGGTGTAGAATTCTCGGGAGCAAGAATTTAGGAGCAAGTAGATGATTTTGAGTAGTGGAGATTCCATGAATTATGAGAGGGCAGGCCTTTGTTTATATAGTTAACCCCAAGGGGTTGGAATCCTAGTAGGACACAAAATCCTACTTTGGGGAGATAATCCCTGACGGGAAAGAAATACGATTTCTTGCTTTTATCAGATTAGGTTTACTAATTTCAGTAAGATTCAGGATCTTAGCAGAAGAGGAAATAGAATAGAATTCTGATTTCGTATTTATGGGTACTGTTGTAGGCTAATGGGCCGGAACCTAATTTAGCTTAACTTATAGGATAACCCAACTCATAGAGTGGGTAATTCACAAGGTGACTTTAAGCATCGACCCAACAGGAATTTGGCTAAAGCCTTGGGTTATGACATGTTTATTTCATTATTGGGCCTCATCAGGCTCAAGACGATTTTTTGCCCATACAGTTAACCCCCCACTCTCTAAGTTAAATGGTATTTAGCTTAGAGAGAAGATTTAATCGAATGAGTGCGAACTAAGCAGATCAGTGCTAGTAGCTCGTTAGGTCAGATGGACCGTTGTTTGGAGAAAGTTCGCTTGACCAACTTGAGTTGGGAGGATTTTGCTCGACCAACCTAAGTTGGGAGGAGTTTGCTTGACCAACCTGAATTGTGAGGAGTTTACTTGACCCACCTAAGTTGAGAGGTGAATGCTTGACCAACCAGGGTTGGGAGAAATATGAGACTCGCTCGGCCAACCTAGGTTGGGAGGAGTTGTCGACTTGTAATAGAAAACCTAGTTGTTAGGGTCTATGGTCGAGTCAGCATGACCAACTTGTAGTTGAACTCCCAAGGCATTGGGCCTTGTGGCCGAGTCGGCATAACCGACGTGCAGCTAAAATTCAAGGAATTAGGCATTGTGGTCGAGTCAGCTTAATCGACTTGTAGTTGAAATTCAAAGCATTAGGCCTTGTGGCCGAGTCGGCATGACCGACTTATAGTTGAAAATTAATGTATTAATCCTTGTGGCCGAGTCGGCGCGATCGACTTGTAGCTGAAATTCAAAGCATTATGTTTTGTGGCCGAGTCGGCGTGAGTGACTTGTGGTTGAAAATCAATGTATTAGGCCTGATCCTATATGGAGTTGGCCTTTGGAGCTGGAGGTTGTTTACATGAGGTTGTCGATGTTCGTTTAAAGGTGAATGAGCTGAATGGAGAAGTGATTTATGGCAAGCATGTGCAACACCAAATGAAAAATAAAACTTAGATGAGAAATGGCATGCATGGAGTGCATTTATTAACAGTAAACTGAGTAAGTCAAATGGAGAATAAGTCATAAGGAGAAATAATATGCACGGCAGCATGGCGTGCATGTGTAAGATCAAATGAAAAATAAAACTTAAATGGAGAAATGACATGCATGTATCAAGTAACAAGCCGTATGGAGAAGTAATAAGCTAAATGGAGGTGAATGAGCCAAATGAACTCATGGTCGAACGCAGTGCTAATCATAAAACGATGGTTTTAAAACTGAACTGACCCGGCCAATTCAACAGATTGAACCGAGACCCGAGGCCTCCTCCGGGTCAGGTTACACTTTCAACTGTTTCAAGTTTGAAATCTTGCAAACACAGCCCATTACCAAATCAGTCCCTAAAGGTTTGAAATCTAACAAACACACCCTCTAGCCAAATGCAAATCGACAATGACCTCCCCTTTTTCGATGACCTTCCACCTTCCCTTGCTATCGAAAACCACCTTCTGCCTTTCTTCGGGGCTGTGACACTTCATCTCCCACCGCCGCACGATGTTTCGTCGTCCAACAATTTTTCTTCCATTTTTCAGTGTCGATCGGCCTTCTCCGGCATTAAGAGGCCTCCTCAGCCACCGATCTACCTTTTTCCAAGCTCCCTTGCTATCATTCACGAAGAACCACAGTCATCTCACCAAAAAAAGCCACCGTAACCTTTAACTTCCACCACTAATCTACCATTTTTTTACGATGCCTCAACTTGCCAGCTACCGATTCGTTCTCCCCATCACCTAATCTATCCCCCCTGGGGTGTCGCCGCTGCTTTTCCAGTCGATTGCCAATTTGCATTTGGCCAGGGGTTGTGTTTGCTAGATTTCAAACCTATAGGAAATTATGGTATTTATCAGGCGTGTGTTTGCTAGATTTTAAACCTGTTAAATCATTGGTTAAATCACTAGTTTAACCGGTTAAACCCTGTGACCTGGTTGCCTGAACAGGTCACCCCCCGGGTCGGGTTTTAAAACCTTGCATAAAACTGTATTTTCATTCTTACGCTGAGCTGAGTGACGACTTTTACAATTGTTACTTGGGTGTGTTTTTGTCTCATGGGGGTGATTGAGTATGTGTCAAATGGAGTTATCTGGTCCAAGTATAAATAATTTGAGGGATTATATCCTTGTTGTGAGGTAGCTTGGAATCCACTTAGCTCGGCCCACTATATCGTGTGGCGAAGGTGTGCTGAGTCAAATCAAGTTGACTAGGAGAACCAATTTTTATTTTTATTTTGCCCATTCGGTTGGCTAAGCTGAGTGGAGAGAGTTCTTGTTGTAGTGTGATTAAAGCCGCATGGAGACAAAACTGAGTGGGAGTTGCAGGGCCAATTGAGACAAATACTCATGTGTTGCTCGCTCAGTGGAGTGAGTCGAGTGAAGCCATTGTGCATTCCGCAAAGCGAACTAGATTTCCAAATAAAACTCTTATCAAAGCATGTGAGCACAAATATGGGATATGGGCTCATTGTGTAGAAGGCTGAAAATAAGCGGCCCCTTTGGTTCACAATTTTTCACTACTCTATTCCTTATTCTATCTAAAATACACATTTATTTCCTTATTCTCAAAATATTATTTTATATTATTGAACTCTTTTAAACCCCCTAGACTTGTTAATTTAACTAAACACCCCCTAATTTTTTTTTTTAGAAATTGACAAAAACACCCCTGCAACCTACATTTGCCAGGTTTCGGCCACCACTGTCAGAAGCTAGTCGGAATATAGTATAATGACACACTACTGGCTGGATCTGGCCGATAGTACACCAATCTAGCCTTTTCTAGCTAGATCTACAGTGGATCTGGCCAGAAAAGGTTAGATCTACGACCAAAGATCTAGCCATTGACAGCTAGATCTTTGGCCGTAGCCAGTCGTTAACGACGGCCAAGATATGGTTGTCGTTGACCATCAACGACAACCATATCTTTGGTCATCGTATGCGGCTAGATCCACCGTAGATCTGGTTGGAAAATGCCATATCGGGGCACAATCGACCAGATCCAACCAGTCGTGCTTTGTATGGCAACTCCGGCCACCCTTCGGCAGTGGTGGCCAACTGTCAGTATTTAATGGGTGGGTGGGGGTGTTTTTGTTAATTTTTAATATTTTATTATAGGGATGTTTAGTAAATAAACAAACCTATCGGGTATTTTTGTTAATTTTCAAATCTTATATCGTAATAACCACCCAATTTTACATTTTTCAAAATATTATTCTAACAAGAATGAGAATAATGAACCAAATGCACCCAATAAGAACAACTCACCTTTCCAAAATTTTGTCACATGGCTTTTTTAACCAAGGTGCATTAAATGCCATAAAATAATGTTTTGGCATTCATTCAAAACCTGTAACTTCTTTTTTTTCATCTCTTTTTAAGTTTTACTTTTTCCAGTCGAAGGTGTGGGCGATTTCTCCAGAGATTCCACAGTGATTTCTCCTGATTCTTTCATTTTGTTTTTCTTTGTTCTTTTTGTGTTCTTAAAACCTTCTAGGCTACTCTTGGATGAATCTGAGGCGATTTTTGTCTACTTTTGAAGAAGAAAAATTTGGGTTTGTCTTAAATACGGTTTTTGAGTTTGTCAAAGATGATTTTGACATTCTTTTGAGTAGTTTTTGACATATGCTGGATAGAACACGAGATGAGCAATTTTTAAAGGACCTTTAGTATTTGGAAGTGCTTGGCTTTTGTGGTTTCAAAAGAGGATTTGCAAAGGGGAATGGGATTTGGTGATTTTGAAGGGGAGTCAGTATAGTTGGGCATTTCACTCTCGGTTTGACTTTGCTTCGAACGAGTTGAGTGGTATCTTGGCATTGACGGCAAGAAGTCGAAACTAGTCAGTGTATATTTTTACCAGTTGCCATGGACTAAAGGAGTTCGATTCAAGGTCTGTGGGATTTGGTAATTCGACATGGTTACAACGTTACCATTCTATAGATAGGTACTTGTGCCATATTGGCTTTTCAGAGCATATTCATTGTAGACAGAGGCCAAAGATGGAACTACTACAAAGATCAATATGTAGACGTATGCACTAATCACAACTGGAAAGCCCAAAGTAGTTGCCCCTTCCGACAAAGAACGTAGCTTCAGATTGCTTAGCATTTTTACAGTAGCAGGATTGAAATATAGTTGCATGATGAACTTTAGATAGTTATTGATTGCATATAAAAATGTTGGAATAGCGAGAAGAACATTGTTGCAGGTTGCCTGCAAAAATGTGGATATTGAGAGGAGGGGCTTTTCTTCAACTTTTTGACGCCTGGCTAACAACAAGGAAGACTTTGAGAATGTGTTGCTTTGAGGACACCCTGTTCTTGTGTCGATTGTCAACCCTCGATACAGATTTGGTAGTGGGGACACCAATCTGGAATGGTAGACGCTACATTCTATTTCCCCATTTTTACTGATTTACCCCAAAAGAATCTATTGCTCTATACAAAATTGAATCAAGTTAGTAATAATGCTCTAAGATTGAGCTTTGTCATAAATTCAAAGCTTATTGGTTCGATTTGATTTTGAACTGTGGTGGTTTAAAAGGTGAGTACAAGAGAGAGGAGAAGAAGAAAAGATGCGAAGAATATGCAGACAGAGAACGAGAAGTGTGAGTTGTGCTTTGATGCTTCAAGTATCATATTACATGCTGAATAGATATAATATGCATAAAACAAATTATGATATGCCGAATAAATATAATATGACATGTGAATAGATAAACAAATGAAGAAAAGTAAAGAAATTTTCTTCTTTTCGTGATGTAAGTTCTGATTAACGATGTCAGTCGGAAGGAGTCATGTGCCTCCTCTCATGTTGCAAGTTATCGTTGGCAAATGATTTTTAGGGCCCCACGGTGGACACCAAACTGTTGATGCAAAAAATCTATGGTTACAGAAATATGGTCTGATCTCGTGAGGTTAAGACCACTGACAATCCGATGGACCTGCATACATGAAGAGACAAGCGTGAAGCTAAATATCGAAGTAGTGTTTGCCGTAGGCACTCCAACGATCAAGTCAGTAAGGCTAAAAAATGCTCATTTAATAAGAGTTAAGGGAAAGAATGACTATGGGAGTCTTGTCGGAGGCTAGGACTACGGCGAAGGTATAGAATTCTCGGGAGCAAGAATTTAGGAGCAAGAAGGTGATTTTGAGTAGTGGAGATTCCATGTATTATGAGAGGGTAAGCCTCTGTTTATATAGTTAACCCAAGGGGTTGGAATCCTAGGACACTGAGTCCTACTTTGAGAGATAATCTCTATCAGGAAAGAAATAAGATTTATTGTCTTTATCAAATTAGGTTTACTAATTTCAGTAAGATTCATGATCTTAGTAGAAGAGAAAATAGAATAAGATTCTCATTTCTTATTTATGGGTACTATTATAGGCTAATGAGTCGGAACCTATTTTAGCTTAACTTGTATGATAGCCCAACTCATAGAGTGGACAGTTCACAAAGTGACTATATTCGTAAGCCCAACCGGAATTGTGCTAAGACCTTGGGTCATAACATGTTTATTTTGTTATTGGGTCTCATCAAGTTCAAGACGATTTTTTGCCCATACATTGGGGTTGTGGATTTCCACATTTGAACACAATGGTAATAGAAAATATGAGAGAATAGAGAAATATGCAGCGAAAATAATAAGAGAAATTATTAATTAAATTCTTATAGTTATAGTAGTTTATTACAGTTGAATGAAGAAAACCAACTTAAATAGAAGGTTGAAAATATAAACTAGTTCCGACAGAAAATTGAATCCATAGCTTAAATTCGATTGAATAATATTAAATTAAGATATTTCAGTTTTTATGATTATATATATCCCAAAACAAAATAGAGAAGGGCGGCAGAGCTTTCGAAAGGGTCTCCCACCTCTTCCCGATCAAGATAGATAGGAAGGAGTATTATGAAGTAAAGAAAATGATATACCTATAACTTCTTCTTACAAATTTCTTTTCATAATCTTTTTCCCGCAATTTTAATATGGTAGTTCGTAATTGGTTAGGTAACAATGAGTCTCATCTGAGTCTCACCAAATAAATTATAACTGATCAATTACGAGCTACCATGTTAGGGTTGTGAGAGAAAGTTTATAAAAAAAAGTTATGGGTGTAGCACTACTCATCAAATAAAGACCATAATTAGCGTCTTTTCTTTATTTACGTACGTACACCTTTGTTTCAGTTTCAGGGTGGGGCCACCCTTCCTCCTGCTAATCCGGCCAGTTCCGAACTTGTCTTTCCCACCCCATCCAATGGAGGACTCTCAATTCTTGCGATTCCCAGCCAAGACATTTCTATTATTGATCAATGCGTTCAATTTGGTAAATTAAATCAGAATGACAAAGCCTATGTGTATGTACATGGATCATAGCATCGGTCCATCTTCTTCTATTTAGCAGCCCATTGATAGTGTATTTCTTGGAAAGCGCCCTACCAAGAATAAAGTAATAAAACTGGCAAAAAAGAAAGTAGAAAAGGTGTAAAGCTAATGGTTTGCTTCTGGGATCAAATGTTTCTAACTTGTGTTATTGGCCATCTAAGTTTGATCAATGCCACTGATTAAGGGCGTTAATGATTGATGCGATACGTTGAACTTGGTCATTAAGTCCTAGTACGAGCAATCACTCTCATTAAACTTGGTGATTCGTTGACACTTTACGTGCGTGTTTCTTGATAGATTTTATTATTATATTACCATGCAAGTCGCTTGAAACCTTATCATAAATATAAGAAGAAAAATGTTATTTTTACAAAGACACACAAAAAGTTACAAAGTAAAATTAACAGGAAGAAAAAAATAAAAGAAAAAACAAAAACAAAAAAAAGAGAGAAATCATAAAAATTAAGGATAAGGATTATCTTTATATGCTTTTTTTATATGTATCTTTAAAAAACTAGCATTGCTCATGTAAGAAAAGACCCAAGGAATCAAATGTTGAAACCTCATCACACGTAGCAGGGATTGTTGTGAATGTCAGACAAAGAGTAAAATGGACGCTTCAGACAAAGAGTACAAATTAGGGGCGGATCCAAAGTGTATTAAGCCTCAATTTTTAAAAAACAAAAATTAAATACTTTGGCCCACCCTTAATTTTTATTGTCAAATATTAAAAAATTATGGTCCACTCTCAATTTTAGAACTAAAAATTTTTGTTTGGCCCACCCTAATAAAGATTTTGGATCCGCCCTGAGTACAATGGTTGTCGCATCGTATAATTTTTTATTGTCAAATATTAAAAAATTGTGGCCTAATCTCAATTTTAGAACTAAAAATTTTTGTTTGGCCCACCCTAATAAAGATTTTGGATCCGCCCTGAGTACAATGGTTGTCGCATCGTATAATTTTTTATTGTCAAATATTAAAAAATTGTGGCCTAATCTCAATTTTAGAACTAAAAATTTTTGTTTGGCCCACCTAATAAAGATTTCTGGATCCGCCCTGAGTACAATGGTTGTCGCATCGTATAATGGTTGACTAGTCCCCTCTCCTGTATATTATTCTTTGAATAAAAGATGAAGTCGCCTTTCCGTGTAATTGCGCGACGTTTATCTCCTGTATAAATAGAAAGTTGTGATGTTTATGCAGTCACTTGAATCGGCTGGTTAGATAGAAATCGCATTAAAGTTTGTAAAAAGAAACTACAGAAGATGCCAGACTCTCACTTAATCCTTCATGGTCCTGTTGAAACTCAAAACCATGCTTCCATTCAAAGGTTTTAGTCTCTCTCTTGACTTTTCCTTTTTCATTAGATTGATATTTATTTTTAAATTCATATAGCTATAGTGAGAATTTGCATGTCTTTACATTTGCAGAGAGCAAAACTTCATTTCTTTGGAGCAATTCAATGAGGCCTTTAGGTTCTACATTCCGGTGCTTGTGGCTTTTTTACAATTGAATCCTCCTCCTCAATCGGAAATCCATCCTGCAAATTTGTATTCTTTTATAGTGGCCACACTCATCTACTCTCTCTCTTTTACTGCTTACGCCAAGCTTAATATTCCTCACCCAACAAACTCTCAACCCTTTGGCCTAATTGCTTTCATATCGGGATCTCTTGCTTCAACCTTATTAGTCTCTAATCTTGTCTCGCGTTTGACTGAGTTTATATTTCTTATTTTACGGGCTTTGCTATCTACTTTTGAAGTCCATCAACATGTGCCATTAAACAAGAAGGAAACGTACGAAGTGATTGGAAAAAAGATGAAGAACATTAAGATCCCCGAAAAGATAAGTAGTTTATGGAGCAAAAACGAGCCGGAACTTCCAAGAAATGGATGATTTGCATACGTTGTATTCACCCTGTTATACAGGGGATAGGCTTCACATTAATTAAATTATCAAAAGAATTTTTTTTTTTCAAAGAGAGTTTGTAAGTGGGAGTACCACTATTCTCATCATCAATAAAAAATCAATTTCTTTATTTTGATTTTGTATTTCTTCTTCTCCATTTTTTTATTTTCTTTACTCTTGCAATTTTCAAGTTTTTTCTTCTTCCCCATAGCCTGTCGTTTTAAAGTTTCTAAAATCTGACGGAGGAACCAAAAGAGAGAAGTGAACAGAGTGACCGCTGTGGATTCTCCAAAATTCTGCCGTTATCTCTGCTGTGGCTCTTGGTTAGAAAAGTGTGAGTCTCTCAATACAGATCCCCAATCCTCTTTCAATTGAATTTATGTTGACTTTGATTCTAATTGTTCATGGCGTCGATGATTGTGAATGTGTTTTGAGCAGCAAAACTTTCATGGGGTTTTGTTGTTATAGTTTGAGCTGTTAAGTCTGTCATGTTTTGTTTCTGAGATGGTTTTTTATTTTTGAAGTTCTGAATCTTTTGGGTTCTGGAGTGGAAGAAATTGAATGTTTTGTTTGGGATGAAGAGATGTTGAAAGGTCGTCTTTTTGAGCTATTCTGGTTGTTTACTTGGGGGGGTTTCATTTTTTTTTTGATTGTTTAAATATTTTGGGTTAATTTAATTTCATGAGTCTATTTGGCTTTTGACAAAAATTTAATTTCTGCTTGAGATGTAAAGTTCAAAAAAGTGCTTCCCTTTTGGTATATTTTGAATGTATGGAGATGGACTCCCTTAAGACTTGTTTTAATGGGGTTTTGGGTTAATTTAATTTTAGGAGTCTGCAGATTTTCTTTTGCAGTTTCCAGCAGAGTTGGGTGTCTTGCAATGGAAGCTCAGGACTGTTAATGCAGTTCTGTTTTGGAAATCGCGACCTAGTATGGTAACAGCTGTAGCAGACTCGAGGGTTCCGGAGATGCAACACCTGTGTGTTTTTGTTTGAGTGACTGGTAATGGAAATGTTAATCCCTTTTATATAAACAGAGAGTTCAATATCCCAAATTGAAAATTTGTCTGGTAGCTTCGGTTTTCCTTTTTGGGTAGAAGACGAGTTCTTTTTGTTTTCATATAAAATACAGAGACAAAGATAAAAGAGAGGAGAGATTTTTTTTGGGTAAAATGGTAATTGAATTGAAAGAATAAAATAGTTACGGCCTAAAGGCAGCACCCCTAAAGACAAACCAACCTTGGGCATTCCCAAAGGATTTTAATAGTTTTGCAAATTTATGAAAAGAATGCCCAAGGGACAACACTAAACAAAAAGAGAAAAGCTAAGCCAAGGTCACAAGGTCAGAGACCAGGCAAAAACCAAAAAAGAAAAGAACCTGTCACGTTCAAATTTGATTTTAATAGTTTTGCAAATTTATGGAATCACTTTGAATCATTAGATGTGGATGTGGTCAAATATACAATGACTCAAAATCCTTGTGATGGTTTAAAATTGCCAGTCGCCCAGTCCCAGATACCTGGATGAATAACTTTTCTTCTACGTAACAAAAATATTCTGTCTTAGCCCCCCATCGGTGCCCCACTTAAGTGCCCTTAACAGGAGATTCATTCAACAGATTAATAATAACTTTCAACATAGAAAGTTATTGTGAACAGCTGTTAGAAATAGTTTAGTCCAACAAACTCTTATCATAATGATATTATTATAGAGGCAGGGTTATGTTATGCTATGCATGAGCTATTTATAGGCAATCTTGCGGCTGTGTCGGTTATACTTGAGCGTTTGACTGAGTATGGAGGGTTTTGAGACAAAACTTCTACAAATTTATTCTTTGCGTGTATTTCTTAATTTGCCCAAATTTTTACACTTGGTGGGTTCTAAACTTATGATATTGCTGTGAAAAAAGACTCTTACACAATTTGATTCTTTACTTGCATTTCTTATTTGATTTTAAAATAAAGAGCATTATTAGAGATGCTCTTATTCTTGGCCACCCATCTCTCTTTGCTCTCTTTCCATCAATCTCGGCCATCCCTCTCAGCGTCTCTTTGCTCTTTCCATTCATCTCTCTTTTCTCTTTCTATCCATCTCAGCCATCCCTCTTGGCATCTCTTTGCTCTTTCCATCCATCTCGGCCCTACTGCATGCTTACTTGGAAAAGCACATTTGGTCTTGGTCGACTGGGAAACCAGGTAACTGCGACTTAATTCTATAAATATTGTGTTCAAGCAGCTGATATTGGGGGTTTAGAAAATCTTCTCTTTTCATCCAAAATCTTTACTTTATTCCCTGAAGAAACATTTTATATATTACATACACCCTCAATCAGAAACTTTTTAAACCCCCACTATCAAATGTTTCTTCAGGGTGTACAGTAAAGATTTTGGATGAAAAGAGAAGATAGTTATGTATAGTACCCAAAAAGGAACATTAATCTCAAATTTGCCCTAAACTCTTTAGATTCTGCATTCCGGTGCTTGCCTATAAATAGCTCATTGAATTTCGGCATACAATTATTATTTATTCTTCTTAATTAGGGTTTTGCTCAATTTAGTTAACCAGCATAAGATTTTATACTAGTTTGCTAAGAAATAAATGTTTTCAACTTTACATATATAATATCCTCAAACGAAATCCTGCAAGATTTTTAAGATCAAAACAAAAACATGGAATTTACAAATTAAATACATGCATGCATCAATATTTTAGAGTGGTGACTGACTTTTAGGAACTCTAATCGTTCCAAAATATCAGAGAAACATGCACAGGTCAAAAGATCAGTATAGGGTTCTTAATGACTTATAGGAACTTTAATTTCATTCTACATGATAAACTTGATGATAAGAGAAATTAAGAATTAAATTCTTATAGTTATAGTAGTTTATTACAGTTGAATGAAGAAAACCAACTTAAACAGAAGCCTAAAAACATAAATTAGTTCTAACAAAAAATTAAATCTGAAAGTTTTAAATTTACCAAATGATTTAAAACTTAACAGAAATGGTTGCCTCTTTGATTTTAAAGTCCATTAAACATAACCATAAAGCAATAAACATAAACCAAAGTAAAACACATAAGATTTTTACATGGTTCGGTAAAATGCCTACATCTATGGGACCATGTCCAGAATGAAGTCAATCCACTAGATTTACTTTACAATTCAATTACAAAGTCAGAAATTAAACCTCAGTTGCAAAAAACTCTTGTTTTGCAACGCTTCAATCTCTACCATTTGGTTAAACAACGTACAACCATAGTGAGCTTATAAGAACACACAACCAACACAGTTAGCCTTGAGCTACTCTCAAGTATCAGAAATGAAGATGCACTTTAGTGGAAGAAGCTCAACATGCTTTAACATCTCGAGGTAAGCAGGGAAGTGTTTTGGGTACATTAAAGGAGGTATTTTAAGCTTTACTTAAGCATAGAAACCTGGCAAAAACAAAGAAAATAATCAAAGAGTATTTAGTATATTTTTCAAAGAGATATCAGGCTTGAGAAAAAATGCAATGGAGAGGAGTTTATATAGGAAAACAATCGGCCAATGCATGGACAGATGGCAAGCATCCCTTTATTGAATTTACCTTTATAAAAGTTAAATCCAATATCAAGATGCCACCTATCAAAGAGAATAACAACCTTTCAGCACATTGACTATAATTTTGATAGGTGTTATGGACCACACAAATATCTCAAAAAAGAATATTAGAGCTCATGCATTCGAGAAGCATAGTAGGTGTAACTCAAATAAAATTGTCAGATACAAGGTGATTACTCTGACTCAGAGGTGCTCACCTGATACTGCAGATAACCAACATAGGAGAAGGTGATCACCGTAAACATGAGGTGGTCATACTGGAAGTTTAAATAAAAATGATTGTGCTAAGACAAAGGTAAGGTGATCATACTAGGATTGAGAGTTACCACTCTAGGTTCATAAGTTGACAAAATAACTTACAGAATCTACACACACACACATATATATATGCCTAAAAACCAAGGCTAACATAGGCTAATGTCAACGAACACCAATCAGAATTCAAGGAGGTTTTGCACTTTTTAGAGTCTATCACGTCACCTAAGACAAAAAGAATATAGTTGTCAACAAGCCAGCCGACTCAAGTTTTGTCTGTGAACGAATTTGGTTTGCACACATGTCCAAGCCCCATTTAATTTAAGGATATTTCTTAAGTTCTCAACCAATAGGAAGACGGGAGAGATTTGCACAACACCACCCACTTGCAGAAATATAATTATTACCCTGAGCTCAACGGGTATAAATAGGCAGCTCCCCCTCACAAAATTGGGATCAAACCCTTTGAATTCAACAAAGAAAATAGTAAAGACATATTACGGGAAAGAGACTAACTTGATATTTTCTAAGAACACTAAGTACCTATAACCCAGGTCTCTGTTCGCGACCTCTTGTAATCTTGGCTAATAATCAGGAACACACCAATATAAAAGAAAACAGTGGATGTAAGATTCGCTTTAAGCATCCGAACCACTATAAAAACCTTTGTTGTCTCATTTACCTTTATGTCTTTACATGCTATTGTGAGAACAGCACCCAATTCAACTCTCATAATTATTCACGTGTAATTTCTAAAACTTTCTTAACGCTTTGTATGTGTGAAGTCGTTGGTGTCAAAATTCAGCATCAATATATATATATATATATATATATATATAGAGAGAGAGAGAGAGAGAGAGAGAGAGAGGAGTGTTTCCCACTTGTGAATAAGAATATTTTCCATATCTATTAAATGTTTCCAACTTGTGTGAATCAGAATATTTTCCATATCTATTAAATGTTCCAACTTGTGTTATTAGCCAATAGCCATCTAAGTTTGATCAATGCCAGTGATAAAGGGCGTTAATGATTCATAGGATAACTTGAACTTGGTGATTAATTTAGAAACGTTGAATAATTAGAGGATGATAAACATGTCAAAAGTAACCTCGCACTATAATTTCAACATGTGTCCAAACAAATATCTCTTCGGGACACGTGTTAATAATTAGAGGATGTATTAGCTGTTTCATCTCAACAGCATATAATGGTTTAAATGAAAAGCTGTTGATTAGTCAAATAATGTTTATTTAAGTATCTAATTCTATAATTCCTCTCCATTGAGAATCCATCTTTTAGATTTGAGGCCTTAATTCTATGTCACTCTAAACTTGTATTAACAAAAAAATCATAATTTAAAATAACATTAATACATCTAATCATCATCTTTTCTTAGTTAAATCATATTTATTTAATATTATTTTTTAAATAAAGAAGTCAATTTTTATGAAAATCATACCATTAACTAGGCTGGGAAGAGGGGGGAGGCCCTTTAAGAAGCCCTGCCCGCCCTTCTCTATTTTGTTTTGGGGATATATATATATATATATATATAATTTTTATGAAAAGCATTTTTAGGATTTTTTTTAATATTTATTATATCTAATTATTATTTTACTTATTTTATTAATAATCAGATAAGACAAAAACATTTTTGTGTTTTTTTACATGATTTTTTGTTTTAAATAATAGCTTTATTATCCGATAAATTGATATGATGATTGGGATAAAAGGTATGGCTATATATATATATATATATATATATATATATATATATATATATATATATAAGAAAAATGGCCCTAGGTTAACCATGAACTGGCTAACTGCTCCGGGATTGAAAGCCATGAAGTTTATGATATTTGATGTAGGGCACCACGGGGTGAATAGTGTTGACGGTGTCAGAATACTGTGATTTTTGACAAGGTACTCCAAAATGGCCAAAACGAGCAAATCTCATGACTTTGTCACAATGGTTGTCATTTTTAAGCCTTTTGGAGCCGTTTAAAGGGGTTTTTGGACGTATTTTTTTATGTTTTTTTGGGTGTTTTCACAATTGTCTGGATGTTTTGGTATTATTTTGTGATAATTGTTTAATTGTTTTTTTGGGATGAGATTTTTAGGGAAGAACTATTGTGAAATTAGATTTTTAGGGGAGAACTATTTAAAGGCTATTTCAGCCCTAAGAATGCAGTTTTTGCTTATTATATCTTAATGAAGTACTGATAAACTTAGGGATTTTCAATTTAATATCCGAATCTTGATACAGTTCAGTGGTGGGTTATCATATCACTCAATGATTAGGAACCCAACTCGGACCAACCGGTTCAACCTGTTTGACCGTCGACCGGCCTCTTGTTCGGTCCGGTCCATAAATAAACCCCTATATATGCATCCACGCAGATTGGACCGGTGTTGGACCGGCAAAAAAGTAGCAAGAATCGCTAGTCCAACCGGTCTAGACAGAAAACCGATTCACATACAAAATCCCCAAAGTTCCAGAATTTCATTTTTGCTTTTACGATCGGCAATTTCTGGCTTCTTCTCATCTTCTGTGGTCAGTTGGCATCCCTCTATGTTCATTGGTGTTCAATCAATTGTCATTCTTCGTCTTCAATTATGAAATCTTCTACTAATTATCTTTTACAGTCAACCTAAATTGTAAACACCCAGACAGTGTAAATCTCTTCTCGTTAAACTGAGATGAAGATAATCTCCTGGTAATTTTTCTTCTTTGCCTAATTCTTTTCTACTAATTTGAATAATATGATGAGAAGGTTTTATTAGGGGAGTTTTTGAGGGTTAAAGAGAATAGCTGGGGAAATTTTGACATTTTATCAGTGGATTTCATTTGATTCTATGTTATGTGAAGTTTGTTTTAGAAAATGTGGTTTGGATCATTTTGTTATGTCGATTGTTATAAGTAATAGTTTTTTTCTTTTATATGCGAATTTGAATATAGCTATTTGGCCGAATCACAGATGGAGGTTGTGTTTACCTTGGCGATTATTTGGATGTGATTTTGGAAGCAGCTGTGATCCTCTGTGCTTCCTGGTTGTATGAAAAATGAGCAAGTTAAATATGTAGTTGTTTTCTGGGTGTTGATTTCTTGATAGTGTCTGCGCCATTTTTTGTCAAAAATATGGAAGTGTTTTCTCAATTATGTTAAAATTATTTAGGTTAGCAGTTGTATAGAAGACTGTCAGTCATGTTTGAAGATTATATTCATCTTGGATTTGTTAAATATATTTTGCAAATTCAAAATCTATGTAGGAATGCAAATATGGAATCAAATTTATGTTTGTTTTGTAGCATGTATGCTCTGCCTTGTCCTGCCTGAGAGCTCAAATTAATTTAAATTATAAACTATATTAACTCTAAATGTTAGTTCTTCGATTTGCATGCCTAAATTATAGCCTGGGTTGATCTATTCTGCATCTGTTAATTTTTAATAATGCTGGTATCCAGCTAAATGTAATGACTTTGCATACAGGTTATGGAAAGAAAAAAAATCACAAATTTGTTTTGCCTTTTTAACAGTTGAAAGTTTTGGGGTCAACTTACATTATGATGTCACCTGTCCGACCCGACATTCAGACCAATTTAACCAGTCACAACAAACAGGTCGGGTTCCTAATCATTGGTATCACTTATTGTCATCTCTTGATTATTTCAACATCAATATTAAATAACTTTAACAATTGAAATCGTACAGTACAAGTTCATTATATTGTCCACATTGAACAAGAACAACTGTTCTTCATAAGGCAATAATAAGTAAATAACACTGTATATTATTCATTTTGCGAAAAGATTTATTTTCATCTATTTTTATGGAATGCACACGGCGAGAAAAAGAGAAGATATTACCTGCATAATGTGAGGAATAAATTCGTCGACAACTTGTCTATAAAGCTTGTCAACTGGAAAGTCTCTAGGAAATGCAGCAAGTGTGAAGGCAAGTGTTTAAAATGTCCTTAGTCAAGCGAATACTCTATTGTAAAAGAAGTGATATTATCAATTTAGGTACGAAGTTTCCAGACTATTACAATAAAAGTATAGAAGTTATAAATTATTCAATTAAGAGATATCTAATAATTATTTACCGTTAATTTTAACGAAAATAACAAAATGAATTAGATGCTTTTGGAATTTTTTTAAGTGAATTTAGTTCTTATAATCTAAATTTTTAAAATTTTTAAAAACTAAAAAATATTTCTCCAGTGTCCATATAAGACATTAATTATTAGAAGAGCAATAAATTGAAAAAGGAAGTAAATGGGAAATTCACTTGGTTCACATTTTTTTAAAGCTATATCTTAATTCTTACCTGAAAGTAATTGAATATTAAAAGCTATATCTTAATTCTTACCTGAAAGTAATTGAATATTTAAAGCTACCATTTAATCAAATCCACTCAATGAGTCAATTCTTGATTCATCCTTGTCCTTAGTGATGAATAGAGCAATGCCAGATGAACTTTTAAAACGCGCTTGCACTAACGGCCGCTGACTGTTGGCCGTTATGATTGAAGCTATAAATATGATTGAAGCTCTAAGGCTTTCCAAATGATCCTACTAATATCCCAGTATTTCTTAAAACCCAAAGATTGAACTGGCCACCAAGTGTTTATCAAATGGTTGTGCGGCGTTACACGTGGACGCTTCATAGAAGAGTAAAATGGTTGACGAGTCTACTCTCCTGTAACTTATTCTCGGCCATCCATCTGCAAGTGTTCTATCCGTCCATCTGGCATTGCTCTATTCATCCATCTCGGCCCTACTGCATGCTTACTTGGAAAGCCACATTTGGTCTTGGTAGACTGGGAAACCAGGTAACTGCGACTTAATTCTACAAATATTGTGTTGAGTCGGCTGATTATATAGAAATCACATTAAGGTTTGTAAAAAGAAACTACAGAAGATGCCAGACTCCCACTTAATCCTCCATGGTCTTGTTGAAACTCAAAACCCAGCTTCCATCCAAAGGTTTTAGTCTCTCTCTTTTGACTTTTTTTTTCAGTAGATTGATATTCATTTTTAAATTCATATAGATATTGTGAGAATTTGCATGATTTTTCATTTGCAGGAGGGAAAACTTCATTTCCTTGGCGCAATTCAATGAGGCCTTTAGATTCTACATTCCAGTGCTTGTGGCTTTTTTACAATTGAATCCTCCTCCTCAATCGGAAATCCATCCTGCAAATTTGTATTCTTTTATAGTGGCCACACTCATTTACTCTCTCTCTTTTACTGCTTACACCAAGCTTAATATTTCTCACGCAACAAACTCTCAACCCTTTGGCCTAATTGCTTTCATATCGGGATCTCTTGCTTCAACCTTATTGGTATGTAATCTTGTCTCGCGTTTGACAGAGTTTATATTTCTTATTTTATGGGTTTTGCTGTCCACTTTGGAAGTACATCAACATGTCCCATTAAACAAGAAGAAAACGTACGAAATGCTTGGACAAAAGATGAAAAACATGTTTAATGAAGCTTACGAAATGCTTGGAGTAAAGATGAAGAACGTTAAGATCTCTGAAACGTTAAGCAGCTTATGGAGCAAAAACGAGATCTTTGAAAAGATAAGCAGCTTATGGAGCAAAAACGAGCCAGGGCTTCCAAGAGATGGATGATTTGTATATGTTGTATAAAGTGTTTAAGGTAAATTATAGAATTTCATAGGCTTTACATTAAGGACATATAAATAGTGTATTTTTTCAGATGAATGTCGCCATTTCTATGAATTGAGTCTTTTTTTTTTTTTTTTAAGTAATGTTAGTCTTACAAACATAAATAAAGTAAATAATAAAGTAAACACTTTTGGTGACCGGTCACCAAAAAAAAAAAGGGATATAAGAATAATGTTTGTTCTCTATCCTTCAAAGTTATTGACTGACAATCAATAAGTGTTGTTTGAGACAGTTTGAATGTTCTCTTTCTCCTTTTTTTATTTTTATTTTTATTTTTTAATGTCTTATCACTCATTGCCATAGATAATCATACAACCTCGAATCTTATCTACGCTGTCTACCATCACACACTTGTTTCCTTTTAGGCCCACTCAGTTACACATAAGAAAGGCATGAAAAGGACGGCTTTATTTAAAATTTGACCAAAAATAGGCATGGCAATGTTTCCCAGGATTTTGGAGATCCGTCCCGCCCTATCCCATATGGGACAGGGAAGCTCTAGTTTTTTCGGGGATAGGGGCGGGGGTGAGGGGTATTTTAATCCCCATCTTCGGGGATGGGGCGGGGGTGGGTGATGCCTTTATCCCGATCCGCCCCGTATATAATATATAAAATTAAAAAAATGTATATATATATTTACTTTTCACTAATATCCCTATATTTCACCTAATTACACAATTATCCTACCTATATAAACCCATATTTTCCTAATTTCCCTCACCCTAAACAATTGAACAAGAACAAACCCTGACCCATATTTATGTATAATTAATTATGTTTAAACGATTAATTTAAGTATTTGTCATGTGGACGAGAATTAACTATTGTGTTTGGTAATGCTCAAATTAATTTATGTTTATATAAAATTGTTTAAGCTGATTAATTAAGTATTTGTCATGTGGAACGAGGTGCAAATTAATGTTTGGTTTATGTTTATATAAAATTAACAGGGCGAGGACGGGCCTCCAACATTCCCCTTTAGGGCGGGGAAGAGGAATTCCTGTCATCCCCATAACGGGGATGGGGCGGGAGTGGGGAATGATTTCGAGGGTGAGGATGGATACGGTGAATGAGATCCCCACCCCGCCCCGCCCCATTGCCAACCAAAAAGAACTTCGTCTTTTACCCAAAAAGGAAAACGGAAGCTACCAGACAAATTTCCAATTTTAGATTCTCCTCATTTAGTGTCAAGTACAAGACAAATTGGAAATTTCACAGAAATGTTAGTCCAACAAAAGAAATGTTGACTTTATTCATTTAAAGTTACTTCTACTTGGGTATTAATATTGGGATGGATCCTATTTGGATAGATTATTTCAATGATTGATAATGCTAATTAAGAATTGCTCCAAATTAATACATTGACCAGTCTGCAACATTAACTTGCTTCAAAACTACTGTTTCCCAAGGTTCAAAGTGTCATACATAAACCGCAAGGGGTTGGCTGAGTGGTCAAGGAAGTTTGCTCATTTCCTTGAGTATCTGAGTTCAAACCTTGAAACTACCTATCACAATAACGTTATAGCTTACCTAATCTTTTAGGTTTATAAGATGTTTAATAGACCTCGGGGATTAGTTGAAGTGTCTAGGTTCAAACCTTGGGATCACCTACCACAATAACATTGTGGCTTACCTAGTCTTTCAGGCTTGTAGAGTATTCAATAGGTTTTAAAGATTAGTTAAGGTATGCGTAAGCTAGCTCAGACACCCTAATCACTACAAAAAAAAAAAAAATGTGTAAAACATTGCCACTGTATGAGATATAGAAATACCCTAGATAGATGTAACTTAAATTGAGATAGAATCTGATTATTACACCACCAGCTTTAGGCTAGTATAAATAACCTCTATTTCTTAACTCTTAAGCCTTATACAATGAATATTCAACGTAACACCATTATCTATTCTAATAACTTTTCATCCCCAACCAAACCAATTTGAGAAGAATACAAGAATCTACGGTTTACTCAATAATTTTTTATAAAAATATTGTTTTATTACTTTTATCTTCATTAGGAAACGAGAAATCAGTTACCTCCAACACTGAAAGGGTCAGATATTGGCTGATGTTTGATTTTGAAGTGTCAGACTGTCAGCATCATTGATTGTTTTATTAAAGACAAAAATAAGTGACTGAAATTGACTATATTTGTGATAATATTAATATATTATTATGCTGGTTTCGCTTCACTATCAACGCAGAAAATTAAGTGGGTAGTTTTCATTTTTTTTTTTTTTTTTTTTTAATTCTTTAAAATGATACAAAATCAAACAATTCAAACGGAAGCTTATATTTATTAATTCAAAGCTTTAACAAGTCCCAAATGGGTCTTAACTTGGTTGTGTGTGATCCTATTAATTTAATAAAAAAGAAAAAAAAAATATTAAAGAATCAGTGAAAGTCTCTTGTAATAGTTTCTCTCATTTGCTTTTAAGGAATCTTATTTTTTTTACTATAATATTTTTTTATAAAAATATTACTTTTATTCATAACCCACCCAGCTGCAGGATTGCCTATAAATAGCTCATGCATAACCCTGCCAGTGCCTCTATAATAATAAGATAAAATCGTATTAAAGAAGTATATTCCTAGAAATATTTATAGTATAAAGTTGTTTTACTAAAATTGTTGGCATTGTCATGGATATTCACTTTTCTTTTGTTGATTATGTTATAGTTGGTTATACACATAAAAAATGGATATTCAGTTTTATATATTATTATTATAAAATCTTATATTAAAGATTGTTTCATCTTAGAGCATCACTCTATATTCTCATTCTGATTTGCTTATGACAGTTTTTGTGTACATGATCTTGAGGTTTGGAAATTTTCTTCGGAACTTCAAGTAGCAGAGTATTCTAAATTTTGCTGTTCTTCATCAAAGCTTGAATGCATTGTGTACAGTTTGGCTCGCACTGAGTTCATACTGTTAAATTTTTGCAGCAATAGCATTAATTAAACCAATTTTTGACCCAGTTATCTACTCTTGAAGGGCCTTGGAAGATTTGGATTCTTTGCTTTTCCGTGCATCAATCAATGAAGGAGAAATTTCTCTGAAATCAATGAAAGCGATTGGAACTGCTCTCAAAACAAACAAAAAAATATATATAATTCTTTCTTCGGTTTTCTATCTTAGCTATTGAATACTCATACTTGTCTAAACAAACTTCAGTTTCTTGATGTTCTCTTTCTTTATTGCCTCCTCCAAACTGTTCCTTCCGAAGTGTTAAATAAAGGAAAAGCTATGGCTGATGCTTATAGACGTGCAAATGAAGAGGAAGAAGCGGAATTGTTGGACCCAGAAATTAAAGAGTTGGAGTCAATACTGTAAATTTAAATGCATATTTTGGTGACAATTTGAGTCTCTTATAATGTTTTGTGAGGGATTGATACGTGGAAGGGTTAAGTTTTGCATTATATTCAGAGTATTCTCATGGTATGAATCTGAACTCAACTGGAAACATTTGACCATCAACTAAATTTAATAGGCTAACATTGTCTCTTTATAAACCATTAGTTACCACCTCAATGAAATAAACCCCACTGCACTGGAAAATGCTAAAACGAACAAAATTTTCCATCATTTTATCTTTTAGCTGTTGAAGATGCGGTTCAAACTAGGGTATGCTAGCTGCACGTAACTTCTCCATACTCATTGAACATGCCTATATAAAAAAGATAAATAAGTAAACACTGCTTTTACTTCCACACACCACTTCCCAAAAAGTTTAGTAATCGCTCATGCTCAATAAATAAACGAAACTTCTGTCGCATGAAGAACTAATTCATTAATAATACACACAAGCATGCTACATTGCAATATGGCAATTTCGATCGCTTCTTCATTGATGTTACAAGACTAATAGAGACCTTTAATTGCAACACAAGATTAAGAAACAGTGTCAAATGGTAACAGTATCATGCAATTCATTAAGATGCAATGAAAAAAAAAAAAAAAAAAATTAAGAGCACCAATTAAGAATAATGAACGCAAGGAATGAATCTTACTAATGACTAAAATAAGGCTGAAGTAAAAATAATGCACATAAGTAAATAAATATGACACCGATAGTAAGATAATTGAGAACAAAATAGGTCACTGCGTTTCCATGATGAATAATGGGGTAGAGAGAGCGCCCCCAGAAAGAAACTAGTCTAGATTCTCTAATTCCAGCAATTTGATAGAACACAAATCCATCAGAAAGTGAATCCACAATTATCCATATCAATGAACTTAATGGCAAAGTAACTGACGGTGAACGAGTAAAAAAAAATCAAGCACCTTCAACTAAATCACCCAGAAGAAAAGCCACAAAAACAAAAGCCATTAATTCATTAAAGCCATTAAACAACAGCGGTGACAGAGAGAATACCATTGGCATCAATGTCAAATTTGACTTCAATTTGAGAAACCACTCTAGACCATCTACACTGAAGCTGCCGAGAGATTAAATGTCCCCAACAAACTCTCAAATTCATCTCCACACTGGTTTGCCGATGGCCAGCAGTTTAGAACACTTCTGAATTGGAAGTGGGAAGAGTAATGTTTCCTGGGAAGATGTCCCATAAAATATATTACCGAGAGCACAGTACTACAATAGATATAGTGTGAAATCATAATTTTTTATTTTTATATATACTGAAGACGTCTTTCTTCAAAGATATTGTACTTATGATTCTACCTTTTTTGTCATAAAGGCCTAAATTTGCATTACACAGTTAAGGTTATGAAACTTCAGTATCATCTTCACATTTAGACTTCCTGCCCACTCACGAGTAGCAGACGACCTTCCATCAGAGTCAGAGATAGTTTTCTTTGAAGTTTGTGGTGTGTTTGGAATTCCCAGTTCTTTCTTACCTCTTCTTCTAGATACATCCAAGTATCATTTTTTATTGCTTCAACACCGAACCAGCTGACTCCTCCTGGGACAAATAATATGTCTAGAGCTTCTAACACGCAGAGAATGTCAGTTTTTTCAAGAGCTGCAGCAACACCAAAGAAGCCAAAATAAGGAATGCAAATGTATTTTATATTAATATTAAATTTCTTACCTGGTTTAGGTTTTAGATACAGAATCTGGATTATGGTATAAACCACTTAATATAAACGGAGAGATATGGATTGAATTGCACACAAACCTCAGAAGATACGTTTAAAAATAATTTTTGGGGCAAAGCCATAATTTTCTTTTTATTAAAGTAATTTTTTTCAATAAAATAATTTTAGTCAATGGTATAAAATAAATTTTGGGCTTCCATGCAACTTGTATATCTATAAGAAATGTTGGGCTTCCATGCAACTTGTATATCTATAAGAAATGTTGGGCTTCCATGCAACTTGTATATCTATAAGAAATGTTGGGCTTTTGGGCTTTTTGGGCTTTTTAGGACAATCGGGCCTTGCCATTCAAAAAACCTAGGATAATCTTTTGGTTAGTGGTCATCCTCAGATACCACAATTCTAATGCATCTTATAGATTCCCTTATTTAATAGGTACTTTATTTTGTTATCATGATATATTAATTTATTCAACAACTATAAAGAATAAAGATACCTTGATGCTTTACGATTTCTTATATAATTAAAATATAGTATATAAAGTTGGGGAAAAAAGATTGCCCCAACTGGTAAGTTGTCCTAGTTCTTTTTATATGTCATTTGATATCATAATGACATCATCAGGCTGACATCAACACGGTGACATCACGATTCGACCCGGTGGTTGAACTAGTTCGACCGGCTAATCCGATGACCCGATTACCTAATCGGGTCACTCCCTGAGTCGAGTTTTAAAACCTTTTGATTGTTAAATTGGATTTTCAGTCATTTGACACAAAGAGTAATAAAGAGTAGAAAGTTTTGCACATTCTAATAAAAAACTTTATATTTACATTTGTTTATTAGTACCACAAAAAAATATTGCTTATTTCAGCTGCAAAGATTTTCCCTAATCTGGCACGTCAAACTTTATATTTACATTTGTTTATTAGTACAACAAAACTTTAGTTTTGCACCTCATCTGTCATGTCAACGAGCTAACACATCACCTCCCAGAAAAAAAAAGAAAAAAAAAATTCTCTGAAAAATTTAAATTCCATTCCCCCCGAATCTGATGTCTTTCCCCAAATTATTTTCCCTAAATTCAAACTCTCTCCTTCCCCTAAATAAAAAATCTCTCCCAAAATTGAAATTGCTCTCCTTCCCCTAAATTAAATCTCTCCCAAAATCAAATTTGAACCGTCGTTGTCTGTCATCTACCAAAAAAACTCCGGTTCTCTTCAACTGACCGAAAAAGCCAAAACACAAACAAAACCAAAAACATTTCCTTCCAATTCTCTCAGGTTTCCTTCCTTGGCTTTCACCAACTCTTTCTTCTCTTCTTCAACTCTTCCTCAAACTCCGCTCACCGATTCCTATGTCAACGGTATAAAATAAATTTTGGGCTTCCAAGCAACATGTATATCTATAAGAAATGTTGGGCTTTTTGGGACAATCGGGCCTTGCCCTTCAATAAACCTAAGTAATTAGCATGTAAGTTGCCATGAAGCTTCCATGCAACTTATAAATCTAGAAGAAATGTGGGGCTTGTTAGACAATATGCAAACACAACTACTTCCACATAAGTGTGGGGTGGGAACTGGGAACCAGCTGAAATGACCGCGCAAAAGAGTTGTTTGGATAAGAGGTTTAATAAAAAAGATAAATAATAATATTAAAAAATCATTCCAAGTCTCATGTCGGTTTCTCTCATTTGCTTATAAAGAATCTTATTTTTTTTACTATAATATATATTTTTTTTAAATATTACTTTTGTAAAATTACCTATAAAAATTATTGCTTTATCGAATGGTTTGATAAGGATTCTTAGATATATTAATGAAAAAATCCTATACCGAACAATTTACCTTGCTCGATAGGTTTAAAAGACTGAACATGTGCATCTACGAGATATTCCACCTAACTTAGATTGAAAGTGACTTTGGAAGTTTGGATTTACTGTTTAGCTCGCAAAACTGAGTGACTTTTGAATGGATTTTATTAAGTGAAGCAAGTAAAATCATTCCAACTTCTTTTTGGTTTTTCTTAAAATTAATATTAGATTAAGAGTAAGGATAATCTTTTGGTTAGTGGTCATCCTCAGATACCACAATTCTAATGCAATCTTATGGATTCCCTTATTTAATAGGTACTTTATTAATTTCTGAGCGGCTTGACTTTTCTTCTACCTAACAACCCTTTTTTATTTTATTCAATTAAAAAAAAAAAAAAAAAAAAGATAATGGAGAGGGATAAGGATGACGTCATCATGTCCTAGAACATCACCTCGTATAGGTATATTCATTTAATTATTAATTAGATGATTTCATCTAATTTGTACATACTTTGAAGTTGGAGGGGTTTGATCTAACATCCCCTAATCTTATGAACTAAAGTTTCATACTTTGAAGTTATTAAAAAGTAAACCAATCTTATAAACTTTATATTAATAAGTAAATAATATTAGTAGACGAGATTGGTTTACTTATTAATGATTATGAACTAAAGTTATATCGTGCATGACTCATTTATAGTTGAGTCCAAATCCCTAGGAGAACTTATTGGGACATAAAATTATATCCACAATTTGAGGAACCAACTTATTGTCACGATTATATGAGATTACATTTAATATAAAGTCATTTAATCATATTTTGTCATATCAAGTTGTATAAAAAATATTGTATGTGTAGTATTATACATAAAATTAAGATTAAATGACGATGTGTGTTTAGTATAACCATGGTTTTAAAGCCCAGATGGTTCAACCGATTGAACAGGGAACCGGTGATAGAGCCGGGTTGGTTCGACTAAAAAATTAGAATTTTCAAATGACCCAGTTTGAACCACAGTTAGCCCGGATTTTTTGTTATGAATCATCGGTCCAATCAGTTCAACCCAATGGTTGAACCGTTTTTTTATTATTTTTTTATATGTTATGTTGATGTCGGAATGATATTATCACGCTAACATCAGTATGATGAAATCACGGTTTAACTCGATGATTAAACTGGTTTGATCAACCAATCTGATGACCCGATGACCTGATTGGATCACTCATTAGGTCGTGTTTTAAAACCTTGAGTATAACCTTTTGTTTGTTCAATTGGATTCTGAGTCATTTGACACAAAGAGTAATAAAGAGAAGAAAGTTTTGCACATTCTAATAAACAACTTTATATTTACATTTGTTTATTAGTACGCAAAAAATTAATGCTTATTTCAGCTGCAAAGATTTTATAAACATTATAAAATCCAATCTCTAACATCCCCTAATCTTATGAACTAAAGTTACATACTTTGAAGTTATTAATATTAATGTTATTTACTTATAACTTTAGTTCATAATCATTAAAAAGTAAACCAATCTTATAAACATTATATTAATAAGTAAATAATATTAGTAGACAAGATTGGTTTCCTTATTAATGATTATGAACTAAAGTTATATCCATGACTCATTTATAGTTGAGTCCAAATCCCTGGTAGAACTTATTGTCACGTAAAATCATATCCAAAATTTGAAGAACCAACTTATTGTCATGCTTATATGAGATGTCATTTAATTTAAAATCACCTAATCATATTTTGTCACATCAAGTTATATAAGAAATATTGTATATGTAGTATTATACATAAAATTAATATGAAATTACGATGTGTGTTTAGTATAACCATAGTTTTAAAACCCGACCCGATCGGTTCAACCGATTAAATCAGGAACCGGTGATCGAGCCAGGTTTGTTCAATTAAAAAACCAGAATTTTTAAAAGACCTAGTTTGAATCATAGTTAGACTATATTTTTTGTTACGAACCATCGGTCCAATTGATTCGACTCAATAATTGAACCGTTTTTTATTATTTTTTATATGTCATGTTGATATCAAAATGATATTATCCCACTAACATCAATATGATAAAATCACGGTTTGACCCAATTTTTAAACCGGTTTGATATGACCCGATGACCTGAGTAGATCACTCATCAGGTCGTGTTTTAAAACCTTGAGTATAACCTTTTGGTTGTTCAATTGGATTCTGAGTCATTTGACACAAAAGGTAATAAAGAGAAGAAAGTTCTGCACATTTTAATAAAGAACTTTATATTTACATTTGTTTATTAGTACGACAAAAAATTAATGCTTATTTCAGCCGCACGACAAAAAATTAATGCTTATTTCAGCCGCAAAGATTTTAATGCCTTTATGATTGCAAATTCTAATAGAGGACAGGTTTTGTTCATGAATCATCCAACTTACTATTTCAAGTTTCAACTTACTATTTCAATCAAATAACCTTTAGATGGTACTGCTACTATCGGAAATCTCACCTAAGAAATATTAATTCTATTTAAAACACAACAGGGACTCGTTATTGAAGATAAAGCAAGACTTAAACTTGAAAAGGGGCTTATCAAAAAAAGTGTATAGGGATTTCAGTGTCGAGTAGTCACATTTGATCACTATTGTTGGTAGTGAAAGTAGGCCAAATTGGTCAAAAAAGAATCAATTATCTCATACTTACATACTCTCTAGTTAATGTTTATGTTCTTCTAGGTCCCAATGATCACTTTCTCTTAGTGATTAAAACTTTTAGATTTATATCTACTGTCCTCAAATTCTAGTGAGGTATATAACATTTCCATGCTATAACATATAAATCCATCAAACTAGTTCTATGAGATGGAGTTTGAAATTATAAATCTTGCTTCGAACTTGGAGTGTCTGTCAAACCCTATAATTTATATATAAAAAAAAATTGAAACAATAATAGTTAAATTTGGTTATATGGGTGCTCATAAGGAGATCCAAACTTCGAACTTTATGAGAGCAAATCACATGTACTGCCGTAAACATGAAAGATGTAAACATGCTTAATGGTTGTAATATTTGTCTTCCTTCCCCATGCGTTGCTAGCTAGTTGCATTATATAATAGAATAGAGACTTTGTGGAAAAAAATAATGTTTCTCCAAGTCATAGAACATATAGAGATTAGTTTAAATATAGAGGGTCAAGAATGTGAAGAAAACTCCAAGGTACAAAAGCATCCGATTGTCAGGCAGCACTTCTAAAAGACATTGATCAATGCTCATGAGCTCTTATATGCACCAAAAGAAAAGGCTATATATATAAAGAAGCATCACTATCTCTTGTTAAGAAGTTGATTTTTTTTTATTCAGAACAAAAGATTTGATGACATGACATGTCGACATAAATGAGTGTGGCCATCCAATTTATGTAAAGGGCACTTGTCTATGGCAGTATCAGGGGAAAGACAAGAATTAAAAAAACTTGGCTTTGCCAAAACAACCGAGTGTGTGCTTGTCTTTTGGAATATCTTTTTTCTTCTCTACACGAATAATCTATAAATCAAAGAAGTCTATGATTATTAAATGACACAAATCCATGAGGTACGACTAAATAAAAAAAAAACATTTATTATAAACGATGTTGAAATAAGGATTCCATACATAGATCCGCCCGCCCCATGTCATACGGTACCTTTCCCGAGCATTTTTGAATATTATATCACTAAAAACAATTCTATTATAAAGAATTCTTTTCCTCTTTTAAAAATTTATTATATCAATTTTATTAAGTAAAAAAAGTATATGTTTTATGTACAGCATTTTTAAGATTTGTTATATATTTGTTATATCTAATTATTATTTTAATTGTTTAATTTATAATCAGATAAGACAAAATTGTTTTTGTGTTTTTTACTTGATCTTCTTGTTAAATAATGGATTTGAGTAACGGCAGTTATCTACGGATGAAATAGTCACTATATTATAATATTTGAGTTTGTAATGTCACTTGGTTATATACCTCTAGAATATAATTGCCCTAAATTAATTGATTTATAAATAAGAACATTGACGGGTGCTGCTTATAGCTAGAAATCGCATTAAAAGATTGTATAGAGAAAAAACGAGAGAAGATGCCAGATTTCCATGTAATCCTCCATCATCCTCCTCTTGAAACTCAAAACCCTGCCTCCATCCAAAGGTTTTATTCTCTCTCTTTTCACTTTTCTTTTTCATTAGATTCATATTCATTTTCAAATTCATATAAATATGATAAGGATGGAGTTTTTTTTTTTCATTAGATTGATATTCATTATTAAATTCATATAAATATGATGAGAATTTGTTTTGTAGGGAGCAAAACTTCATTTCATTGGCGCAATTCAATGAGGCGTTTAGTTTCTGCATTCCGGTGCTTTTGGCTTTTTTACAATTGAATCCTCCTCAATCGAAAATTCATCCTACAAATTTGTACTCTTTTTCTTTTATAGTGGCCACACTCATTTACTATCTCTCTTCTACTGCTTCCACCAAGCTTAATATTTCTCACCCCACAAAGTCTCAACTCTTTGGCATAGTTGCTTTCATATCGGGATCTCTTGCTTCAATCTTATTGATCTCTAATATTGTCTCGTACTTGATTGAGTTTATAATTCTTATTTTATGGGCTTTCTTGTCTATTTTGCTTGTCCATCAACATGCCCC
The DNA here is from genome assembly GCA_026225825.1 of Pistacia integerrima. Taxonomy (NCBI): domain Eukaryota; kingdom Viridiplantae; phylum Streptophyta; class Magnoliopsida; order Sapindales; family Anacardiaceae; genus Pistacia; species Pistacia integerrima. Next base: position 808,934 of record CM047748.1, read on the forward strand.
ATTAAACAAGAAGGAAACGTACTAAAAGCTTGGAGGAAAGATGAAGAACATTAAGAAGGTGTTTGTCTAAGCTTTTACGCTGGTCAAACTAGCTTATTGTTAGTGTATGCCCTAAGAACCAATCGTGTCATCAGTTCCAAGACATTATATTTTGTATATATATGTTAATGTATATAGTTTGTATATAAATTTTATCTTATCAATAGAATAAAGTGTTTTTACTTCACATGTGGTTCATTGCTTCATTTATATATATGTATTACATGTGAAATGCCCAGATGATACAAATCTTTAGAAGATCAAAATCATCAAAGTATTCCCTATATATGTAATATTAATTGGGCAATAATATTACATAGTAGGTATGTTGAATGCCTCTGTAGAATATCATGTGATGGTATTAGTGTTGGTGATTATAAAAGTTATATCATTAGGGCATTAGCATGGATAAACGGTTAGTGAACAGTTTATCGAATATGACCATTTATGATAAATCACATAGACATTTAAAATGTAATCAATGATTTATCATAAGATCGTATTAGTGTATTATTTATCCTTAGACCTGAGATATCATGGTTGGATTCTGTATAAACACAAATGGTTTATATGGTATATAAACACGAGGCTAATCATATCATATGTTAATAAGCCGATTTGGCCATGTGTTGTTTATGTGTGAGGACAAGTGATAGTCAAGATGGGATCCGTTGACTTGGTATCGATTGATATCAAGTTTTTAGATAAATGTCAAGATACATTGGAAAAGGAAAATCTCCGGCCGGGGTATATAAAATGTTACTTGAAATGTTGTTTCTTGGTGACACATTCCATATTTATTGATTGTCAATTTGATATAAAATTAAGATAATGATTTTGACATATCCTGAATCCATTCTTAATTGGGATTAGACAACGGAAAGATTTGATTATACAATGTATATGATTATAAAAGGGTTCATTGTAGTATATCTTTATTGTGACTTAAGGGTTATGGAGCATTGCTAGATGCCTACCAAAATCAATGGGAGTTTTGTTCGTAAAGATTTATGACAAAACATATCGAAATAGACTATGATATTGGGCCCACGGCTAGGCCACAGTGAACCTAAAAGGTTACACATAAAAACTAAGGAGAATGGAGAAATAGCCAAAGAGAGTTGATTATCCAAGGTTGGCTAGTACCTACAAAGGGTAATAAAGTTATTTATATTATTATCATTGAATTAGATTCAATGGAGGGTTATATTAGTTATTATGAATAATTTAAGAGTTAAATTGTTAATTGAAATTCAATGGAATTCCAATTCATAATTAATCATTTTCTTTATATGAAATTGGATTTAATAATGGGTTGTAATTGTAAACATATAAACAATTTAAGGATTAAATTGTTATGTGAACAATTTAAGAGTTAAATTGTTAATTGTGATTAAATGTTAATCCAATGTTGTTATTTAAAGAAGTGTAACAACTTCATAATAATTATGGAATTATTTAAAACTCCAAAAACAATTATGGAATTGTTTAAGGAGGTCCAAAACAATTATTGAATTGTTTACAATACTACATAAATAAAGAAAATGATATATCAATTTTTGTGTAGAGATCAAAATCTCTAAGAACCCTAAATCTCTCTCTTGGCCTAATTCTTCTTCTACCTTGGTGTGGATACTCTTTTGTTTAATTTCTTTTGAAATTAAAAGTCTCCAAGGTTGCTAAGGACTTAAGGTAACATGTTATACCTTACTTATTTTCAATTTGATTGAATTTTTTTTTTTTTTTTTCAAACTATGAATATACATGTTATAGTATCACATGCATCATTCTCCATATATTCCATTTTACAAATGGTATCAGAGCCAAGAATTTGATCCTTATTTGTCTAAAATTGGCCAAAAAGTTCATGTTCATATGCTTAATAATGTTGTCTAATTTTTCAAATTTTGATTTGTGAAGATACATGTTAACTTGTTTTGTAAGAGTTGTAGATCCATGCATATGTATCCTTTATATGCCATAAAAATTTGTTTTTGATCATGTTAGTTGACTAGCAAAATTTGGTCATGGCTTAGTTTTTGAAATTTTTAATTTCAATTTATGTTCTTATGTTTTTTTGTTTGAAGAACATGATAATTATGGCACAAGCATCAACATTTAATTGAAATTTTGGTATTTGATTGAAGTTGGCCAAATGAGATTTGGGTTAAAATGTTGCTTGTTCAATATTTATGGCTTGAAATATGATTCTTGGTGTTTAGAACATTGTATGGATGCAAATATGTCAATTTTGATGAAAATTGATGTTGTTCACATAATTTTGATTATATGAAATTTTGGCCATGACAAGTTTGTAAATTAATTGTTGATTAATTAGCATACTTGTTTAGACAATTCAAATTAATACTTTAATAGTTATTAAAATGTTCATGGATGTATGGAGATGAATTTTGTTCATGTGAAGAATAGTTGCATATTTTTTAATTAGGTGCAAAAAGGGTTGTTTGATCTTGATTGATATAATTTTTTATGTTACATTATGTTTGTTAAATATGTGATTTAATGGACATTAAATGGTATTAAGATAATTTGCCTTAAAGAGTTAAGGGTAAAATTGTCTTTGTGCCTAAAACATGGAAAAATAGTGTGAACACAATTTAATTGTTAATTATGTGTTTGATAAGATTAATTGGATTAATTTATATTAATATGCCATGTGTCTTATAAGATAAGCATAATTTTCTTCACCAATTTTTAATGGCCAAATGTTGGTTGAATAATTGCTATACATTATACCCTAAAGTTTAATAAATTATTTTTTAATTAATGTTTGTTGATGGGCAATTTATTGAATATAATTTTTATATGGGATATATGTGTGTTATATTAACATAATGCATATTTGTTATGTTTGATAACATGTGATGCCATATTGAAGCATGTAATATGCTTGTATGTTTTATACATATTAATTATGCCATTGTTTATAGTCAAATTTTAATATTTATATGAAGTGTTGAAACTTAATTTTATGGCATGACATTTAGTTTTAGGTTTATAGTTTGGGGTTTATGTTTTATATTTAGTTGATACATATGGTGGATATGTATAGGGTAGATATTAAAACATTAACCTAGAACAAAACCTAATCTTTAAATCTTCCCTAATTAAAATATCAAGTCTAAGCCTTCCATTATGAGTCAATTAATTCTTTGCCATAGAATTTGAGATCCCAAGATTTCTATTATGTGAGGGATGCTAATTTATGACCTAGAATTGATTATCTTAGTTCTTGGATAGAAATTCACATTGTACCCAATATTTCTATTATGTGAGGGTATAATAGGAATTCTATTTTAAGAAAGCATAATGAATCAGATTTAACTAATTTAAGGTACTAAGATTTCTATTATGTGAGGTATCTGAAACTAGAGACAAGGAAATGAATCATAGCTTATATGGTGATATAAAAGGAAATAGTTTCTTACTTCTTGAATTTAATGGATCAAGATTTCTATTATGTGAGGTTTATGAAATTTGATAAGAATTTGATTCCCCACTAAAAATTTTAATCCAACAAAATTTCTGAATCTTTATCCAGGGAAGTATAGGATTTGAATAAAATAGTGGAAGCTAAATAGACTAGCTTAATAAAAGATATATATAACAAAACACTCATAATGTTTTTAATTTCCTTACAGCATCTCTCATAAAAAAAGCGTGAAAGATGAATAATCTACTGTTGAAAATCCTGGATGATAATAACAAGTTAGTTGGCCGTAGTAATTTCAATGATTGGATGAGGAAACTGACAGTAATATTGAATTCAGAAAACGCAGCCTATGTTTTAGAAACGCCCCTGCCTAAACCTCCTCCTTTTGATGCTCCTTCTGATCAGCATAACAAATATAAAATATGGAAGGAAGATGAACTTAAAGCTCACTCTTATATGTTGGCATCGATGAGTGACGAGCTCCAGAGAAAGTGTGAAAAGATGAAAAGTGCTAATGAAATTTACCTCGCATTACAAGAGTTGTACCGTGAGAATTTAAGGATAAGGCAATATGAATTAAGTTCAACTTTATTCGGAATGAAGTTGAAAGAGGGTGTGTCACCAGAAGAACATGTCATGAAAGTGATTAACATTTTGAGGTAATTACATGCCATGAGAATTGAAATGCCAGACACCCTCAAGGTGGATTTAGTTCTCCAATATCTACCTCCAAGTTTCACACCTTTCATCAATAATTATCATCTCAATAAGATTGAGAGAAAACATCTTAATTTGTTGAATGAGATTCAACAGGTTTGTGATCAAAAAAAGGCAGGAGGCAGGAGGTTGTAAGTATGGCTTCTTCTAGTAAGACTAAGAAGAAAAAGCCAATGAAATCCCGAAAGAAATTGGGAACAAAACCCAAGAGAAAGGGATTTAAGAAAAAGGCTGCACCTCAAGCTAAAAAATCTAAAGAAAATGGCCAATACTTTTGGTGCAAAGAAAGCGGGCACTGGAAGAGGAATTGTCCTCTCTATCTAGAAAGTCTTAAGAAAGCTAAAGTTCTTCTCACTGAGAAGACCAAATCAGGTATGTCCCAATGCTATTTCATTGAATTTGAATTAAATGTTAGTTCAAATAATTTAACCTGCATATTGGATTCAGTTGCTACTTCACACATTTGTGTTTGTTTGCAGGATCTAGAGAATAGTTCTGCTCTAGCAAAAGATCAAGTTATGTTCAGAATGGCGAATGGAACAAATGTTGTTGCCAAAGCCATGGGAACATGTAATTTGATGCTACCATTAGAACATCTTTTGTATTTGTACAATGTCTTGTATTTTGCTAAAACCACTAGAAATATAATTTGTATTTCTGTATTATGTAAATATGGTTACAGTGTACAGTGTACAGTTCAATAGAAATGAATGTTTAGTTTATTTTGGAAATAAACTTGTTGGCAAAGCTATCAATACAAATAGTTTGTATGTGCTAGAATTAAAGGGCCATAGCATAATGAATTCCATATATAACTAATAAACGAACTTGAAATGAAATTAATCCTAAATTACTTTGACATCATAGATTAGGTCATATAGGAGACAGAAGAATAAACCAGTTAGGAGAAAGTGGACTTTTAAGTTCGTTGGGTTCAGAACCCTATCCAACCTGTGAATCTTGTTTTCAAGGAAAAATGACCAAGTCACCCTTTAGGAGTAAAGGGGAAAGGACCAAAGAATTACTGGAATTAATACATATAGATATATGTGGACCACTTAATGAACTGGCCAGAGGAGGTTTTCACTACTTCATTACCTTTACTGATGATTATTCAAGGTATGGGTATTTGTATTTAATGAAATACAAATAAGAATCTTTTGAAAAATTCAAAGAATTCAAGAATGAAGTAGAGAAACAAACTCAAAAGAGTATTCAAATTCTACGATCAGATCGTGGAAGTGAATACTTAAGTACGAAATTTCGAGATTTTCTAAAAGAAAATGGTATTATCTCACAATTAACTCCTCAATTTACACCACAATACAATGGTATATCTGAAAGGAAAAATCGTACTTTATTAGATATGATGCGATTGATGATGACTTTTGCAGACTTACCGATTTACTTATGGGGGTATGTCTTACAAATAGCAGTGCATATTTTAAATAGAGCACCATCTAAATCAGTTCGGAAAACACCATATGAAGTGTGGTATGGCAAACCACCTAGTCTTAACTATTTAAAGGTCTGAGGTTGTCCAGCTTATGTCAAGATTGTTAAAATAGATAAGTTGGACGTAAGATCTGAAAAATGTCGATTTATAGGGTATCCTAAAGAAAGTTTAGGATATTATTTTTACTTCCCTACTGATCAAAGATTTTCAATCAATAGAAATGCACATTTCCTTGAGAAAGAATTCTTAGAAGGAGGTGCAGGAAGAAAAATTGAACCCAAAGAACATTCCGAAGATTCTCAAATCGATCATACTCAGATAGGTGAACCAGATCAAGAACCTTCAACGTATGACATAATGGTTCCAGCCCGTAAATCTTCTAGATTATCTCAACCTCTAGAGAGATATTATAGCTTTCTACATGAAAAAGTTTTTAAATCTTTTTTAGTGGGAGAAGTTGATCATGGAGATGATTCTAAAACTTATGAAGAGGCAATATTAGATATCGATTCTGGAAGATGGCTAGAAGCGATGAATTTTGAAATAGAATCCATGCACGCTAATCAAGTTTGGACATTTGTTGATTCTCCAGAAGGAATAGTTCTTATTGTTTATAAATGGGTCTTCAAGAGAAAGGTTGGCATAGATGGAAAGGTAGAGACCTATAAGGCTAGACTGGTAGCGAAATGTTATACTCATAAACAAGGGTTGGATTATGAGGAAACTTTTTCACCATTTGCAAGGCTTAAATCCATCAGAATCATGCTAGCCATAACAGCACACTATGATTATGAAATTGTAGATGGATGTCAAGATCGCATTCCTCAATAGAGGAAAACATATATGCAACAACCTGAATGTTTTGTATCTAATACTGAGAGACATAAAGTGTGCAAATTATATAGATCCATTTATGGATTGAAGCAAGCTTCTAGAAGCTGGAATATCCGATTTGATGAAACAATCAAAACTTTTGGTTTCATAAAGAATCTGGATGAACCATGTGTATGCAAGTGGTAAAAGATCATGTCACGATTTTCCTCATATTATATGTAGATGACACATTATTAATGGGAAATGATATTGGCATGATGATTGAAGTTAAGATGTGGTTGTCAAAAGCTTTCTCAATGAAAGATTTGGGAGAACCAAATTACATCATAGGAATTCGCATCTATAGAAATAGACAAAAGGATTGATAGGGTTGTCTCAAAACATGTATATAGAGAAAATGTTGAAAAAGTTCAACATGCAAGACTCCAAAAGAGGTTTTTTGCCTTGCGGTCATGGACTACATCTTTCTAAGGATATGAGTCCTAAGATTGATCAGGAGTGACAGCAGATGTGTAATATACCTTATGCTTCAGTTGTGGGTAGTCTTATGTATGCAATGCTATTTACAAGGCCTGATATAGCTTATGCTGTATGTATTGAAAGCAGATATCAATCAAATCCAAGAGAGAAACATTGGTCAGCAGTTAAAACAATTTTTAAATACTTGAGAAGGACTAAAGATTTAATACTAAGTTATGGAGGTTTAGAATTGAAAATCCAGGGATTCTCAGATTCTAATTTTCAATCAGATATGGATGATAGAAAGTGTACATCTGGATTCATCTTTTCATGTAATGGAGGAGCAGTTAGTTGGAAAAGTTCCAAACAATCGACCACTGCCGACTCCACTACAAAAGCTGAATATATTGCCAGAAGCACAAAATAAGGTGTGTGGATACGCAAATTTGTAGCTGAACTTGAGATGGTACCGAACATGAGTTATCTGATAACCTTGTTTTGCGACAATAATGGTGCTATTGCACAAGAAAAAGAACCAATAGCACACCAAAAATCAAAACATATTCAACGTAAATATCATATTTTGAGAGAGCTTGTTGAAGCTAGAGAAATTTTGGTGCAAAATACACCTTCAGCAGATAACGTAGCTAATCCACTTACTAAAGCGATGACACAGAAGCAATTAGATCATCATCTTGAGAAGATGGGTACTAGATACCACAACGATTGGCTCTAGTGCAAGTGAGAGTTTTATTAGTGTATGCCCTAGAACCAATTGTGTCGTCAGTTCCAAGGCATTATGTTTTGTATATATATGTTAATGTATATATTTTGTATATAAATTTTATCTTATCAATAGAAGAAAACATTCTTATTTCACATGTGGTTTATTGCTTCATTTATATATATGTATTACATGTGAAATGCTCGGATGAAACAAATCTTTAGAATATCAAAATCATCAAAGTATTCCCTACATAGGTAATATTAATTAGGAAATAATATTACATAGTAGGTGTGTTGAATACCTCCGTAGAATATCATGTGATGGTATTAGTGTAGGTGATTATAAAAGTTATATCAATAGGGCATTAACATGGATAAGCGGTTAGTGAACTGTTTATCGAATATGACCATTTATGATGAATCACATGGACATTTAAAATGTAGTAAATGATTTATCATAAGATCGTACTAGTGTATTATTAATCCTTAGACCTGAGATATCACGGTCGGATTCTGTATAAACGCATATGGTTTATATGATGTATAAACACAAGGCTAATCATGTCATATGTTAATAAGCCGATTTAGCCATGTGTTGTTTATGTGTGAGGACAAGTGATAGTCAAGATAGGATCTATTGATTTGGTATAGATTGATATCAAATTCCTAGACAAATGTCAAGATACATTGGAAAAGGGAAATCTTCGGCCGTTGTATACAAAATGTTACTTGAAAGGTTGTTTCTTAGTGACACGTTCCATATATATTGATTGTCAATTTAATATAAAATTAAGATAAGGATTTTGACATACCATGAATCTATTCTTAATTGGGATTAGACAACGGAATGATTTGATTATACAACGTGTATGATTATAAAAGGGTTCGTTGGAGTATATCTTCATTGTAACTTAGGGGTTATGGAGCATTGCTAGATGCCTACCATAATCAGTGAGAGTTTTGTTCATAAAGATTTATGACAAAACACATCGAAATAGATTATGATATTGGACCCACGACCAAGCCACGGTGAACTTAAGAGGTTACACATAAAAACTAAGAAGAATGGAGAAATAGTTAAAGAGAGTTTATTATCCAAGGTTGGCTAGCACCTACCAAGGGTAATAAAGTTATTTATATTATTATCATTGAATTATATTCAATGGAGGGTTATATTAGTTATTATGATAAATTTAAGAGTTAAATTGCTAATTGGAATTCAATGGAATTCCAATTCATAATTAATCACTTTCTTTACATGAAATTGGATTTAATAATGGGTTGTAATTGTAAACATATGAATAATTTAAGGGTTAAATTGCTATATGAACAATTTAAGAGTTAAATTGTTAATTGTGATTAAATGTTAATCCAATGTTGTTATTTAAAGAAGTGTAACAACTTCATAATAATTATGGAATTATTTACAACTTCATAATAATTATGGAATTATTTACAACTCCAAAAACAATTATGGAATTGTTTAAGGAAGTCCAAAACAATTATTGAATTGTTTACAAGGCTACATATATAAAGAAAATAATATATCAATTTTTGTGTAGAGATCAAAATCTCTAAGAACCCTAAATCTCTCTCTTGGCCTAATTCTTCTTCTACCTTGGTGTGGATATCTTTTGTTTAATTTCTCTTGAAATTAAAAGTCTTCAAGATTGCTAAGGACTTAAGGTAACATGTTATACCTTACTAATTTATAATTTGATTGAATTTTTTTTTTTTTTTCAAACTATGAATATACATGTTATAGTATCACATGCATCATTCTCCATGTATTCCATCTTACACTTATAAGCTCTAAAATTAAACTGACCTATTTGTTTATAACTTTTTTGAGTTTATAAGCAAAATAATAATAATAATAATAATAAGAAGAAGAAGAAGAAGAAGAAGAAGAAGAAAAAGAAGTTAGGGGAAAGTACTTTTTTTTTTTTTTTGTGCTTATAAGCTAGTTTGGCAAGTATATTACCACATTATCTTTGTTTAATTTTAAAATTTCATAGTATACCCTTATTTAATATAGTACCATTTTTGGTCATTTTATAATAAAATGTACTTATAAGCCACATTTTACCAAACACGTCAACTACTTATAAGTACTTTAACCAAATACGTAATTACTTAAAATTTCAAATGCTTATGAGCTAATTTTCATAAGCTTAGACAAACACCCCTTAAGATCCCTGAAAAGATTAGCAACTTATGGAGCAAAAATGAGATCCTTGAAAAGATAAGGAGCTTATCAAGCAAAAACGAGCCAAATCTTTCAAGAGATGGATGATATAATAATTAATGAATCAAAATTTTTAATTTTGCATCTTTGTTGTACTCACCTGGGAAGCCATTAGGCTTCATTTGGTACACTCTTCCAAATGTTATTTGGTTTTCGAAATAAAGTTAAAACCCAAAAATAAATTTGTTTCAATATTCTCAAAATCCTATTATACTTTATTCATCTTACAAAATATTAATAATTATCTTTCTCGTAAACATAACCCAATTTTATTTTTTTCAAAATATTATTCTAAAAAGTATCAGAATAATGAACCAAACCGAAGAATTTCATAGGCTTTGCATTAATTTAAGTCAAAATTTTTTTTTTTTTACAGGAAGACTTTGTATCACACGTCGTGGCAGCACACTTGCACGTCATTGATTAAAAATAAATTTCTTTATTTTGATTTTATATTTCTTCTTCTCTGTTTCTTTATTTTCTTTATTCTTTCAATTTTCAATTTTCAATTTCTTTCTTCCTCTCCCTGCGGACAAACGAAACCCTAATCCAAACCACCAAAACCGTAGAGAGTCCGTCCCTGTCATTTCAAAGCTTCTTAAATTTGAAAATTTCGCCGTTACCTCTGCCGTGGCTCTTCGTCCGAAAAGTGTGAGTCTCTCAATACAGATCCCAAGTCCTCTTTCAAGTGAATCTATGTTGATTTTGATTCTAATTGTTCGTGGTGTCGATGATTGTGAATGTGTTTTGAGCAACAAAATTTTAATGGGGTTTTGTTGTTATAGTAGTTTTTGTTGTTAAGTCGGTCGTGTTTCGTTTCTAAGATGGTTTTTTATTTTTGAAGTTCTGAATTTTTTGGGCTCTGGAGTGGAAGAAATTGAATGCTTTGTTTGGGATGAAGAGATGTCAGAACGCCGTCGTTTCTGGTTGTTTACGTGGGAGTTTTGAAAATTTTTTTTTTTTATTGTTTAAATATTTTGGGTTAATTTAATTTCAGGAGTCATTATTTTGAGCTTGAGATGTGGTTGTTGTGTGGCTTCGTTGCCTCCAACAGGGGTGTTGTCCAGTGTTCACCACAACAGAAGGCAACATGGCCGCCGCCTATTTTTTATAAGCTTTAAAAACGTAAATACCCTCCAAACTTAAAAGTAAGTAAATTTAAATCTAGAGGTTTAGGGTCCGTTTGTTTTATTATTTTGGATAGGATTTTAGGAATAATATTGGGTATTTGAATAAGGGAGTATTACGAGGTCAAATTTAAAAATTTACAAAAAAAACCCTCTAGGTTTGCTAATTTAACTAAACACCCCAATATATAAAAATTTCATAAAATGAAAAAAACACCCCCACCCACCTGCAGCGCCAGATTCCGGCCACCACCATCGAAATTTGGCTAGAAAATGGCGTTACGATACAGACCGGTCAAATTTGGCGGGTAGGGCGTCGATCTGGCCAGAAAGATCTGGCCGAAAAAGGCCAGATCTTGCCGTCGATGGCCGCAAATCTCCAAATCTGGCCATCGATGACGTCCACAGATATGGTCGTCGTTGACGGTCAACGACGGCCATTTCTTTGGCCATTGCTGAATGCTTGATCTGGCCTTTTCTAGCCAGATCCATTATGGATTTGGCCAAAAAAGGCCAGATCAATGAATTACCTACCAGTTCCGATCATTTGTAGGCCGTTGTGACGAATTTCGGCTATCATCGACGGTGGTTGGCGGAATCTGGCAAGTATGGGTGGGTGGGGGTGTTTTTTTTAATTTTTAAACTTTTTTCTAGGGTATTTAATGAAATTAATAAACTTAAAGGGTCTAAAAGTAATTAAAAAATATACTAATATTTCTCAAATAATGTGCCAAACAAGTGTTTTGGGAATATGATTGAGAATATGGGTAGAAATAATGTGTTAAACGAAGCCTTAAATATTTAAATTATAAAGAATTATTTTTCTCTTATTTAAACATTTATTATATCAATTTTATTAAGTAGAAAATATATATTTTTATGTAAACCATCTTTAGGATTTTTTTTAATATTTATTACATCTAATTATTATTTTACTTATTTTATTAATAATCAGATAAGACAAAAACATTTTTGTGTTTTTTACATGATTTTTTTGTTAAATAATAACTTTATTATCCGTTAGATTGATATGATGACTGGGATAAAAAGTGTATATATATATATATATATATATATAATATCAGATAAGACAAAAACATTTTTGTGTTTTTTTACATGATTTTTTTGTTAAATAATGACTTTATTATCTATTAGATTGATATGATGATTGGGATAAAAGGTACGTGTATATATATAATAAATCCAAATTCGATTCTTCATCCTTTCTAGTTTCTACATTTAAGCCAACTTGACATAATTAGCAAGAGGTTTTGTAACTATACATCAACGTGTAAAACAAAAACGTAAAATTTGTAATATGCACTTTTAATTGCCGAAGCCTTGGAAATACCGTTCAATTATTGCTGAAGATGAATCTACTTAATTTAAATTGTAAACATGTTTACTTTCCCCACCATACTTTCACTAATCATGTTTACTTCGTCCTTCTGCAATTAGGCTTCCTCAATATATCTTGTATGTATCCTCATGGCTAGAGGAAATACATTCTTGTTAACAATATTTGAGATTATGAGATTCCTATCTCTCCATACCATAAAAATTCTTGCAAGTAAACATAGTAGAGATAAAACTAGCAGTAAAACTAGGGAAATAAGATACATCGTTCCATATAAAGCTGAGTTGTGTAAGTTCTCTCATCTCATTATCGAATTTATTTCCATTTACCCACATTATCATCACACATTGCTACGTAAGGACAGAAATGAAGACACATTACCAAGAGAAGTCAGTTTGCTTGGCTTTCGCAACAACTCATTGCTATTATTCACGAATGAAAAATCTACAGAATATACATTCCATCCAGCAGGGAATTGAAAATCTCATTATGGAGGAAACACTGTATAGTTGAACCAATATTGTGTAATTATCCGATAGCACTCTCGCCTGGTGATTTTTTGATACTCTTTTCTCTCATCAACACTCTTACCTTCTCAACACCATCCCACTTCCCCTCTTCTGCATAAATATTCGATAATAAAACATAATTACCAGAATTCCATGGTTCAAGGTTAATAAGCTCTTTAACAGCATGTTCTGCAAGTTCTACATCGCCATGAGTTCGGCAAGTACTTAGCAGAGCACCCCATAAAGCAGCATTTGGCCTAATACTTATGCTTGTAATCAGGTCATAAGCTTCTCTAACACATCCACTACGTCCAAGGACATCAACCATGCATCCATAATGCTCGAGATTTGGCTCTACATGGTGCCTTTTCAGTCATTGTAGCAAACAACTCCCACCCTTTTTCCACCATCCCAGCATGAGCACATCATGTTAGTGCACCATTCGTAGTCACACCTTTCGGCATCATTTGCTCAAACAATTCAACCCCGAGCTCACCCCTTCCATTGAAAGCCAGGCCTGAAATCATGGCATTCCAAGAAATCACATTTTTTTTAGGCATTTCACTACAAATCTTTCTAGCAGTCTCCAAAATTCCACACTTGCAATAAAAATCAACGGTGGCATTTCCAACTGAAACAATATTCCGATAAAGACCACTTGATTTAGCATAAGAATGAATCCACTCCCCAACATCAACAGCTCCCAAACGAGCACAAACAGGCAACACACTAACAATAGTTGCCTCGACATCTCCGTCATCTCCCTGAAAAGATGCAACCCCGTTTCGACATCTCCTCTTTTACAAAACCCGTGAATAATCAAATTCCAAACGACCTATTTCATCAAACACCTTCATAGCATCCCCCATCCCATCAAACTTTGTACACAACTCAACAATCCCAATCCTCACTGATACAAAACACTCAAGCCCACTTCTAATAACCTCTCCATGAACACATTGGCCAACTCTAACATCAGAAACACTCACACACGCCTTAAGCAGCGGCGAAAATGTGTACGCCAAATGCCACGACTTTTCATCACAGAAAACAAGTTCAGAGACTCTTCAAAAGGCCCGTTACGTGAATAGGATTTGATCACGGAATTGAAGAGGATAATGCTGGGGTTTTGGCTTTGTTTAAAGATTAAAACCACGTAATTCATCTTGTTGAGGGTACCACAAACGGAAACGAAATGAGATAGGATTTGGTTGGAATGGTGAAGGCCGTGGCGGAGAAAATGAGAGTGAATTTGAGTGAGTTGGGTTCGGGTTTTGTGGCCATGAAGAAGGCGCAGGATCTTGCTCTCGATTTCAATGGAAGATCTGTTCATTGTTGTTTTTAAATGCAGGGTTACACTCCTTTTGCAAGGCAGAAATGGAGGGAACCAAAACGGTTACCCTACCAACGGTTTTATTTTAGTTATTTTATAATATTCACAAATTAATTATAGGATTTTTCTTTTTTAATTTAAATTGAATTAATTATTACACAATAAATATTATAAGAGTAATTTCAACCAAGATATTTTTAATGAAATAATATGTTATTATATTAAACTAATTTATTTAGTAATATGAATAAAAACAGAAAATAGAAAACTCCCTTATATCGGTAAAATAACTTTACAAGATCATAAAATTTTACCGGAAAACTTTAAAAAATCAACTTTTGATAACATTAATTTAATTCTAAGATAAATCCTAAATATTTAATTTTTTAAAAGAAAACCAAAACCAAGTTAACCCAAAAACCAACCCAGTTAACCGAAAAGCATGCAGGAATTTAGTAGTACATACTAAGTTGATTGAGAACTTAGTATGTACTACTATGCTGGTTGAACAATCGTCAAGCTCAATACAACCAATATTGATAGTGAAGTGATTTATAAGTTAAACACGTTTTTACTATTAGGAAGAATGTTCCCCAAATTAGACATTGATTTATTTAATTTTCCAATGAACTGATGCATTTTTTTTTAATGGATAGTCATTTTCTATAAATCAAAGTCATTCGCATAACAATAAATTAAAATTAGCTCACAACTTAATCTTACAAACTTTATTTCATAACTCTAATATGATAACTCACAATTAGACAGATATGATTCATTGCAAACTGATCAATTGTAAATGATAACTCACAATTAGACAGATATGATTCATTGCAAACTGATCAATTGTAAACTATCATATCGGAGTTGTGAGGGAAAATTTATGAGATTGAGTTATAAGTGTAGTATTGCCCTCTTCATGTAAACTATTTCTACATGAATAACGACAACAACTATTAAATCGAGTATCATTTTTCAAGGATTGTATCAACTCTTAAAATAGAGTTCAGTTTATTAGATTTTCGGTCTCTACTTAAAAGCACTTTTTTTGTTTGTCTATACTTAATTTAAAGACATTAAAATGATAATTACACTTACACATAAAGATTTGGTCACTTGGTTTTGGTTTTGGTTTTCTTGTACAAGTTTCTCAAACACATTAAACTGAAAGTTTCAATGTGAAAGGAAGATTTGGTTAGTTTTAATCAATTTTAAAATACATCTTTGCAGGAGTTAATCATAAACTTGTATTAATTGTATTTTAGACTTGGGGCCTTAATTCATAAATGGATACCAGAGAAGATAGAAATATGTTCGTAAAAAGGAGAAATCGCATTAATATGTGTAATACCTAATCATCAGTTTTTCTATAATCAAATGTGTAATTTGGCGTTTACGTGGAGATGGAGATGTGTAATTTGGCGTTTAATGTGTCATCAAACATTACTTAATATGTCAGTAAATGGAAAACATAATACAAGTCAATGAATGGAGGATTTAATTCCATGACTTAGTTCTATAAGTATGCACTCTCTTGTTTATGCAGTCAGTCACTTGAATCGGCTGGAACGAGAGAAGATGCCAGACTCCCACCTAATCCTCCATCGTCCTCCTGTTGAAACTCAAAATCCTGCCTCCATCCAAAGGTTTCACTTTTCTTTTTCATTAGATTCATATTCATTTTTAAATTCATACCCAGTTCCTACCCACTTCACGAGTAGCAGACGACCTTCCATCAGAGTCAGAGATAGTTTTCTTTGAAGTTTCTGGTGTGTTTGGAATTCCCAGTTCTTTCTTACCTCTTCTTCTCTTGTCGCTTCTTCTGGATACATCAAAGTATCATTTTTTATTGCTTCAACACCAAACCAGCTGACTCCTCATGGGACAAATAATATGTCGAGCTTCAGCACGCAAAGAAACGTTGTATATCATTTTTGGGCTTCCATGAAACTTGCCATGAAACTTGTATATCTAGGAAAATGTTGGGTTGGTTGAGCTTTTTGGGCTTTTTAGGACAATCGGGCCTTTGCCCTTCAATAAACCTAAGTAATTAATATAGAAGTTGGCATGAAGCTTTCATGCAACTTGAAAATCTAGAAGAAATGTTGGACTTGTGGGCGTTTTGGGCCAATCGGGCCTTGCCTATCAAGCGGCCCGTGAAAATAGGCAACGCAACTGCTAACAAATAACTAACATTTTTCGCTGCTTGTCTGAATATTATTATTTAATAAATAATACCAAATATTATTGCTGAGGATATACAAATTTATTGAATTATAAGGAGAACCCAAGTTTATTTAATATTAATATAAAATACATGTTTTATGCTTAAAAAGTCAGGGTTGACGTGGACTCTCGTCAGCAAAAGCCAATTAGAATTTAGGGAGGGAAGATGTATGGTTCTCGTCAGTGCAGTATGTGAGTGTCAGGCTTGCGAGTGGCTAGGAATTGTCCACCTGCCCAAGCCCTACATAATTTAAGGATGTTTCTCGTGCAAACAACCAATGAAAAGCGGATTAGGAATTGTACCATACTTGTTGGACCACAGATTCATGATTATTACCTTGAATCATCCTATTATAAATAGATGACTCCTCTTTCATTTACGAGATTGGTTTATCTTTAGTCTTAAATAACATGCACACACACACACACACTCTCTCTCTCTAAATTCTCTCTAGATTGTAATTCAACTCGTTTCACGCAACCTAACTGTAACCATCCATTAATATGATTATAGCAGACATAAAATTCACTTTTGAGTATCCAAACCACTTTAAAAACCGTCTTTTATTTTTTTCTCTTATTACATAATTCTATACCATATGTAACTTCTAAAACTCTCTTAATACTTTACATGTGTGAGTTGTTAGTGTTAAAATCAAGCATCAAAGATATATTTTTATTATAGTTTAAAATTTGGTTTTAATAGTTTGGCAAATTTATGGAACCACGTTCATCATTACATATATATATATATATAGTTGATACGTTATTTTAGACACCAACTAATTAATATGTGTACAGCGTTAATTGGCCAAGAAATACACGTGATTGTGAGTAGAAAAGAAATAAATGCTATTAGAGCTTTTAAAGTGGTTCAGATGCTAAGATAGCAAGTCCTACGTCCACTGATTTGTATTGAAATTGATAATGTGGGTCAGGTCACAACAGCGGACTGACTTACATAGGATTTAGAAATAAAGTAAAAATGCCCTGTTTACAAGAGAGAGAGTTCTTATGAAGAATTATCGAATCCCCTTAACGAAGGGGTCTTCTTCATTTTTATATCAAACTGAAGCGTGTAATCATCATTAAATCCTTGGGTTGGTGTGATTGTTAGGACCTAATCTGATTTCACGTCCCATTACTCATTTTCCAAGCCGATTTCACGCGATTTGGAGCAAGTTAGCGGACACGTGGGAGCACCAGGGTGTTTGGCAGACCTGACGTGCGCTTACCATTCTGACGGGAGCAGGTCACGTTTCGTCACGCAATTATACGTCAGCCTTTGGTTTCCTGGTCATAACATATATATATATATATATATATATATATATATATATATATATATATATATATATATATATATATATATATATATATATATATATAGAGAGAGAGAGAGAGAGAGAGAGAGAGAGAGAGAGAGAGAGAGAGAAGTGTTTTCCCCTTGTGAATCAGAATATTTTCCATATCTATTAAATGTTTCCAACTTCTGTTATTAGCCACTTAAGTTTGATCAATGCCAGTAGTAATGATTCATAGGATAACTTGAACTTGGTGATTAAGTATGAAACGTTGAATAATTAGAAGATGATGAACATGTGTCCCAACAAATATCTCTTCCGAACACGTGTTAATAATTAGAGGACGCATGAGCTGTTTTATCTCAACAGCAAATAATGGATTAAATGAAAAGCCGTTGATTAGTTAAATAATTGTTTATTTAAGTATCTAATTCTCTCATTTTTCTCCATGGAAAATCCATCTTTTTAGATTTGGGGCCTTGATTCTATGTCACTCTAAACTTGTATTAACAAATAATTTATATTTTATAATACCATTAATGCATCTAATCATCATCTTTTCTTAGTTAAATCACATTTATTTAATATTATTTTTTCAATCAACAAGTCTATAGTGAACACTTAAAATATATATATTTATACAGTAAAACCTCTTTATAGTGATATTCTATATA
This sequence comes from Pistacia integerrima, assembly GCA_026225825.1. Classification (NCBI taxonomy): domain Eukaryota; kingdom Viridiplantae; phylum Streptophyta; class Magnoliopsida; order Sapindales; family Anacardiaceae; genus Pistacia; species Pistacia integerrima. The sequence continues at coordinate 827,397 of CM047748.1, forward strand.
GGAATAAACTCTATATAATTATAAAAAATTATATTCCCAATTTGAGATAGTTATAAATAAAAATAAACTCCACATTATAATAAGTTATAATTTTTTTAATTTACGTCTTAAAGAAAGTTGCCTCCACATAGTAATAATTATTTGTATATTACAAAAAAAATATATGCTATGTTACATTAAATGTTTATGATGAAATAAAATATTTATCTAAAGTTGTTTGGGACAATGATTTATGCTTTAGAGTTGTTACCAAATCTTCTAATTTGCTGGTATATAATAACTCGCTAGCATGGACACCTTCTTGTTGAAACCAAAATATTTCTATTTTTTTAAGCATCTTTAGAGCTTCATGACACGAAATTTTTTGTATTTCCGTACTATCATCCTCAGAATTATTCTTTTCTCTTCTTGTCTAATTGCACAAATGATTTCTTTTTCAGTTAAAGCATATACGACTTGTTGCTCATTTGGATGATCGAGAAAGACATTAATATCCATTCGATTAGTGTAATGAAGTTGTTGAATTTGATCACTCAATTCTGCAATGACTTTTATATTCTCTTCATCGACTTCATTTGTAACTTGCAATTCATTGACATCGGAGGTCCTAATTTTACAATGTTTAAAACAATTGATAATTTTCTGTAGCTTCACATCAATTGACCATGCAACAACTGTATTTACAATTCCATCAAGGATACTTATCTTTTCTGATTCCAATACATAATCTTCTATCCGTTCCAAAAGTAAGTGATTAAAGCGCTGCCAATAATAACCTTTGAAATTTCTAATAATGCCTGCATCACATGGCTGGATTTTGGAAGTGCTAGCTAGTGGTAGGAACAAAACAATTGTGTGATAAAGTGGAGGGAGATTCTCCTTTTTGCCATGTGCGGTACAATTATCCAATATAAGCAAGACATTTCTATCCAAACGGCTATCAAACCACTTAAGTCATTCCATAAAAAACAAAGAACCATGCATTTGAATTCGCTCAATACTTGCAATTGAGATTATCACGGTTAACATTATTAAAGCATCTTGGATTAAGAAACTTATCGATGACCCAAAGCGGAAGTTTGTCAGAGCTATCTTGGATTAAGGAATTAGGCCTTGTGGTCGAGTCGGCGTGATCGACTTGTAGTTGAAATTCAAAGCATTAAGCCTTGTGGTCGAGTCGGCGTGACCGACTTATAGTTGAAAATTAATGTATTAAATCTTGTGGCCGAGTCGACTCGATCGATGTACTTGTAGTTGAAATTCAAAGCATTAGGTCTTGTGGTCGAGTTGGCGTTACTGACTTGTGGTTGAAAATCAAAGTATTAGGCCTGATCTTGTATGGAATTGGCCTTTGAAGTTGGAGGTTGTTCACATGAGGCTGTTGATGTTCGTTTGAAGGTGAATAAGCCGAATGGAGAAGTGATTTATGGCAAGCGTGTGCAAGACCAAATGAAAAATAAAACTTAAATGAGAAATGGCATGCATGGAGAGCATTTATTAACAATAAACCGAGTAAGTCAAATGGAGAATAAGTCATAGGGAGAAATAATATGCAAGACAGCATGACATGAATAGGGGTGTTCAAAAGCGATTAACCGGCTTTTTTGAACCGAACTGATTTTTCGGTTCAGAAAAATTCCCGAACCGAACCGGTTTTCCCTTTTTTTTTTAAATTAAATTGTAAATATAAATAATACATATCCAAATAAAAATTAAGCATTCATATATATCCATTGACCACTTTTAACAATACATTTAAAATATTATCATTCTTTTATTTAATATATATATATTTGCAAAACCGATTCAAAAAACAGGTTTCGGATAACCGCTTATTATTTTTTCCTGAACCGGTAATCGAACCAAAAATTCAGTTTTTTAAAATTTTTCGAACTGTAACCGAACCGTTTTTTTGGTTAATCGGTTTTTCGGTTCGGTTTTTGCATTTTTTTTAACACCCCTAGACATGCATGTGTAAGATCAAATGAAAAATAAAACTTAAATGGAGAAATGACATGAATGTATCAAGTAACAAGCCGTATGGAGAAGTAATAAGCCAAATGGAGGTGAATGAGCCAAATGAACTCATGGCCGAACGTAGTGCTAATCATAAAACCATGGTTTTAAAACCTGAACCGGCCCGACCAATTTAACAGGTTGAACTGGGACCCGAAGCCTCCTCCGAGTCGGGTTACACTTTTAACTTTGAATCATTAGATCTGGTCAAATATACAATCACTCAAAATCCTTGTGATGGGTTAAAATTGCCAGTCGCCCAGTCCCAGATAGGGATGAGAAGCAAGCCGAGGAGTTCGCGAGCTACTCAAGCTCGAGGTCAAGGGGCTCGTTTAAGGGATCGAGTCGAGTTCGATCAAGGTGAAGCTCGGCTCGATAGGCTTGCGAGCCTCATTGTGCTCGAAGGGCCAAATTGTAAGTTTTGTAAGTTTTTATATTTTCAAGTTTTTAAAATGACAAACAGCCCCCTTCTCACAATACGAGTATCCACCCATACTCGCAAGCTCGAGCTTGAGCCCAAGTATTCAAGCTCGAACGAGCTCGAGCTTCGAGTTTGACTTGAGCGTGAGCTATTTATAGGCAATCTTGCAGCTGTGTGGGTTATAATTGAGCGTTTGACTGAGTATGGAGGGTTTTGAGCCAAAACTTCTACAAATTTGATTCTTTACGTGTATTTCTTAATTTGCCCAAATTTTTACACTTGGTGGGTTCTAAACTTCTGATATTGCTGTTAAAAAAGACTTACACAATTCAATTCTTTACTTGCATTTCTTATTTGATTTTAAAATAAATAGCATTATTGAAGATGCTCTTATTCTTGGCCACCCATCTCTTTTTGCTCGCTTTCCATCAATCTCGGCCATCCCTCTCATCGTCTCTCTTTGCTCTTTCTATCCATCTCAGCCATCCCTCTCGGCATCTCTTTACTCTTTCCATCCATCTCGGCCCTCCTGCATGCTTACTTGGAAAAGCACATTTGGTCTTGGTGGGATTCTGGGAAACCAGGTAACTGTGACTTAATTCTATAAATATTGTGTTGAAGCGGCTGATATTGGGGGTTTAGAAAATCTTCTCTTTTATTCCCTGAAGAAACATTTTATATATTACATACACCCTCTATCAGAAACTTTTTAAACCCCCACTATCAAAAGTTAATTCAGGGTGTACAGTAAATATTTTGGATGAAAAGAGAAGACAGTTATGTATAGTACCCAAAAAGGAACATTAATCTCAAATTTGCCCTAAACTCTTTAGATTCTGCATTCCGGTGCTTGCCTGTAAATAGCTCATTGAATTTCGGCATACAATTATTATTAATTCTTCTTAATTAGGGTTTTGCTTAATTTAGTTAACCAGCATCAGATTTTATACCAGTTTGCTAAGAAATAAATTAATGTTTTCAACTTGTACATATATAATGTCCTTAAACGAAATCCTACAAGACTTCTAAGATCAAAACAAAAACAAAAACATGGAATTTACACTCTTAACTATCAAATCAACAAGAGAAATTCCTCATCAGTGGTAATAATCCTCCCAAGAATTATACAAATTCCTCATCAGTGATTTTAAGCCTATTTTTGGGCAAGAGTTGAGATGGGGCAAGAGACTTATTCCCATCGGTGAGAAGATTCCTTCCAAGAAATTATACGAATTAAAGAGACATTGGATGTCTTACATTTAGTTTGAACCATTCTTTTATATCATGAAAAAAAAGGAAAAAAAAAAAAAAAATTGTTTCACACTTGCTGTGTAATCATCTTGCTGCGATTCAAATGACTTCAACAAAAGTTAAAGGCCAGCCGCTTTCTAAGATCCCATCTTGCTGCATAACTTATAATTGACGCCCTCTGCCATTTGCTGTGTAATTGCGCGACTTAGTACTATAAATATAAAGTAGGGAGAAACACGCTTTCGTCCAAATATCATAAACATTTGACTAAATATTGTGTCGTTTATAAGTCATTTGAATCGCAGTTACGAGGTTTGTAAAAAGAAACCAGAGATGTCAGGCTTCTGCTCAATCCTCCATCGTCCTGCTGAAACTCAACACCCTGCCTCCATGCAAAGGTTTTAGTCTCTCTCTTTTCACTTTTCTTTTTCATTAGGTTGATATTTATTTTCAAATTCATTTAATTAGGGTAAAAAATTGTATGGCTTTATATTTGCAGGGAGCAAAACTTCATTTCCTTGGCGCAATTCAATGAGGCCTTTAGACTCTACATTCCCGTGCTTTTGGCTTTTTTACAATTGAATTCTCCTCCTCAATCGAAAATTCATCCTGCAAATTTGTACTCTTTTTCTTTTATGGTGGCCTCACTGATTTACTATCTCTCTTTTATTGCTTACACTCAGCTTAATATTTCTCACCTAACATACTCTCAACTCTTTGGTGTAATTGCTTTCATATCCGGATCTCTTTCTTCAACCTTATTGGTCTCTAATCTTCTCTCGAATTTGACTAAGTTTATAATTCTTATTTTATGGGCTTTGCTGTCCATTCTGGTAGTCCATCAACATGTCCCATTAAACAAGAAAGAAGTATACGAAAAGCTTGGAGAAAAGATGAAGAACATGTTTAATGAAGCTTACGAAAAGCTTGGAGAAAAGATGAAGAACGTCAAGATATCTGAAAAGATAAGCAGCTTATGGAGCAAAAACGAGCCGGGGCTTCCAAGAGATAAATGACTTGCATATGTTGTATTGACCCCGTTACACAGGGGAATGTGTTTAAGGTAAAAAATAGAATTTCATTAGTTTTCAGGTGAATGTCGCAGTTTCTGTAAATTGCGTCTTTTTTTTTTAAATAATGCTAGTTTTACGAACACAAATACAAGGAGCTGTATAAAAAGTGAATAATTAATTTTCTATTTCTTCTCCACTGTTTCTTTGTTTACTTTATTATTTCAGATTTCAATTTCTTTATTTCTTTCTTCTCCACCTATCTTCTCCCCGCCAAACCCCAACTCTAACCACCAAAACCGGTAGAGAGTCCGGCCTGTCGTTTCAAAGTTTCTAAAATCTGACAAAAGAACCAAAAGAGAGAAGTTAACAGAGTGACCGTCATGAATTCTCCAAAATTCCGCTGTTACCTCCGCCGTGGCTCTTCGCCAGAAAAAGTGTGAGCCTCTCAATACAGATCCCAAGTCCTCTTTCATTTGAATTTATGTTGACTTTGATTCTAATTGGTCATGGTGTCGTTGATTGTGAATATGTTTTGAGCAGCAAAACTTTAATGGGGTTTCGTTGTTATAGTAGTTTGAGCTGTTAAGTCGGTCGTGTTTCGTTTCTGAGATGGTTTTTTATTTTTGAAGTTCTGAATTTTTTGGAAGAAATTGAATGTTGTGTTTGGGATGGAGAGGTGTTTGAAACTTCGTCCTTTTGAGGTGTGTCTTCGCTACCTCCAACAGGGGCGCTGTCCAGTGTTCACCACAACACAAGGCAACGTGGCCGCGGCCTATTTTTTGTAAGCTTTAAAAACATAAATACCCTGCAAACTTAACAGTAAGTAAATTTAAATCTAGAGGTTTAAATATTTAAATTATAAAGAATTATTTTTCTATTATTTAAACATTTATTATATCAATTTTATTAAGTAGAAAATATATATTTTTATGCTAAGCATCTTTAGGATTTTTTTAATATTTATTATATCTAATTATTATTTTACTTATTTTATTAATAATCAGATAAGACAAAAACATTTTTGTGTTTTTTTACATGATTTTTTTGTTAAATAATAACTTTATTATCCGTTAGATTGATATGATGATTGGGATAAATGGTATATATATATATATAAGAAATCCAAATTCGATTCTTCATCCTTTCTACATTTAAGCCAACTTGACATAATTAGCAAGAGAGGGTTTTGTCGGTAACTATACATGAACGTGAAACTTGTAAACTGGTAACCCAAAACTTGTAAACCAAAAACGTAAAACTTGTAAAATGCACTTTTAATAGCCGAAGCTTTGGAAATACCATTCAATTATCGCTGAAGATGAACATTCTGACTAATTTAAATTGTAAATATGTTTGCTTTCCCCACAATACTTTCACTAATACTGTTTACTTCGTCCTTCTGCAATTATGCCTCCTCAATATATCTTGTATGTATCCTCATGGCTAGAGGAAATACATTCTTGTTAACAATATTTGAGATTCCGAGATTCCTATCTCTCCATACCATAAAAATTCTTGCAAGTGAACATAGGTAGAGATAAAAGTAGAAGTAAAACTAGGGAAATGAAGCTGAGTTGTGTAAGTTCTCTCATCTCATTATCGAATTTATTTCCATTTACCCACATTATCATCACACATTGCAACGTAAGGACAGAAATGAAGACACATTACCAAGAGAAGTCAGTTTGCTTGGCTTTCGCAACAACTCATTGCTATTCTTCACTAATGAAAGATCTACAGAATATACATTCCATCCAGCAGGGAAATTGAAAATCTCATTATGGAGGGAACACTGTATAGTTGAACCAGTATTGTGTAATTATCTGACAGCACTCTCACCTGGTGATTTTTTGATACTCTTTTCTCTCATCAACACTCTTACCTTCTCAACACCATCCCACTTCCCCTCTTCTGCATAAATATTCGATAATAAAACATAATTACCAGAATTCCATGGTTCAAGATTAATAAGCTCTTTAACAGCATGTTCTGCAAGTTCGACAGCACCATGAGTTCGGCAAGCACTTAGCAGTGAACCCCTCCAACACATCCACTACGTCCAAGGACATCAACCAGGCATCCATAATGCTCGAGATTTGGCTCTACATGGTGCCTTTCAGTCATTGAAGCAAACAACTCCCACCCTTTTTCCACCATCCCAGCATGAGCACAACATGTTAGAACACCCACAAAAGTAGCAGCATTCGGAGTCACACCTTTCGTTATCATTTGCTCAAACAATTCAACCCCGAGCTCACCCCTTCCATTGAAAGCCAGGCCTGAAATCATGGCATTCCAAGAAATCACATTTTTTTTAGGCATTTCACTAAAAATCTTTCTAGCAGTCTCCAAAATCCCACACTTGCAATGAAAATCAACTATGGCATTTCCAACTGAAACAATATTCCGATAAAGACCACTTGATTTAGCATAAGAATGAATCCACTCCCCAACATCAACAGCTCCCAAACGAGCACAAACAGGCAACACACTAACAATAGTTGCCTCGTCTAACTCAAATCCCTGATCGCACATTTCATGAAATAATTTCAAAGCTTCACTATCCATCCCACTCTGTGATAAGCAAGAAATCATTGAATTCCACGAAACAACACTTCTCTCACTCATCTCACTGAAAAGATGCAACCCTGTCTCGACATCTCCTCTTTTACAAAACCCGCGAATCATCAAGTTCCAAACGATCACATCTCTATGACCCATTTCATCAAACACCTTCATAGCACCCCTCATCTCATCAAACTTTGTATACAACTCAATAATCCCAATCCTCACTGATCCAAAACACTCAAACCCACTTCTAATAACCTCTCCATGAACACATTGGCCATCTCTAACATCAGAAACACTTACACACGCCTTAAGCAATGGCGAAAATGTATACTCATCAGGCCAAATGCCACGACATTTCATCACAGAAAACAAGTTCAGAGACTCTTCAAAAGGCCCGTTACGTGAATAGGCTTTGATCATGGAATTGAAGAGGATAATGTTGGGGTTTTGGCTTTGTTTAAAGATTAAAACTGCGTAATTCATCTTGTTGAGGGTACCACAAACGGAAACGAAATGAGTTAGGATTTGGTTGGAATGGTGAAGGCCGTGGCGGAGAAAATGAGCGTGAATTTGAGTGAGTTGGGTTCGGGTTTTGTGGCCATGAAGAAGGCGCAGAATCTTGCGCTCGATTTCAATGGAAGATCTGTTCATTGTTGTTCTTGAATGCAGGGTTACACTCCTTTTGCAGGGAAGAAAATGGAGGGAACCAAGACGGTTACATTACCAACGGTTTTATTTTAGTTATTATATAATATTCACAAATTAATTATATGATTTTTATTTTTTAATTTAAATTGAATTGACTATAACACAATAAATATTGCAAGAGTAATTTCAATGAAGATATTTTTAACGAAATAATATGTTATAATATTAAACTAATTTATTTAGTAACATGAATAAAAACCGAAAATAGAAAACTCTCTTATATCGATATAATAACTTTACCAGATCATTACATTTTACCAGAAAACTTTAAAAAATCAAACTTCTGATAAATTAATTTAATTCTAAGATAAATCCCAAATATTTAATTTGCTAAAATTTAATGCCACCGCAAGAAAATCAAAACCAAGTTAACCCAAAAACCAAGTTAACCGAAAAGCATGCAGGAATTCAGTTGACCTGCACGAATTTAGTTGCCTTCTTAATTGTATATAGTATGGCCTAAGTTGATTGAGAACTTAGTATGTACATTAACCATGCTGGTTGAGCAATCATCAAGCTCAATACAACCAATATTGATGCAGCTTAAGTTGCTGCAAATTTATACTGGAAATATTGTGTATAATATAACATATTAATTGTGTTCGTTTCTAGTCATGCTTTTTCTCTTGGTTACACCAATCTATTTTCCATCGTTCACCTTCCTGCTAATGACATTTTTTTTTTTTTTTTTTTTGGGGAGGGGTGCTTTTAATAACTACAGGGGGTTGTTTTTTGCATTTTATGAGAACACTGGGCTACTGTAGAATTTAAGGATATCTAAAGGGGACAAGTGCTGGGCATCTGAGCATCTATTGTTTGAAAAAGAAATCCAAAATCATACAGTTTGTGGCAACTAAAAATGTGGATCATGTCAAAGTGCAACCACAATAGTAAACACGTTACGGATATGACAGTTACAATTTGCAGAAGGTCAGAGAGCTATATTCTTTTACACCATTGTTAGTCATTAAAAAGACTATTACATGGGTGAATGAAACTCACTCCTATAATATCAAAGGAAAGTTACAGGCATTCATCTCACTTTTTCGACGCATGAAAACTGCCGAATCCCATCATAGCTGCAATGTCAGGATCAATTTCAGTTTCCTCTTCTACTTCCTTCTCTTTCTGAACCCAAAAAGTGAAGAACAATCAGTCATACTTTACCAGTAAAATGAAAAATAAATGAAACCATAGTCCTTGCTTAGTCTTCAATCTCTACGTTTTTTCAATTGGGAACCAACAGTAAGTCTATGTATACTAGCAAAGATAAATCTACTGTAGACAGAAGTCTACTATACTTGGCACTTTAAACTTAAGTGAGGTTTGTATAGGAAACCATTTGTTTGATGGGCAAATAGCAACCAATCTGAACCACAAACCACTGTTGAATAAAACAATCAGCAGATTGGGAAGAAAAAGATCACATATCCGCTCATGACCTTAAATTAGTTTGAATATTTTACAACCTCATAAATACTAGTCATGAGCAATATTATGGTGCTAACCTTCTTCTCTTTCTTTCTTTCTCGGCGTTGACGCTTCCGTTCCTCCTCTTCTTCCTGCTGTTTGCTGATTCGGGCATCAAGATCTAAGGCATTAAAACAGCAAGATGTCAATTTCCACAATCAATTAAATCTTTACATATTCTTTTTTACTCTAGATATTTCCATCAATGTCTTACCTTGCTCTGTGAAGCTGCTAGGGTCTTTCCGCTTCTTGAGGATTTCAAAACGCTCCCGTACCTTCACACAAATATGGAATATCAGAAAAACTAAGTACTAAGCCTAAACAATAATCACATCCAAAAAAGGTTTCTCACAACTTTTGATACTCCCAAGAATTGGGAATATTTTTACTCTATACATTTCACAAACATTAGTTTTCTTCCAGAACATACATCCACACACGGCACATGTGCCCAAAACAAAAATCATTAATTACGGTTTTATAGCTTTTCCTGTTTTCTGGTTTGTTTAAGCTTTCATAGACATCTTAGTTTTCTCCATTAAACATCTTCAGTGGTTATATAACCGTCATATCATTTCAAAATAAAGAATACTTCTAAAGGTGTACCTGATCAAGAGATGCTCGTTCAACCCGCATTGACATACCCAAAGCTCTTTGATCTAGAGAACACAACCAATCGAACAAGTAGATGAGTGATTGTGGATAGTTTAATAGAACAAAGCAAGCGTATAGATGACTACATACGTTTCTTTCCATTGATATGATCCAAGTAGTTGGCAGAATCCTTTACTACACACTCGCAAACAGAACAGTAATATCCAGCCTGCAAGAAAACAGATTATAGATAAAGAGAAGAAATATTATATAATAACAAAGTAATGATTCTACTTTCATCAAACAGATGTAGAACAGCTAAGAATAATCCAAGCCACCATCTCTGCCTAGAGATGACTGCCTGAAATCATAGAACATATAGGGCATATATGTCTAGCCAGGTGGTGCAAGGGGCAAAGCTCATCAAGGCAATTGTAGACAACCACCGTAAAATTTTGTTTAGGGATAATATCACCAATCTCTCCTGTTGGTTTATTTATCATAATATAGATTTCCTTGGTTGAAAATTCTGACACAGACCTCCTATACTATTAGTTTTGTCCATTATGACAAAACCTGATCAAGCATAACCAGTTATCTACTGAAGTGGTCAGATCAGACAGTTGAAGCAATGTTAACAGTTATCTACACAGTTACAGGTGCAATCATAAAGATTGAAACAATAGTAAGAGATAACTCAGAAAACCTCAAATTGATTAATAAACAAAAGACCAAAAATACATAAGAATAGTTGTAAGCACACCTGTTGGCTTAATGGAGCTATTGGAGTAACAACCTGCACAAAATACAGAATGAGATAGATCAGTATAACAAACTATAAGAAATCAGGAAGGACTATCAGAAACATGTGAGCACAAAACGCAAATATTGATCTAATGATAACAAGATTATCCAAAAAAATTATTTACTCAGTCGACATGCAGCAACTCCTAAATCAACCTCTAAGTAGATATAATGCACAATGCGAGACACCAATATCGATAGTAATCAAGACTTTCGCAAACAACACAATCCTGAATCAAACATCTTAACACACAATTCACTAAACCTATTTAAAGATCGCAGCCGCTAACCTAAAATATAATTTATCACAGCAACCAACACAGTGTCACTACTTTCATTTCCCTTCCTTGAACTCTTCTTAGTAGAGTACTAATCAGTGGGTTGCCTGCAAGTACTCGTTCATTTTGTTAACCAAATAGGCAATCTCCATATATTAGTTGTTTTTAAACGTTTACTTCTCACAAATACATATATTACTCATGGACCACTCCCATTAATCATTTAGCCTAACTATATCACAAGTGATGCTTCTCCTTTCCTCCTTTTGCAAATCACTAACTAGTCATCAAATTATAACTTTTCGAAACCATTCAGCACTTAATATTCAGCACTTAACATGATAATTAATAATGAAAAAGGCACAGATATACAAAATAAACAAAAAAAGAAAGATGAACTCACTTGAGTTTTACCCAATCGAGATTCAAGGTCCACTATATAGTCCCTATGCTTCAAAGGCTTCCTCTGCACTGGAGGACCCTTTGCTGCCAAAATAATAATAATAATAATATATATCAATGTTTACTCAATCCAACTAAATACCCAATAAAGAAGAAACAACTTACATTTCGATTTAACTCGGCCATCCGACTCCTAAATAAGAAAGAAAAAAAGTTATCAAGCAAAACAGAAACCTAAAATTAAAAAAAAAGAAAAATATTAAATAAATAAATAAATAACAAACTTGTTTTTCACGCTCGCGAGCTCGTTCTAAATACTCTTCTCTGTCGAATTTTCTCCTGAAAGTGTTATCGACTCCAGCAACCTGCTCAACAGATTTATCAAAACAATCATATAATCGCATCAACTATATAAAAAATTCAAACTTTAATTTAAAACAACAAACGAAATTGAGTTGAGGGAGTGATACTTACGTTGTCGTTAGCCGCCATTAAAACTCAATTACAGAAAAACTTGATTAATGGAATCAAAATTTTAAGCTTCACAGGGAAAGAGCTGGAATTTGGAATTAGGAGTAATGGAACCGTGAAACCCCAATTTCTCCCTCTCGCCGTAATAATTAACGACGTCGTCTCTCCTAGATTTTGTTGATATTTAAATAAATTTTTGGTCTGGACCGACGTGGGTGTTTGGTCTAGTGGTATGATTCTCGCTTCGGGTGCGAGAGGTCGCGAGTTCGATTCTCGCAACACCCCTCCTTTTTCAAAGCCCATTTCTGAGCCTGGCCCATTATCCATTTAATTATATTTCTAAGCCCATTTTTAACTCCAGTTCTTTAGGGCCCTTTTTATCTTTTGATATGACTGATCGTTTAAAGCTTTATGAAAGTACATCTAATGATAAGTACCACATGCTTTTAAAAACCTGACTAGTTCCTCATCCGGTCCATTGAATGGTTAAAACTCATTTTAGCCATTGATCTAAGATTGAATCGATGAAACAGTATTGAATCGCGATTCAACTATTGAGTTAGATAAGGAATGTCTTATCTTATTAATTATTAGAGTTTTAAAATTTTATCACGTTATATTGTCAACATGATGTCACGAGTCGAACTGTCCAGACCTATGGAGTGGCCCCTTGACTAAGTTAGTCAAGGATAAAAAGATGGGATAACACGTGAACTTTTATTGATAAAACTAAAGCTTTCATAAATGGAAAAAAAGTTTCAATCATTCTTCCATTGGTCCATGGCAAGTCTCAATTTATTGGTAATAAAAATAAAACTATTTATAAACTTCGAGGGGTTGGCTTAAAAGTTAAGGAGGTTTAATCAATTTCTTAAGTTTTTAGGTTCAAACCTTGAGGTCATCTACCATAATGATATTGTGACTTACCTGGTTCTTTGAGCTTGTAGAGTGTTCAATGGATCCTAAAGATTAGTTAAGGTACGCGTAAGCTAACTCGGATATCCAATTACAATATATATATATATTAAAAAAAATAAACTTATTTATGGATGGAAATCTATAAATATACTTATTTATTGAGAATAGTTTAAAAAGTAAGTAAGTAACTATACGGATGTGAAACGGTTACCAAAATAATAAAAAATAAACTTATTTATGGATGGAAATCTATAAATATACTTAACGAGAATAATTTAGAAAGTAACTACACAGATGTGAACGGTTACCAAAAAAATAAAAATAAAAATAAACTTATTTATGGATGGAAATCTATAAATATACTTAATATGAGAAATAATTTAAAAAGGGAAAGATTTTGGTATATTTAAGGACAGTCTTCAACGTGGGGAAGGAAAAGGAATGGAATTGGAATATAATAACACATGCACGAGGCTTTCCTTTCACAAATTTACTATCAAATTCTTTCGTAAAGCCATAGCCATCGCCGTAGCCAGAGTTATTCATCTTCCTTCTTTGATCTGATTTGATTGCGTTATGTCTAAGACTTTCAGCAACATGTTCTTTTCTTTTGTTCTTGCTTTCATATCTCTCTTTCTTCTTTTCCCTCCTCCTCAATGCAATGCTCTTACTCTGCAAGATTGTAAGTTTGACGCCATATATCAACTTGGCGACTCGATTTCTGACACGGGAAATCTGATTCTCGAGAACCCTCAATCACGGTTTGCCTCGCTTCCTTATGGAGAAAACTTCTTCAAGAAAGCAACTGGGAGATGCTCAAACGGGTTATTGATGATTGATTATATTGGTAAGCCATTAACTTCTGTTTGTTGGGTTAGTTTTGAGATTTAGAGTAAAAGAATCAACAACGTGATCACCAACTGACAATATACTAAAGTTTGATCAGTTAGCCTTTTTCTTTTTATTTGATTCTATCTTTACAGTAAGCTACTTTATTTATGCCTCTCTGTGTGCTTAACGATGATGCATTATAATTTATAATTTTGTAGCTCAATCGGCTGGTGTCCCCTTGCTTGATGCCTACTTGAATCCCAACGCAACATTCAGTCATGGCCATGGAATGAATTTTGCAGTTGCTGGTTCAACTGCTTTGCCTGTGGATGTTTTATTAGAGAAAAGGATTGTAGCCTCAGTGACCAACTCTTCTCTCAGTACTCAGCTTGACTGGATGTTCACCTATTTCAATGGAATCTGTTACGATGATGAAGGTCAGTGCCTGCTTCATTTAAATTAGATGTATTAAATCATATATGTATGAATTAAGTACTAAGTATTTGTTAATTATGATTAATAGACTGTCATGAGAAACTTAAAAGGTCTTTGTTCATGGTTGGGGAGATTGGAGGAAACGATTACGGTTATGCACTGTTTCAAGGCAAAACCCTCGAGGAGGTCACGGCCATGGTGTCTGATGTTGTCCAAGCCATTAAAGATGCTGCTACTGTAACTCTTCTTCTTCATTCCTCATAATTTTATGGGTATTAGAGTTAATTTCTCAATGGTACTGATTGTTTAACTGGTTTGGTTGCAGAGAGTAATTGAGAGTGGGGCTCTTAGAGTTATTATTCCGGGAATATTTCCCATTGGCTGCTTCCCAATCTATCTAACTGGATTCCAAACCAATGATTCTACTGCTTATGATGAGCTCCATTGCCTGAAGGGGTTGAACAACTTTTCAATATATCACAATGAGCGCCTTCAACAAGCCATTCAAGAACTCACACTACAACACCCTAACATCGCCATTGTATATGGCGATTATTACAACACATTCTTGGGGCTTCTGCGCCAAGCTCGTTTGCTTCGTAAGTTTATTCATTAATCTTTTTTCACATCTCTTAATAGGAAACTTACGAAACTTTGTATAAAATTAAACAGGTTTTGATGTTCAATCAGTGCAAAAAGCTTGTTGCGGAGTTGGAGGTGAATATAATTTTAATCTAACAAGAGACTGTGGAGGTCCCGATGTTCCAGTGTGTCCCAATCCCGATGATCACATCAGCTGGGATGGTGTTCATTTGACTCAGAAAGCTTATAACACCATGGCATCATGGCTCATCCGTGACATCTTTCCAAAGCTTCAATGTTTTAATCCCTTAATTTAGTTTTGTAGAGCAGTTATTGGTTAATAATATTACATAATTTTGTCTATCTATTCCAACCATTATGTGCTCTCTATTTGAATTTTGAACGATTATATTTAGCATAAATACATATATGCATGCATGAATAATAGTGTTAGTCAAATCTAGCTTCCACTTCCGATGTTGTTAAAGCCCAATACAGAATGCTGTTAAGGCAATCAATTCTCTTAAAAACATCATCTACTTGGCTTGATTACTGATATAGATGGTTCCATTTGAGCAACAAATAATAATGGAATGCAAACAGGCCATTGAAGATAGACTGCTTTCCAATCCGTCAAACATCATTCCATTACAATGAGTATCTCCAACTAGAGCTGGCGGTGGGCCGTGTCACCCCATGGCATGATAGGAAAAAAACACAACACAACAAGACATGACACAAAAAAAAAACATGGAACGGCATGACTCACGATCATGCAGGCTGTATTGTGGGCCTTAAAAAAAAAAAAAGCTTAATTTTTAAGTTTGTATTTGTAATTTATAATTAATAAAATTAATAAAAATGAAGATGTATAATAATTCTTAATCCTAATTTCTAAGTTTGTATATGTAATTTATAATTATAACTTATAAGTAGTAAAAAGTCTTGAAATTCAATTAATATTTCAATATCTCATTATTTTATTATTTTTTATAATGATTATGTTTTTTTTTTAATTAATACAAATATAAAATGTCATTAAATATAACATATAAAATAATAAATCAAAATTACCACAATTTATAAATATTAAAAAAAAATTTATAGGCATGCCCACAAAGCACGTGAGTCAACCCATGGCATTGCACGACAAGACACGAATTTTGGTGGGCCTTGGCACAGCACGACAAGACACGAATTTCTGTGGGTCTTGGCACGACACTGCCCACAACACGACGGGCCTTGAATTTTAGGTACGTCACGGCCCAGTGCCGGCTCTACCTCCAACAGGCCATTGAAGAACTAATAACAGAATTTCCTTAATGTGATTGTAGTATATATATGTACGTCGATTATTACAATGCCTTTTGTTGACATGGAATGGGGATATTATGCATTAAATGGAGATACAATATGGTTCTAATTGGAGTATGTATATCGGATATTATGCTGTTACCTTATTATAGGGATCATGACATTATTTTCTTTAAGAGTTAATGACTTTTTCCCACCCAAATAATGGTTTGATGACACTTTCCCATCAACAGACTTTTAAAATATCATTTTACTATCTTAATTTATATTCCGACGGTGAATGAAGAACAAACTCAGTCTAAGTTGTTGGGGCTTTTAAAGAAGGGAGACCGATGAATCTTTTGATGGTGGAAGGTTGGGTTTTCATTGTTGGGATTGATCGAAACTTGACTTAAGAGGGGCGGTTATGCAAACTCTAATGGCTCGATTGTCAGTGATTGACGAGGTCGACAAGAGTAGGGTTTGAGAGGTTTTGGTGAGTGATGATTGAGGAAGAGAATAGTAGTGGTGTGGGATCACAACAATGTTGGAATCGGAAACGGAATATAAATTTAGATAATAAAGTAGTATTTTAAAAGTCCGTAGGTGAAAAATATCATTAAATCATTATTTGGATGGAAAAATGTCGTTTACTTGTTTCTTTAGTTACATTTCCTTACAGGTCTGTTCTTTCTTGTATAACTTGATGTAAATTGTACATGAGAAACATATCAATCAAATACATTTTCACTACAAAGCTCTTTGTTCTTTTCCTCTTGGCATACTCAGCAACCAAGTTGCTTCTCTTGCCTCTCCATCACCAAGTTCTGACACCTTTCAATGGATTTTACAGAATCTTCCTTTGCTTGGGGAGTTTCTTTATGTTTCATGAATCATAGACTGTTCTTAATAAAGAATATATATAGCTAGGAATTGGATCCACATGCAGTACTGATATAGATGGTAATTAAAAAATTACAATAAAAACATGACGAGAAGACCCTCTGAGTCTCAATAGAAGCTTCAATGTAAACCTAATCAATAGTAGCCAAATTGCTTAATTTAATTCCAACCCAGTATGCAGAATGCTTAATTGTTCTAGCTTGATAAAGCACGAAAATAACGTTACCTCCAATCTGAACTATTTGATATTTCTATATATAATCTTTATCTTTAATATCTTACGGGACTTATGTTGAAAATATATTCAATAAGAAGTTTCAGCATGCATCTTGGCATGACTGATTGAATCATGATGCTTCTGGGTATCGGGAGTTAATGCATGGACTCAACGAACTATAACTATTGAAAAGCACACATAACCATAATCAAATTTGGAGTCAAAAGTAGTGGTGATTGGTTATGGATACCCTATATTTTTTTAAGGAACCATAACTGAAACCGGCCAGTTCCTAAAATTTGGAACCAATTGGTTCTTAAGATTTGGAAAAGGAAACCTAGAACCAGAACTTGAAACATGGGTTCTCGTTCTAGGTCTAGGTACCAGGGCTAGTTTATTACCCCCTATTTAAAAAAAAATTACAAATACACCCCCAATAATTTACAAAAAATACAATTCAGTCTCGGTTCCTTTCTGAGTACCCGAACCTTGGTCCCGATTCCAATCGAGTTGGAACTGGAACCGGACCTAAGAATTTTCAGTTCCAATTTTTCAAAACTGAAACAGACCTTAATGGGTCCGGTTTCGATTCTTCCCTTTACACATGCTCACCTCTAGTCAAAAATCTTATAGGACAAAATTAATTAATATATAATTTGTTGCAACCGAACATGCCAACAATATTAGACCAAACTTTGCACGAAGAAGTTAATAATATTTGAATTGTCAATATCTTGTAATTAAGAGGGTTTGAATAATGGATGGGAAATGAATAATGAAAGAAGGTAAAGCAAAATATTGATAATAAATAATGTAGCTACCATACCATGCCAAAGTTGGAGAATCAAATCCACCTAGGAACTCTCTCTGCTCTTCCCAAAACCAACAAAACAAAACTTGTTCAATTTCCATCTCTATTTACGCAAAAAACTTGCGTCCAACACGCAACCCCAACGTGCAATCTCTGCAAAATTAACCAGTACCAGCTACTACTGCATGCTGTCACCAGACCACCCCCCACCACTATCCAATCTTCTTATGCCAGACTCCAAATTAAGTGTCTCTTCTGCTCTCTATTACTACCATTTTTTCTTGGTCAAAAAGATCATCATCTTTTCATGGAAATATTTATTAACTAGAACTATACCTACAGCGAAACATAAACACCCATTTCATCACTTTTAACAGTTAGTTCTAATGGGAAATTTGAGAAAAAAAACATATAGATATCTACAATTCGAATATTCGAATTCGATTGAAACTCGTATTCGAACTCAAATTCCAATTTCAGGTACCGAGTTTGAATTCAAACTCAATTTCTTAAGCTTGAATTCGATACTATAATACTTGAATCGAGTTCAATTAATCAGATATTAGACTCAATTCAACTTGATTTCTCCCTTGGTATAGTCTATAAAGGATATGATGTAGGATTAATTTGTTGAAAATCTAGTTTAAGAGAGAATTTATGATGATAGGGAACAGTAAGCAGACGTCGGTTTAAAAGAAGTAAAAAGAAAGAGGGGAATGCTATTTTGGCGGCAGGAAGTATCTCAAACTGACCCAATTCATACGTAATTAATAATATATAATATAAAACTGTTGATCAAACCGGTAAGAATAAGATTCACTGGTACTTGTCAAATTGTAAGTCAAATCTTTTATGCCATGCTATCAAGTCTTCTTCAAAAATTTTCCTTCCTTCTTCTTCAAATTAAGCTCGTGCACAACACGTGCAACTCTCCATTAAACTTTAATTGGTCAGTAGTTTCCACTCTTTCAAAGAGAGAGTGATGGTGATCATCATCTGATACCTGCAATTAATTAATCAGTCATATTTTTCAAACTTCTCATTAGGGTTTTTATTTTTTTGTAATTTTATTTTTCAAAGAATTCAAATGCCATCAAGATTGAATAAATGGACAAATGGGCATTCATGGCTGTTTCTACATGGCAGAGCTTGAAAAAGTGAATATGAATTATATCTTTGATTGCCTTTTTCTCTTAAGGGTCTTTAAAGAATGCCCACTTGAAGACTCAATCTTTAATTCTCTCTCTCCCTCTCTCCCTCTCTCTCTTTTACAGAAACTTGTATATATAAATGCATGCATGACTTTGCTTCTACTACTTCTTAGCTAACTCTCACTCTCTCTCTCTCTCGATCTCGCTCTCGCTTTCTTCATCTGTATTATCGTTTGCATATAGAACTCCAGGTGGGTGAGTAGCTCTTGTTGGAGAAGCAGGGCACGTGCACATGTACTTCTCGATATATCTCATGCATCCATCGATCTTTGTCTTGTGTAGTACAGAACTTGCACGTGCTCCCCTTCTCCAACACGAGTTCCTCACCCTTAATTTCGCTCTCTGCCGGTCTATCAATCCTCCAGGTAAATACAGATATACAACTTTTCCACTTCACGCTCTTCTCTTTTTCACTGCAAATGAGCTTAATCTTGTAGATATCTGCAGGTTTTTGTTGAATATGACACCATGATTATAGTAATATTATTTGTCAGCTTTAATGGAGTTTTTTAGTTTTTAGCTTTGGCAGGGTAATTAAATTGAAGACATTTGTCAGATTTGTGAGACATGCATGTACTTCTCAATCCACATGTTTAATTTTTGGCAGTAGCCGAGGGGCGAGGGCCATTTTTATATCTTTGAATTACTATTTTGCTACAAAGAAAGCCTAAAAACAGGCTGAAAGGTAACATTACATCTATATATAGACATAGAGATGGAGCTGTTTTGAGGTTAAAATGGAGAGTCAAAGTGTACAGTAACTAATAACTCACCAAATATGGACTGCCTTAATCAATGCGGCAATCAAAATTGTTAATTATGTGCTACAGAAACCAGACTTCGAAATTGATCTTTCTGCAGAAAAAATGTATATACATCCAACCAATAATCAAATTTCATGTTAACTTAAGTGGCATCCATACAGAATATCTATCCAAATAAAGAATACCAATTTGATTTTAATGCATAAATCATATGGGAAAATCGTGTAAAGGCATGTGACATATACACACTCTCTGCTTTTGCAACCAAATTTTGCTCCTTCTAGCTAGATGAGATGATGCACACAAATGTACTTGTGAATCTATCTTCTGTGGTAATGGTACGGAGGAAACGTGAGCTACAGGAGGAGAGAAACAAGACGAATGAGCAAGTACAATTTGGAAAAACAAGTAAAGAGGGTAAATGGCGTAAGGTTGATGAAGGCTATAGGTAAAACTAAGAAAGGTTTTGCCAGCAGAATCAAGAAAAATATGAGGGTCTATAAGCAAAGGGTACTTTCACAATACTTTTTGGCATAGAAAGTGGGGGACTCTGTTGGGGTTCCCTTTGTAAGTGAGAAGACTTATTTTGATAGGCCATAAAGGTATCGGAAATTGAAATGGGAGGGGACAAGAAACGCAGAAATGCCTGCCCAGATATGCAGAACCTTAAAATGCAAGCAATGGTCAAAACACTCAATGATCAATAAAGACACAGGGCTGGGTAATATAATGGAGAACAAGAAGAAGAAGAATTAAGTGCTGCACTCTCTCTACACGCAATGCTCAGATCTCGAGGTTCCAACACATAATCATTATATCACATGTATTATATTCAGTATATATCCCTCACGCCAGAACCTGATCAACCTCCAACATTATAATATGATGGTTACTGATTTATTGTTTTAATAAAAAGGCTGAGATGCCCATCAGTCTCTTCCTGGCAAAATTTAATAGGCCTTCTAAATCATTGTCTTTCAATGTAGAGGTCCAGCTTCTTGTTCTTTCATCTCTGTTCTCTGTTATTTTCTTTGTAATAAGATCATTAATGTTCTATGGCCCAGCTGTTGGGTAGGTTTAGTCCCAATTCGGAGACTTGTAGGGCCATTGCTTAACAGCATATCCATAGCAATAAATTGGTCTGATATATCTTATATACAATTTGATGTTTAATGTTTACTAGTGTGTAAATTAGTAATCAGTCATGCGCCATGGCTGGTAGTCCATTTCATTAGTAAATTTCTGCTTAAAAAAGGACTCACATACTCAACCCAGATTAACAAACTTATATATTATATGGTACAATTATGCAGTTCCCAAATGGAGTTCAACTTTGTCAATGAAAAGTATAATTTCAGAAAACTCTAGCGTTGTTGAGATCCCAGTTGTTGCAGTTGCTGTCATTGCAGCGGCAATAGTAATAGTACTATAAACCAAAATTATTGAAAGATCAGGTATAGTAAACGAATGCTATGTACCCAGTGGGATACATTTGGTCCCATCTGATCGCTTGTTGAATGCCAGTACGGAAGAGTTCGAAATGGTGGTGTTTTCGGTTGTCGATAAACTCTTTGCCCCACTCCATAAAACCGAAGCATAGATATCTTGATCACAAATTGGAGCGTTGTGTGTCCTACTCCATCTCTAGCTGCAATGATAATCAATAGATTCGGACTCAGAAGCGATGTGATGAGCTTTAATCTCTCTGGAATGGGGTGCAGTAGAGGAATCTTGTCGATTTCGTTAGCCAAAGGCCTTCTCAAAGTCCACAAGAACTCAACGGTTCTTGTCCTGAGCATGGAATCAGTATGTTTGATTATGTACCAAGGGAAAATCAAGTCTATGTTGCTCGCAAACTGCTTGTTTCGGATGGAAGGTGCAGCTATTTTACTCTCGAATCGAACACATATCCAAATACGAGCTTAAATATTTAGTTAGAACTCAACTGGGCCCTAAAGATAGCGCATACAAATGTGTTTTCCAGGAACCTGACGACGAAGGCAACACAGGAGTTTCCTTATCAAGATCAATCCTGCAAGTGGCTGGCGAATCCCTGAAAACAAACCTCGCAAACCTGGCAGCTTTAGTACTTCCATATTCGGAGCTCATCTAATATGGCTTATCATTAATCTGGAGGAAAATCTGGTCTCCTGCAAGAAAAAGATGTCTTCATATACCCAATCTCAGGAAGGCTATTGAGCATTTCTGTGTGCATCCTGGAGGGAAAGCAGTGATTGACGCC
The DNA here is from genome assembly GCA_026225825.1 of Pistacia integerrima. NCBI lineage: Eukaryota > Viridiplantae > Streptophyta > Magnoliopsida > Sapindales > Anacardiaceae > Pistacia > Pistacia integerrima. The sequence goes on from CM047748.1 coordinate 849,603, forward strand.
ATCAGGGAGAACCTGAAGCTGAAAGAGGGGGATGTGGAGGCTTCAAAAATGAAACTTTACAGGTTTGGGAACACATCTTCATCATCAATTTGGTATGCACAGCCATGGCATGTTATCTTCATCCTCAATGCTGTGCAGAGTGATTCAATTTGGTTACAACCACCAATAGTCAAGTTCTGCAGAGAGGTGAGATATTGAAGCCCCTTTGGGAGAGACACCAATTTCATTTCAAATTATATAGATATAAAAATATTGATCATATTTTAAAAATCATGTTGTATATTTTACTAGAACTAATATATTAATTAAATCAAATATTTGACATCAGGAACCTCAACTTGGTACTGGTGAATACATCCTGACCAAGCATTAGAATTCTCCTGTTTCAGGTTTGAAATACATTTCCAGACTGCACTGTTACACTTGAACCCACTTCCAAGCCCCAATTGCCAAATTGTATCCACTCTTTTAACCCTACCTTTTGCCTCAAGGTACCCAAGTGCATCCGCTCAGCCTCCAGTCTTTAGATATTTATGGGCTTCATAAATTGGTGCCTCTCTCAAAGGGCTTCAAGAAACTAATTTATGAAGCCCAAACTAAAGCCCCTTTTGGGAGGGACACCAATTTTTGAAGCCCATAAATATCTAAAGACTGGAGGCTTCTAAAGCGTTGCCCGTGTCATCGTCATCCTCACTGCTGTGCAGTGCTGAGTGATTCAATTTGGTTACGACCACCAATAATCAAGTTCTGTAGAGAGGTAAGTTCTGAATCTCACATCATTTGAGTCTTCATAAAAGTAATTGAAGGTGTCAACGATTCCCTTCTGATCTTACAAAAATGTAAATGGAGTGGAGTAATTTTTCATCTATATACTTCTTGTCTTCTTGATATGTCATTATTACATTAATTATAATTAAATATTAAATATTAATGTACTATTTTTACGGTACCAGCAGTTACTGCAGAGTTGAGTCCACTCTTCGCTCTGTTCCTCTGTTTTGAGCTTAACCCAGTAGCCGTGAACCCATAACCATAGAACAAATTTCAGGTAACCTTTTCTTCCACTTCAATTGATTTTATTATTGGTTTGTTTGCTAAGAAAACATAGGAAAACCAAAGGGACGAGAATTTGAACTCTTAAAACCTTGTGTAAACATTTTTTTTTTTCTTCTTATTTTCCCTCTGTTTTTTCCCGGAAACCAAAGTAGGATCTGCGCGTATTTAGGTAATTTATCTTTCATGTTATGACCCTTTAGCGTTTTGTGATTCTAACTTCGTTATCTTTGCTGTATGATTGACGAGTTTCTCTATTAGACCATGTGTTCGATGAAATGCTTGTGAGAGAAAAAGCATTGTGTTAGACTGTAGCTTTCTTGTTATTTGGTTTCTGAGAAAATGCATATAATGAGAAAAAAAAAAAAATTAGGGGTTGTGTGCAGTGTTTCTAAGTCATTGCCGAGTTGTTTTTGATTCATCAATAGGTACTTTCTGGACTGGGTGTTTTTGAAGTACCAGCCCGGTAACATTAGCAGACATGATTGTTTTGTTACAACTACCTATGTTTCGGTTACGCATGTAATAATGCTCTAGCTAGCACATTGTTTCATGGAACCAATTTAATGCTATTAACACATTGATACATAGAACCAACAGATAGCTAATTGTAACCAAAGGATGGATCTAAGCATGTTACCCGACCAGTAAGGTAGCATAACTATTTTGGAATAGGTGAAATCCTTTGATTTTTTTTGAGTGACTCTTGGCGGCCTCGTATAGTTATTCATCCAAATGATGCTTCACTGTGTCCTTTTTAGTTGTTAGTAGTATTCATTATGTTTTAAGTTGTATTCATATGTCGTTTGGTGGATGTGGAATTTGCTTTAAAGTCAAGTTTCGGGAATGGAATAGGAACTTGTGAAAATATGATCCATGTAATAACTGTGAAATTTTCATTTGTCAGTTATGTGGGTTAACATACTTCTTTGAATCTTGTGGAGATTGCCCTTTACAGGAGAAGTTTAGCTTGTAATGTGTGTCTCTCCAAGCGCATTCGTCTATGAATGTCAAACATCATGTCATATTATTTGTATACAAAAGCCCCCATGTATTGTTGTCTAGTTGCTTATTCTTCCAAAGAAAAGAGGTTTGCTATTAGCATTCTAGTTCTTGACATATGTTAACATTACCGTTGAACTGTTAAGAGAACTAGAGTTTGGTTCTGTTCATTTGTTTGTTAGATGTAGAAAGGATGTAATGATTATTTTTTATGATACCATGGGTTTCTACAGTATATGGAGCTTATGAAGTCTCGATTTGTTTCTCTATCTTGCCTTTGGATTTATCATGCGAGTGAAACACCCCTGAAACTAATGGTCCATAATTAGTTTTCCTTTACGTAAACTGTCTAAAGAGCTTTTAATTCCTCATTCCACATAAAAGGCTTGGAAGGCTGTGGCCTATTCTTTTGAGTAGGGTTTTTTTTTTTTTTTTGGCTATGAAAAAGAAGAACTACATTTTCTATCAACTATTGTTTTGAGTAGTTGACAGTAGATAACACAAGAGTTAGGCAAATTCTGTATAACAAGCTTTTGTTACACTTTTCTCTTGATTTCAGTCAATAACTAATTTGATCATCTTGCTTATTGAATTCACTGGTGTAATTGTAAACATTTTCTCCTTCTTGAATCTTTGAGTGAGTAATTAAAGCCTTTTTATAGTTCGAGTCCATACTAAAGGTTCAATCTGTTCTCTATTTGCAAAACAGAGATGGTTATTCCTCCACCTGTTAGGCCACCAAGAATCACCAAGTATCTGAAGCCCTATGTCCTGAAGACGAACTTCACAAACAAATATGTGAGTGCCCAAGTTTTCCACTCACCAACTGCCACAGTAGCTTGTTCAGCAAGTTCACAAGAAAAGGCTCTGAGGCCAACCATGGAGTCTACTCGGGACGTTGCTGCAGCCGCCAAGATTGGGAAAATTCTGGCTGAGCGGTTGCTTCTCAAGGACATTCCTGCCGTTACTGTTGCCCTGAAAAAAGAACAGAGATATCACGGTAAAGTGAAGGCGGTGATTGATTCTTTGAGGGATGCTGGTATCAAATTGATTTAGATTGAAATTTAGTACTCAATTTGCTTCAAGGATTGTGACTTCTTTTAACTTTTTTGTGATGGGATTGTGTTGGTCAAGTTATGTTTCAAACTTTGCATGCCTTGTTGAGACATTTACAGACCAAGCAAGTAGTTTTCAGCAATTCGGATAAGATTTTCTTCTGATTCAAGCTCATCCCATATCTCAGTATAACAAATAACGTTGACATTTACTTATTTCTTTGTTCCTTATCCTCTTTCTCTATTGTTTGTTCTTCTTTTCTGGTATTTCTTCAATTTTAATTCGTTTTGGACTCTATTATAAGTTGCTTGTACAATGTTTCCATCATGGTCCCTTGATTTATGATCTAGGGTTGACAAAAAGGAAATATTAATCCAACAATTTCCACTGTCGACCATCTTCCCTTGATTTATGATCAAAGGGTTGACAAAGAAGTAAACATTAATTCAGTAGTTTCCAGTGCTGAATTTTAACATAGGTTAAACATTTGGGTTTATAACAATAATCTCTCTAATTTATCATCAATTAACAAAAATCCCTCTATGGTTATGGTAACAATAGAAATCTCCTTCTGTCTAAGTTTATTATGTTAAAATAGTCAGTAGTGGGGACGATATGATATATATATAGTTTGGTGATTAGGGGTGTTCATGTTAGTTTGTGTGTATCTCGATTAATCTTCAAGGTCTTGAAGTTAACGATCAAGTACAGTAAAGAAAAATGGAATTTAAGATTTCTTAAACAATAAACCTAAAAATTCATATAATTTCATCTAGTTCCCACGAGGGGTTTGGAGAGAGATATATATATATATATATATATATATACATATTTTTTATTGACTAGAGGTGTTCAAACTAAACATATTTCAATTAATTTTTAAGGTTTTAAAATTAACAATCCAATAAATCGTATTAATACTTAAGGGCATTGTTAACCCACTCTTAATGTCTAAGAATCGGGTGGAATCTAGAGGGTCAAATCCGTAATTCCAATTAAAACCCAAGCCCATTTACATTTAGGGCCAGAACGGATTAAAGTGAGGAGCATTCTAGACAAAAATGATCGCTCACGTGACATGCCCCTCCTACATATCTACACCCGCCACGTGTCAACCCTTACATTAGACTCCGAGTCATCGGGCCCCACCACCTGTCATATCGATCTTATCCCTTACAACGTGCTCCTCGATCCACTCGCCACGTCACCATTCCAGTTTTAGATCTCCATCAACGGCTCACATTTCCTCCTAGTTGTTCGGTCTTTATACAAACTTGTTCTATATTTAACCTCTCACTTCACGTTAAATATCTTCGCCCCTCTACCGTTATTTACTCTATCCCAGACTCTTGAGTGAGAGAGGATCATTTCGTTAACATCAGCCGGTCTTGTTAAAAACACTCGGGTCTTGCTCACTTGCGCCATGAGCTTACTTGACCAGTTGTGGGACGACACCTTGGCCGGGCCTCGGCCGGAGTCCGGGCTTGGCAAGCTTCGAAAGCACTCCACCTTCAGTTTCCGACCAAACTCCGGCAAGGGTATGCACTACGCTGGTGGCGCATTTCGGCAGATTCTGTATAACATTTTTTAAGAAAATAAATTAAAAGTGAAAATCGAACTGCAATCATTGATTAATCAGTGATCGGACGGCTAAGATTTTTTTATTAACTTTCGCATTATTTAAACAAAACAGATTTTAAATTTAGTCTGTTTAATTGGCGGTTACATGCTGAGTGGACAAGAATTTTAAGGTTGTTCGAGTTATTAAAGCGGCGGCAGTGGAGTTAGTTATTTAGTTAGCTACCGTTGAATATTGGTTCTAGTTCTGTTTGTCTCTGTACTTTTTGAATTATTTCTGATGCTCTGATTAATGGTTGTGATTAGAATCTAATGGCGGGAACGTGAGATCAGACGTTGACGAATCGCCGTTGGAGGTTGCGAAAGTTACACGGAGTATCATGATAGTAAAACCACCTGGTTATCAGAACGGGTCGCCGCCTGTTTCTCCGGCCGGATCTACGCCTCCGGTATCTCCTTTTTCTGGTAAGCCTAAACTTCTTGTTCAAATGACGAATGATTTATTATTTCTAGTTCCGAAAATGCCCTCTCCGATAATAATGGAGTTTGTGATAACAGGAATCAACCAACGGAAAGCTAGGATATATTTGTCATTTAGCGCACAGTACAGTAGGGTATATCGGTAACTTCATGCGATGTGATTATGTTAGGTGATGAAATAAAGTTAATAAACTTTAAGTAGGACCGATGTATTCGTGTCTTTATCTTGAATTCATTTATTTTTGGCTTATGGGCGTATTGAAAATGACAGATTTGTCCTTATTGAGTCATTGACTGACTTTGCAATAATTATGCATGGACTTTAGGGCTCCAAAGTTTGGCCAAAAACGTTGTTGATAAATGGGTGGTGGTGTTAAATCATGATGGGTTTATTGGTATTTGCACATATGTGGTGGATTCCACTTTGCCCTAATCTTGTATTGTCTCAATCAAGTCAATGGAGTCCACATTTGAGTATTATTATAATATTATTGAACCCACCCCATCTAAAAATCACTTTATGATGTGGCTACCACTCGCCACCCCTATATTTCAATAATTTATGATGTGGGTCATAGACTTTGCATGTGTTACTATATCACCACCTTAGCGTGTTACAACGTGTAACATCGCATTTATAACGTTTAACATCAAATCGGCCTCATACCATACTGTTGTAATCGATCTAGGAACGTTATCGTATGTCTATATACATGCAAACATATTGGTTTTATAAGTTAAGAGTATGATGATCTTATTTATTATAAGATTAGTGCATGCAACGTATAAGATGAAGTCATGTTTTGGCATTAATGGGAAAATGGTCGTGTTAGGAGACCTAATTAGGCACGTAACATTATAGTTTAATAGTGGCATCAGCAGATGGGTTCTTTAATATATATATATATATATATATAACATGGCTGTCAAGGATATTGTAGGTGCTTACGAAAGTTTGAAATCTGTTAATTTCTTTTTCTACCGTGGATGATGAATAGGTAATAGAGAGAGTTTTCGGTTTCGTAGAAGGTCAACATCGGACGCGTATGAGAAGGCAAACGGGGATGGACTCAGGGGACCTACTACTCCTTACGACGTGTGATATATGAGGAGGAAGGAGGAGGTAGGGAGGGAGGAAGCAATGAGAGGATGGTCTCAACAGGGGAGACCTACGGCTCCTGTGGACGATGAGGAGGGGAGACTGTCCAAAGTTTTTCTATGCTTCTACCCGTGTCGAAGAAGGAAATGTAAGTGTGTGTATATGTATGGTAATGTGTGTATGTGTGTGGAGGCGTGGCGAGTAGCGGGATATTGAGGCTTTTAAGCTTCAAAATGGTATGAAGAGATGAGAAGGGTGGTTAGTTGTAATATGGAGATGTTGTTTTGAGTTTGTGTTTGTTGTACATATAAAAGTTGTCTTTGTGTTGGTTGTTGTTAGAATAAAGATGTTATGGATTGAATTTCTATTTTGAAGCAATTTTATTATGTGTGGTGGCTTTTCATGGTGTTTGCTAAAGGTGTAACATTTCAGCATGTTGGTTTATAAATAAACAAATTAATGAAGCAGCCATTTACTGTTAAGAAATCACCTTTATATATTGATTTTTGGGAGTATCTAAAATAACAATTTGCGTTTTTCAGCTTTTGATATTTAATTTAATGGATTCGGTGTCAAAACATGTTGGATATTTATAATCGGCTGGGATTTGTGGGGTAAACATATTTGGATAGCAGTGATGATAGTTTGGAATTTCCGTTGAGTTGCTTTTTTGAAGTGATTGATTGATTGATGGATGTTTCCTCCTCTTTTCCACTACTTGTGTAATAATAGTCCAATAAGTTCACAATCGGTTAATTTGTAGTTATTTGGAATTTGTTAGTTTTTAATTAAGCAGGCGAGATTCATTGTGAATTATTATGTTGGATGGTATGAGAAAATTTATAAGATTGAGTGATAAGGATAGTATTATTTATAATAGTTACTTGTTTGTTGGAGTTTGTCCTCTTGAGAAGAGTAGAGTTAATCATGAGTTCGTTTGGTTTGTTATTTTGGATAGAATTTTAGATATGATTTTCATAGGTTTATTAATTTAACTAAATACTCTAATAAATTAGCGAATTATTGGTCAGTTCTGATCGTTTGTATCCTGTTGTAACAGATTCTGGCTATCATCGATGGTGGTTGTTGGAATCTGATAACTATGGGTGGGTGAGGGTGTTTTTGTTAATTTTTAAACTTTTTATAGAGTGTTTAATTAAATTAATAAACTTAAGGGGTTTAATAGTAATTAAATAAAATATAATAATATTTCCTAATAATGAAACAAACAGTTATTTTGAAAATAGGGTATGAAATAATAAACTAAATGGACCCATGAATTTTGGAAGGAACAAATACTATATCAACAACATTTTTTCACAAACTTTCTCTCACAATCATGACGTGATAACTCGTAATTGATCAGTTAGTAATTAATTAATGGGATTTATGCGGGACTCATGTAAAACTCATTACGAACTGATCAATTATGAGTTGTTACGTCAGAATTATGAGAGAAAGTTATTGATATAGTATTATTGTTTTCGTAAGTATGTCGGAGTTTGTGTTTCTAAGAAGAGTTAGGCCGGGAGTTTGAATATAACAATTCTGGATAATCATGAACTTCGGAAGTATTAGGGAAGGAGGTTAACCTCCACGGGTCTACCTTGAGTGAATCTAATGCATGTTTGTTTGGCAGTTACCGCTGCTTGAGTGTATTATGGAGAAAAACACTCTCAAGAAGCTTGATCAAAGAGTAAAGCTACAATTCATTTGGAATAATTTTGTATGCATAAATTTATAATAAATTTGTAACTTTTTAGGTGGATTATGTGATGTATATATATATATATGATATAACAGTACTTTTAAAATTATTATTAATTATTATTTATAATCCTTTGTTTGATTATATATAACGATGGTATCCAGACTATTAGTCAAACCCTTTCTAAAAATATGAACTCTAACAAACACGTGAATATTATTTACAAGTATTGAAAAAAAAAAAAAAAAATTAATCCTTCGAGATCTTTAGATAAACATCCAACTCAACCATCTGACAATTATTCAAATATGTAAACCCTACAAATCTCAATAGATTTCATCCAACCAATGAGATGTTTGTGACCAAGAATCTTGGCAATATACCAACTTGGACAATAACTAATGCTCCAAGACAATGTCATATTTTCTTAAAAGATTCTTTAATTGAATAAAGATTGACTCACAATCTAATTTTACAAATTTTTTTTTATAACCTCGACGTGACAGCTTGCAATTAGTCAGTTTACAATTGGGAAAACGAAACCCATTTATAAATTGACCTAATTGTGAGCTGCATATCGAGATTGAGAAAGAGTTGGTGAGATTAGGATTGTAAGTATAGTATTACATATTTTAATTCGAAGACTTTTACAAAGGTGGTGGGTCTTTAATTGGGCTTAGGAGTATCTAGAAAGTTTTCGATATGAATTTTCAGGCCCATTTCAACTTCCCATCTGGATCTGGATCGAACATCTTTAGGATCCAAAATTCTCAAATTTCTGAATCGGGAACCCGACCGTGCCATATTCGCTTACTTCTCGTCCTTCTTGAATCTTTCACTCTGTTAATTCTACACAAGGTCTTTGTCTTTTAATGCCTCATGTTAAAGCGTCTAAATCCGAGAATCAAATTTTATGGCCAGAAGGGTTTATGGGTTCTTTATTTTGTTCATCTTTTTCAATCTTCTGATCAGCTTTTCTAATGGTAAACCAGCTTTTCTCTCTTTCTCTATTATGAGTTGTTCATTCCTTTGTATGTTGTTTTTGCATAATTTTGCGATAAATCTGGTGGTATTTAAGGTAGGTTTGACTCTTCACTTAATAAAACCTCGTTGAATAGAAGAATTAGCCTTTCTTATAAACCAATAAGTATAAGCGTGCCTAGCCATTGTGGAGCTCCAACAAAACTCTTTTTGGCTTTATGCGTATGGGTAAGGAAATTCATTACTTGATATTTATATGCATGTTCTGGAGTTTCATTCATGATTACGAGCTGGTGTTTAATTTTTTTTATTTATCAATTAGCGATTTTAATTACAATTGACCACTCAGTCATCCATCCAATGGTGAATAAACAAAAAGTTGTTTTGCCTGATTCTATAAGTGAATACGGTTCTCTTTTGCAAAGTACCAGCTCAATATAGATCAATAATATAAAACCATCCGGAGTTAATTTTCCAATATGTAATAAGATTATTAGACAAATATATATAGTTGTATGCTCGTCAAGTTTTAATCCTCATTGTTGTGACACAAATATGCTTAATATATAATATAACATGAAGGAAGAATAGAACATATTTCCAGAAATCTAATATCCTATTGAACCTGAAATGAAAAATGAAAATCAAAGTGAAATAGAACAATACCATCCTTACATAATATACGATAGTACCCAACCTTTTCTTCACGTAAGTTCATTCTACTAAATCAAATAGCCATGAACTGATGAACATAATCAAAAGCTTCATTTTCTCTTCTTCTCTTCCTGCAGGTTCTGAAAGTATTGAAAATTCTTGGATCACAAAATTGAAGCTCACATCCATACCTCCATTAATTGAAGCTCATTCTCATCAACTAGAAGCTCACGCAAGAACTTGAATCTCCTTCTCATCAAACGGAAATGAAAAACCAACATTCAATCTAAATGCTCATTCTCATTCTCATCAAAGTGAAATGAATAACCAACATTTCATATCATACCTGTGAACTGGGCCGCCACCATATAAAGTCCTTCATGGACTGTAATGTCAGAATCTTTATCCATCTCAAATGTTTAAGAGGCAAGAATAAGGATTTTATATGGTAATTCTCGTGAGTACGTGCATTTTCAGTAGAAACTGTCTGAAAGAAATAATGTACTAGTTAATAACTTGAAGTAATGAAAAATTCTTGGATCACAAAATTTTATAGAATAATATTTCTCATTACTAAGCAAACTAATTATTAAATATATGCAAATGCTCACATCCATACCTCCATTAACTGAAGCTCATTCTCATTCACTTGAAGCTCATTCTCATATTCATTTGTGGGCGTTAAAGAACAAAGAATGTTTTCATCCTTTCTGAAAATGAAAACAGCAGCAATAATAGCAAAAATTAGTAGCAAAACTTGTGCTGTGTAACTGTTGTTGATCTTGATGCCCAAAACTGCCAGAAATGTAGCAATCAACTGAACCACTGAGAAGCTAATCTCCACCACCCCAAGTTGCTTCTCAGCATGTACTCTGGTTCTTTCCAGCATGCATGATACAATTGTCAACACAAAACCGAATGCTGATAAGAGAAATGCAGCAAGAAGGATACTCCTGCTGCTTTGCCCAAACACATCCACAACCAATGATATTGTTTCCAATAAAACGAAAACCACCGCGAGTGCACGCCTCTTATGTTTACAAAGTAAGAGGTATACCTACAATAATTTTGAGAGACTCAAGTTATATGATATATTCAAGCCGAAGAACTAAAAAGAGAGTGAAGTGCTTTAATAAAGCTAAAATTTTCTGGACACTTTTCTGTATGAACAAAGGAGAAAAAGAAAAAGAACACTACAGTATAGATATTTTGTTCAGCTTTGTATGCTGAAATATTTTCCATCAAATTTGTTTCTAAGTTTTCAGGATATACTTCAGATACTTCCAAGTTAATTAACATAACACGACTTAAAAGAAATTACGTTAAGTTAAAAAAAACAAACTACTGTAAATATAAAATAACATCAGATTAACAATAACAAAAATTAATTTACTCTCTCTCTAAGTTTAAGTTCTGAATAGTTAAAAGGCCCTTGGATACCAATAGGTCAAGCCTGAGTCTCCACAATTCTTCACCTAAACCGCAGAGAATAATATAGTGTTGTTGACAGTTTCAATACAGGTACATTTGAAAATTCGAACTGGGAAATAATTTTAAGTAATATTTTTGAAACTTGGGCGAAGGATTTATATTAATACAATGATACAAGAATATGATTGACTGGTGTGTCAAAAGTATTGGATAATTTGCTCGATGCTCACCAGGCAGACCAAAGAGTAGATGGATGAAAAGAGATCATTAGACAAACAGCTTACGTCTCTCCTAATCATGTCCCTTCTTCTTCGGCTACCACGTCTATTTCCTTCGATGTCCATGCTTAATTCTGATCTCCGAGGCTCTGAAACACACTGTCAATTCTCTATATTCTGTTATCAGAAACCCTGTGGGTGGAGAGTATAGGTAAAGAGAAAGAGATGGTTCATGTTTTTAGATACATTTTCTCAGTGGAAAGTACGAGGAGGCTTTAAAGAATGTTGAAGGAAAATTCTCAAACTCAATAGAATGATCGAAATTTAATACCTAGATGTCAAAATATAGTAGAATAATTTATCAAGTGAAAAGAAACTCATATCCCTACAAATAATTTATCAAGTCATATGACGTATTCAAAACCAAAGTGTAGAAAAAGTGGCATAAATAGTGCAAAGTTGTGTTCACATGTTTTGATTGGATATGATTCATACTTTGTATGACCTTGACAAATTATCTACTTACGTTGACGCGTTCAGAGATCCTGCTCCTTGGTAAGTGGGTGGCGATCCCGCTTGTAGGTGAGAAAGCGGGGGCGAGGGGCCAATGCCCCATTTACAATAAGTCCAATTAGTAAATGGACTTGAAGTTGGTTTGTAAATATTTGGGTCTATAACAATTTAGCCTAAATGAGATTAGGTTTATATTACCCTAGTGTAGTAGTGAAAAACCTAATGTGAGAAATATTAAATATAGAGAGACAGTGAACTGCCGATATTTTTTATTATTGTATTCTGCAGATTTCTAAAACTAAATAAAACTACTCTATATAAATGTTAGACGTAGTTGCTTCATTGGGAATAAACCAGTGTAAATTGATTGTTTTTGTTACTTTTTCTACTTTCATTGTTGTGTGTTTTGGATGTGATTTTCAATAATTGGTATCAGAGCTATGTTTATTAACCAAAACGGTGAGTATAACAGAATTTGAGTGGTGTACAACCAAGTTGGGTTTGATGAAGAGTGAATATGGCAAGAATCGTGCATTGATTTTGAAGCATTCACCAAGTGAAAGGTTGTTGGACGTGGTTTATACTTTGCACAGACTATCGGCTTACGCTAACGTACTCAAGGGTCCCGCTCATTATGTATTTAATTACCCCTATCATTAATTCTTATAAATTACCAACCACTTGACTATATTCGTAGCACAACTAGGCAATTATATTAGTGTCATGTTAAACTTTACCGGATTACTACACTTAAATTTTACATACAAAACTACCCCTTGTGGCATGATGGAGTGAAGGATGGATTAAGGAGTTAAAAGACTAAAGTGTATTGGGTTCAAGTTTTAGCCAGGGCAAGGGGTGACCATCAATTACCATTTAAAAAAAAAAAAAACTTTACATCCAATTTTTTTCTATAGCTAACGTGACATAAGATGATTAAAAGATTGCATATAAAAAATCAACTCAATAAATACTGAATAAATGGGAATGAATAATCTAAAATAAAAAATAAATCAAATCAATTTTGTATAAATAATTTGTACCTATACCATTACTCTATTGAATGGCTGAGAAGATCGACTAAAACAACAAAATCAAGTGTGCAAGGAGCTAAAGAATATTGGCAACCCCCTGAAGCTTTCAAGAAAACCATGCAGCAAAGCATCAACATCAAGAATTAATTATTGTTTTCACTCTTATGTATCTATAGTTGATGTGAAATGTTAAAAGAGGAAAAAGGAAAACAAATGGCATAAAAAGAAGAAAGAATGAAAGTGAGTGATCTGCCTTAGCTCTCAAGCCTGTTACAAGATCATTCTTCTCGTCTATATATAAAGAAGAAAGAATTATTATGCAGGGCATCAAATGCGATTACAATTGACAAATTCTTATAACTATCTCTGAATGATCGAATGAATTCGATAAGAATTTTTAGAAATATTATTCAAGAGGTTCTGAGTTCGATTCCTTTTTCAGTTGTTAATAAAGATAATCACTAGAGCTCTTATTTGACTGATAATTCTAAGATCGAAAAAAATTAATTAAAATACGCATAAACTGACACGAACACTCCCAATTATAAAAATAAAAAATGAAAAAAATTCACAATTCACGAACTCTTTACACAAACCGATGCATGTGATCTATATATTTTTGATTACTTTTAGTCTGTCATTTACATCATTAAATATATAATAATAGTGCAATCAACTTTAGGAAAGCTTAAATTAGTGTTTGATTCTTCGATCTACTACGATTGTCAAAAGAGAAATCATGATTAAAGCAATTACATCATAATATTACATTGAAAGATGACAGCCATTCTATTTATGCAAATCAATTTATTTTATTTATTCAAATTACTATTAAATCTTTATTAATTTAATAATAAAATATATAATTTCTGGTTAATTATCAGATTATGTATTTATTCCTATTATTATTTCTTATAAATTACTTGCAAATATTTTATTTATATGGACTATTAAACTTATTTGATTATGATTTTATTATATTAGTGTTATGTTAAACTATACAAAAAAAAAAATAAAAAAATAAAAAAATAAAAAAATTTCTCTTTAAACATAAACATTTACCTGAATATTACACATATAAATTTTATATATTTTTTTTTTCTAACGTGACATAAGATGAATAAAGATTATATATATATAAGCTTCAAGGAAACCATACAGTAAAATCAACATCAAGAATTAACTGTTTTTTTTTTTTTTTTTTAAACTAGGATCTATGTCAATTTTTGTGTATCTTAATTAATTTTCGAAGTCCATTAAACACTATACAAACTTAAAAAATTAGATATATTATAAAGTAATAGATCACCCTCAAAGTTTGAATCCAAGACCTCCACGAAAGAAACAAATATAATTGACTATGAGACTAATCCTTGGGTTGACATCAATAATTAATCGTTTGTTTTCACTCTTAGATATCTATAGCTGGTTTGTAGTGCAGATGTCTAGGCACTATATGAATAGATGACCTAGCTTATCTGTTTAAGTTTACTAGAAAACGCCGTTAACTAGGGTTTCTTTTACCGATTTCTCGTACCACTTTTGTTTTGTAAAACATTGAAGTTTGTGAAAAATATGTTGGGATATCATTTTGTGTAGAAATGCAAGTGTAAATGGAACAAAAAAGTTGAGAAAGGAGACACGTTGGGCCCCATACAATATTATTTTATCTCTTTTTGACTTTTAAAAATTTTCACTCTAAATTTAGATTTTTAACTCAACACCGTTCCGTCTTTTTCGGCGATGACTTCTATGTCCTTCAATGTCCATGCTGATGATCTTTGATCGAGTCATGTAAAGGGAAACAAATAGTTGATTAAACCGAGTGGGTATCAATATGATCATACAAATATATAAGGTTGCATTTTGTCAAAGGAAAGTGAAATCAGAGCTCGAAGAAAGTTCTTAAAATCAATATGAACAAATATATATGACGCTGTTGGTTTATGATCTTCGTAAAACAAAATTTGTATTATTCATCTTTGTTTAGTTAAGATGTTCTCATATAAATTTTGTTACCCTTTGATTTATTACATTAGATTAAAATAATATTTTACAGTTCAGATCCAATAATATATATACATGTTTTGATAAATTTATATTAGACAATAGAGAATTATTCTTTCTCTCCCTAGATATTATTTTCTTTAATATGGTATTGCAATGTAAAACGCCCTTTTTTTTATGACTGTGAATGTTCGGGTTAGCTTGTATGTACTTCGACTAATCTATTGAAATTTTGAAACTATCAGTCAATGGTCACTTCTATTATGGCCGCAGTAAATCAACCTAAGAACATTTTAAGTAATTCACCCAAGAGTCCTAATTGACTATTCGACACCCAACGACGGTTAAGCAAAACGTTGTTTAATTTGCCTTATTATATAAGTGAATACGGTCCTATTTTGCTAAGTACTAACTCCGTATAGATCAATAATATAAAACCATCCCAAGTTAATTTTCCAATAATGAGATTATTAGACAAATCTATACAGATGTATGCCGGTCATGTTCTAATCCTCACTGTTGTAACACAAATATGTTGAATATGTAATATAACACAAAGGAAGAATCATAAGACCATATTTCCAGAAATCTGATACCATACTGAACCTGAAATGAAAACAGAACGATATCATCGTTACACAATATACTACAATACCCATATACAAAGCCTTTTCTTAGCCTAAACCAAATAGCCATGAACATAATCAAAAACTTCATTTACTCTTCTTCTCTTCCGCAGGTTCTCCAACGACATCTCTTTTGCTTGTGTTAATTTTCTGTCACAGAAATATTCTTCACACCCATGTTCAGCTTATGCTGCAAGATTGATTAAGCTTTTATTATTAGTTCATGATCAGTTAGTCTTAGTTTCGATAATTTCAACACCGAACTCATTCTGATTAATGACATGTAATAGTTTCAAATATGCATCAAGTAAAAATACTTACTCCCACTCAGGATCTCCATGCATGATGCGACAACTTGTTATCTGCATCCTCAGGACAATCTAGCCGCAATTTTCCTCCGGATCCACACAACTCTACCTCAATATTAATTGTAGTTGTTCTCCATAAGTTTCAGTAACTGGCATTTCAAATATGTGGGACTACGATCAAACTTACTTGGGATATGAACCTGAAAAAAGAAAACTCTCATCACATTTCACACACACACACACACACACACACACAGATATATATATATATTCAACAAAGTTATAAATAGTTGTCAGATTAGACATAAATATTAATATTAGACAGTTACCTAATAGCTTAAGCTTTTAGGTATAGTTAACATAACATCAAAGTGAATGTGAATTGAATAACCAACATTCAATTTAAATGCTCGCATTCATACCTTGAAACTGTGAACTTTGTGCTAAAAGCAGCTGCAGTAAATGGAATTTCAGCTTTTTGATTGGAAAAATGGAGGACTGGCCAAATAAACCTATTAGGTATAGTTAGCATATCATCAAAGTGAAATGAATAATCAACAGTCAATTTAAATGCTCGCATTCATACCTTGAAACTGAGAAGTTCAACTGCATTCAATGGAAATATAGCTGTTTCGATTTCAATGATGGAGATAGCCTAGAGCAATTGATAGAATTTGAGATGAGTCTAACTTTTCATCCAATAAGGTCTTGTTGAATGGAAATATTACTTTCTCTTTTAAACCAATAGGCTTGAACGTGTTTAGTTGGTGTGAGACTCCAACACTCTCCCTCATGCTTAAACCCATATGTTGGGTCATGCTTGTTTTAATAGAGGTAATTATTGGCTCTAACTCCTCACATGTTTGTCAAACACTCAATTCAACTGAAACTAGCTTTGATATCATGTAGAAAATAAAGACTCGAAGAAGGAGGATACACAAACTCTATTTGTTCTTGTAATATTCTTATTGAATAAAGAAGACAAACAAATAGGTTCAAGGGTGAGATAATTCCAAAAAAGAATCTCTTTTAAAGGAAAAAAAATAAAAATAAATTAAGAAGATTTGACAATTAAGATTTCAATCTTCTTGTAAAAAATTCCTAAAATAATAAAAACTTCTAAAAACAAGATATACCAACTAATACATAATAAGAAAACAAAATAACCAAATAAATACAGTACTTTCGATAGCAATTCTTGATTTCCTGGCAGATTAATTTCGGAATACTCCTTGTTAATCCCAATTGGTCAATCTCGATAGGAGTACTTGAATTTTCGGTAGAAACTGTCTGAAAGAAATAATGTACAAGTTAATAACTTAAAAGTAATGAAAAAATTTTGGATTTCAAAATTTTATAGATTAATATTTCTCATTACTAAGCAAACTAATTATTAAATATATGCAAATGCTCACATCCATACCTCCATTAACTGAAGCTCATTCTCATCAACTAGAAGGTCATTTTCATTCACTTGAAGACCATTGTCACTAGATAGAAGCTCATTCTCATATTCATTTCTGAGCCTTGAAGAACCACGAATGTTTTCATCCTTTCTGAAAATGAATACAGCAGCAATGATAGCAAAGACTAGTAGCAGAACTTGTGTTGTATAGTTGTTGTTGATCTTGATGCCCAAAACTGCCAGAAATGTAGCAATCAACTGAACCACTGAGAAGCCAATCTCCAACACCCCAAGTTGCTTCTCAGCATGTACTCTGGTTCTTTGCAGCATACAAGTTAAAATTGTCATCACAAAACCAAATACTGATAAAGAAATGCAGCAAGAAGAATACTCCTGCGGCTTTCCCCAAACACATCCAAAACCAATGATATTATTTCCAACATAACGAAAAACACTGCAAGTGCACGCTGCTTACGTTCACAACAATAATTTTGAGAGACTCAAATTATATGATATATTCAAAACCAAAGAACTAGAAAAAGAGTGAAAGTGCTCTAACAAAGCTAAAATTTTCTGGACACTTTTGTAATGGAGAAAAAAAAAAGAACACTACAGTACAGAATTCTATATGTATATATGAGATGAGTATGTAATTTTCTTACGTGAACTATGTGATATATATAATGTAACGGTACTTTAAAATACATTTTTTTTAAGATTTTTTAATTTGATGGTTTATAAGAAGGTTGTGGGTCTTTAATGGGCTAAAAGTATTTAGAAAGTTTTCGACATGAATTTAAGGCCCATTTCAACTGGCCATCTGGATCTGGATCTGGATCGAACATCTTTCGGATCCAAAATTCTCAAATTTCTGAATCGGGTACCTGACCGTGCCATATTTGCTTACTTCTCGCCCTTCTTGAATCTTTCACTTCGTTAACTCTACTCTTGTCTTTGTGCTTTAATGCCTTATGTTAAAGCGTCTAAATCCGAGAATCAGATTTTATGGCCAGAAGGATTTATGGATTCTTTATTTTGTTCATCTTTTTCAGTCTTCTGATCAGCTTTTCTAATGATAAACCGCCTTTTTCCTCTCTCTATTATGAGCTGTTCATTCCTTTGGCCTTTGTATGTTGTTCTTAAATGATTTTGTGATAAACGCTTTCTGGCTTTATGTATATGGGTAATGAAATTCATGTCAAAATCATTACTTGATAGTTATATGCATGTTCTGGAGTTTCATTCATGATTATGGGCTGATGTTTATGTAGCTTGCATAATGTATACCATTATATCAGGAAGACAATATTAGACCATAGAGATTAGGATGTAGATAAATTTGTTAATAGTTAGATACACATGCACCCAACCTTGCAGGAAAAAGAATAGTTCTGTAAGCAATTTTTTTGCAAACTTTTAAGGGAGGAGCTCTGGATTGTCGCGGAACACTTGTATCATTATTGTAAACGTGAAATAAGTTGGTGAATGGACTAGGGGTTTGACATTTTGTTGTTTTACTTGATCATATATTTAAGAATTTTGTTTGCTAACCTATCTAAATAGGCTACAAAGCCTTCTATTGACACTTGCACAAACTAAATCATATGTTTCTGAGGCCAAGAATGACTGTTTTAGCTTTATTGGTGCTTCCATCACCAATAAGTTTAGGAGCTTATATAATATAAATTGGCTTAGTTCATAAGCATGTTACACGCTCCTTTTAAATTTGTGCACTGGTGTTCTTAATAGATTAATCTGTTGAAATTTAATACAAATTAGCAGCAAAACAGAGGAAGAACAGCAACAAAACATTAGAAGTACAGTAGTGAAACAACAACGAACTCAGCAGCGAAACAGCAACATCAAGGCGTGTAAAAGCATTGTCCTTAAGATCAGATTTCCACCCACAGGAAGGATCTTCCCGATGCAAATGGCTTAGATGCGGACCGACCTCCAGGATACAATGACGAGCTTCTATTTAAAGTACACTCTTTTAATGGAAGCTTAGAACAATATAAGAAAAATTAAAAGTGGTGAAGGAGAGCTTGAAAAATAAAAAATATAGAGACAAAATGAATTGTCTCAAGTAGGAAAAATTGTCTCTCCATAAAATAAAATAAAACACCCCCTTTTATACTCATCTCTTACATGTAACAATCATTTTTTAATTATTAAAATTGAAACTGCCCAGCCAAAATTTGAATTGTAACGTAACCAAAGCAATTACAATTGCATTCAAGTCATAACAGTCCAAATTTTAATTACATTCAAATCATAACAGTCAAAAAATTTAATTAAAAAATTGTTATTCTGAAATACCATAACAGCCCAGGTTTTATAACATAATCCACATGTTAAAAATGGGAGTTTTAATAGATTGTCTCCTGAGGAATGCTTGGAACAATTGACAAGTTAGTACCATACTATGTTTGTGTCTGTTGTATATTTGTTGAAAGGAAAGTGAGAGGCTGACATAGAAGTAGAAAAGTGAATATTTTTAGCATTTCTCTTTTTTCCAAATATTTGATAATATCAATTTTCCTGATGAGAATTTCACTTGCTAGGTTTCAGCACCATGCGGAGTAAACGAGTTTGTTTGTGGTAGAGCTGTCGAATGGGTCACTAACGGCACTGAGCTCTGCCGCACTGCAGGTTTTGCTGTTAAACTGCCGGATCATGACATGTACACTGACCTAGAAGAAACATCTTGCTATGGTGATAAAGCAAGTTTTGATAAGATTGCTGATTCATGGAGAGCTTCACGATCTGAGGTGCCCCAGAAAGCTAAGAAGCTCAGTCTGTTAGAAGATTTCCAGCAGAGGCTGCAGGTTATGCTATGCCACTTAGCGACAGAGTTTCTTGGGCAGTGGGGGGAATGGTTCTTACAGCGGGACTATTGTTTGTGAGGTGTGAGGCAACTATTATGTTGCGTTGCCTATATCATAGCATATTCTCATTATCACATTATTTGATGGCTGACTTCCTTAAGTTGATGGTTTGCTTTCCTTTGCTGAATTTTCTTCATTTTCTAGTCGTCATTTCAACCTCTAGTTGTCTTACTTTCACATATATTGATAATTTCAAGCAGTTACCTTTCTGTTAATAATTGCCCATTGTATGTAATCTATTCATGCTTCCCTCTTACTGAAGGAATTGTGATTAGGCCTACAACTGATCAGTTCAGTGTCATTAGGGTTGTGTTAGTTATTAGTCTCTTACTTATATGTTCCCATGTTTTTCTTTGATTATCCAGTAATAGAAAGAGCCATAATCAACGTCAAAAACTGGCTGCTATTCAGCGTACAGCAAGGAAACTGGAAGGCAAAGATGAACCAAGGTATATCTATACATTATACATGCAAACATATTGTAGCTGCTTACGAAAGTTTGAATCTGTTCATTTCTTTTTCTACCATGGATGATGAATAGGTAACAGAGAGAGTTTTCGGTTTCGTATAAGGTCAACATGGGACACATATGAGAAGGCAAACGGGGATGGACTCAGGGGACCTACTACTCCTTACGATGTGTGATATATGAGGAGGAGGGAGGAGGCAATGAGGATGGACTCAACAGGAGACCTACTACTCCTGTGGACGATGAGGAGGGAGACTGTCCAAAGTTTTTCTATGCTTCTACTTGCTTTGAAGAACAGAAGAAGGAAATGTCAGTGTGTGCATATGTATGGTAGTGTGGAGGCATGGCGAATGGCGGGATATTTAAGCTTTTAAGCTTCATAATGGCCCGAAGAGATGAGAAGGGTTGTTAGTTGTAATATCAATATGAAGTAAGTTGTAGTGCTGAATGTTTTGAGTTTGTGTTTGAAGTTGTAGTTGTGTTGCCTCTGGATCACAGTGTAAATCCCCCTACTCTTTTACTAGAAAGTAGAAATCTAATGGAAGGAAAAAATAATAAATCAATAATCTTTAAAATAATTTATCTTTCCATTAATATATATATACCGTATTACAGTATTATTTGACCCAAAAGGCCCTGGAATATTACATCATGTAGGCATGCGCTCATTTAGTGACAAAAGCATTTTAATTAGGCGGTGGCTTTAGGCCCAAGAAACAGTTTAGATTTTCATGGTCCGACAAGCCCATGGGTGTTCAGGAAATTCCTTCAAGTTTTTCCAAGGTTCCATCTTGACAGATTAGTCATAGATGGAAAAAAACTTGTTTTAATATTTTATAATGATGTACGCTAGTACGCCACCATACTCCAACTGTAATACTGTCCATACAATACAAACTATGGAAAAATCTTATATGCCATAAAGAATTAGCCGTACTACAAGTTAATATATTCATGCCCTTTGATTAAACAAATATCTAAGAATAAATTTGGTACGAGGAAAGTTTTGAGAAAGCAAACTGTCAGTTATCTCTACTCCTGTAATCCTGTCACCAGAAACCCAGTGGGTGGAGAGTTTTAGCAAAGAGAAAGAGATGGATGATCATAAAAATATATAAGGATAGGGAAGCATTTTGTCAGAGGAAAGTGAAAGAAGAGCTCGAAGGAAGTTCTTAAAATCAATATGAACAAATATATATGACCCTGTTGCTTTATGATCTTCACAAAACAAACATATATATATATATATATATATATAATCAAAATGTTCTGATATAAATTTTGTTATTATTGTATTTATTATATTAGACTAAAATAATATTTTACAATCCAGACCAGTAACATAGATGCATGTTGTGATAAATTTATATTAGACATTCTAAATAGAGAATTATTCTCTCTATCTAGATATTATTTTCTTTAATATGGTATTGCAATGCAAAACGCATTTTTTTTTTTCTTATGATCGAGAGTGTTTGGTTTAGCTTGCGCGTATCTCAACTAATCCACTGAAACTTTAGAACTATCAGTTGGATAAAAGCTCTAGTGGCCACCCTTATTAAGGGTTGAGATAAATCAAACTCATAACCTTTTGAATAATATACTTAAAAGTCTTAATTGACCACTCGACCACTCAGTGATGGTTAAGTAAAACGTGATTTTGTCTGATTCTATAAGTGAATACGGTCCTCTTTTGCTAATTTCTAGCTCCGTATAGATCAATAATATAAAATCATCTCAAGTTAATTTTCCAATATAATGAGATTATTAGATAAATATATACAGACGTATGCCGATCATATTCTAACCCTCATTGTTGTGACACAAATATGCTAAATATGTAATATAACACAAAGAAAGAATCTTAAGACCATATTTCCAGAAATCTAATATCATATTGAACCTGAAATAAAAATAAAAATAAAATAGAAAAATATCATCCTTACACAATATACGAAAGGACCCATATAGGAAGTCTTTTCTTCACGTAAGTTCATTCTACTAATATACTCTGTTCGTATATAATTAGTCTAAATCAAATAGCCATGATCATAATCAAAAGCTTCATTTACTCTTCTTCTCTTCCTCCAGGTTCTCCACCGACATCTCTGTTTCTTGTTTTAATTTTCTGTCAACTGGTTTACGGCGTCGCATCGAAGAAATTTTATTCGCAGCCATGTTCAGCTTATTGCTGCAAGCAAAAACATATTTCGAAATCAAAACAGAAGTCACAGTGCAAAGACATGATTAATTAAGCTTTCATTATTAATTTATGATCAGTTAGTCTTAGTTTCGATCATTTCAACATCAAGGTCATTCTGATTAATGACATGTAATAATTTCAAATATGCATCAAGTTAAAAATACTTACGCCCACTCATTATCTCCATGCAACAACTTATCGGCATCCTCAGGTAGCCGCAATTTTCCCTTGGATCCACACAACTCTACCTCAATAATGTAGTTTTTCTGCACCGGTTTCAGTGAACGGCATTTCCAATTAATGGAATTAAGATCAAACGGACTTGGCATATGAATCTGAAAAAAGATATTTACTCTCATCACATTTCACATACTCCAATATATATATTTGTTTCCAACAAAGGTATAAATTGTCAGATTAGACGTAAATATTAATATTAGACACTTACCTAATAGCTTAAGCTTTTAGGTATAGTTAACATATCATCAAAGTGAAATGAATAACCAACATTCAATTTAAATGCTCACATTATTCATACCTCCAAACTGTGAAGTTGTTCTAAATTGAAGAATGGACGACTATTGGACGGAAACCATCTCTGGAACGCCACGGACTCCAACTTCCGAAACGGTGTCTTTTTAAGAGGCAAGCGTAAGGATTTTAAAATGGCCACAAATTTTTGGACAATCTCGAGTCTCCTTGCATTTTCGGTAGAAACCGTCTGAAAGAAATAATAACTTAAAAGTAATGAAAAATTCTTGGAATCACAAAATTTTATAGAATAATATTTCTCATTACTAAGCAAACTAATTATTAAATATATACGAATGCTGACATCCATACCTCCATTAATGATGGAAGCTCATTCTCAGAAACTGGAAAATCTTGAAGGGTAAGCATCTGCTCATCAAACGGAAATGAATAACCAACATTCAATTTAAATGATCATTCTCATTCTCATCAACATATCATCAAAGTGAACGGAATAACCAACATTCAATTTAAATGCTCATTCTCATTCTCATCAACATATCATCAAAGTGAAATGAATAACCAACATTCAATTTAAATGCTCACATTCATACCTTCAAACTGTGAAGTTGTCCTGAAAGGAGCTGCTGCCACATTTCGTCGCTCATGGTCGTTAATGCCGGAATCGTTATAATTGTCAAATATTTAAGAGGCAAGCATATGGAATTTATTAGGGTCTCAATTATTCGGTAACTCTTGAGCTTACTTGCATTTTCGATATAAATTATCTGAAAGAAATAATGTACAAGTTATTAACTTAATGTAATGAAAAAATCTTTGATCACAAAATTTATAGAATAATAATTCTCATTACTAAGCAAACTAATTATTAAATATATGCAAATGCTCACATCCATACCTCCATTAATTGAAGCTCATTCTCATCAACTCGAAGCTCATTCTCATCAACCAGAAGCTCATTCTCATTCACTTGAAGCTCATTCTCATATTCATTTGTGGGCGTTAAAGAACCAATAATGTTTTCATCCTTTCTGAAAATGAAAACAGCAGCAACAATAGCAAAGACTAGTAGCAAAACTTGTGCTGTATAACTGTTGCTGATCTTGATGCGCAAAACTGCCAGAAATGTAGCAATCAACTGAACCACTGAGAAGCCAATCTCCACCACCCCAAGTTGCTTCTCAGCATGTACTCTGGGTCTTTCCAGCATACAAGTTAAAATTGTTATCGCAAAACCAAGTACTGATAAGAGAAATGCAGCTAGAAGGATACTCCTGCGGCTTTGCCCAAACACATCCAAAAGCAATGATATTATTTCCAACATAACGAAAAACACCGCAAGTGCACGCTGCTTACGTTCACAAAGTAACTCACATCCCTACAACAATAATTTTAAGAGACTCAAGATATATGATATATTTCAAAACCAAAGAACTAAAAATAGAGCGAAAGTGCTCTAACAAAGCTAAAATTTTCTGGACACTTTTGTGTATAAAGAACACTACAGTACAGATATTTTGTTCAGCTTATTTGTTTGCTGAAATCTTTTCCATCAAATTTGTTTCTAACTTTTCAGGATAACTTTTAATAGCCAATATGAAAGCCCAACAAGTACCTTCATTTACTTCCAATTTAATTAACATAACACAAGTTAAAAGAAATTAGGTAAGTTAAAAAAACAAACTAATGAAAATATAAAATAACAGCAGATTAACAATACCAAAAATTAATTTACTTTCAGGCTCCACAATTCTTCACCTAAACCGTGGAGAATAATATAGTCTTGTTAACAGTTTCAATACAGGTACAGTTCTGAAAATTCGAATTGGGAAATAATTTTCAGTAATATTTTTGGAACTTGGGTGAAGGATTTATATTAATATGAGTAACTGATGTGTCAAAAGTCTTTGATAATTTGCTTAATGCTCACCAGGCAGACCAAAAAGCAGATGGATGGAAAGAGATCAAGATCATTGGACAAACGGCTTCTGTGTCTCCAAATCACGTTCCTTCTTCTTCGGATACCATGTCTATTTCCTTCGATGTCCATTACTTCTGATCTCTGAAGCATGGAAACACACTGTCAATTATTTCTATTCTGTTACCAGAAACCGTGTGGGTGTAGAGTAAAGGTAAACAGAGAGATGGTTCATGTTTTCAGATACATTTTCTCAGAGGAAAGTGCGAGGAGGCTTCAAAGAGAGTTGAAGGAAATTCTCAAACTCGATAGAATAATCGAAATTCGAAATTAAAAACTCAGATGTCAAAATCAGTATTAAATTATCAAGTTAAAACAAACTCATATCCCTACAATAATTTTCAGATACTCGAAGTCATATGATGTATTCAAAACCAAAGACTAAAAGGCCCCTCTGAAACATCAATCTTGCTTTAATAGATATCTCAACCTTAAACAATATTGTCATGACTCATGTGTAGCCTTTGGTTCATATCAGTAGACTGTTGGCTGTAATTTCAGCCAAGACTGTATAAAAAGTTCACAAAAAAAAGAGAGTGAAAGCGCTGCTATAAAATTGAAATTTTCTCTGTTAAAATTTTGAATGAGTATAGACATGAAGGTGTGTGCCCAAGGATCTTTAGTGGATATCTGAGATGGATATTGGAGCTAAAGAAGTTAACACTAGAATATGATTGATCTTAGTTGCTTCTGCATAACTCTATATAACTAAATCATATGATGGAGATTACACATGAGGGGCTTTGTTGCATTGCCTCCTCTGATGCATGAGAGCATTGTTCAATGGGCAATAGGCAGCTCGTAATGGGTCTCACTTGCCCAATTGTGGGTTCCGTCTAACTAATTGCGAGCTACTGATGGTGAGAGAAAGTTTGTAAGATTGGATTGTGAACCAATATTTATTGTTGCTCAATTAACTCTCCACACATATATAGAGATTAACAACTGTTTACAGTAGTGCTTCAAAAACTCAAGAGACAACAAGTAATCTCTTCACTACAAGAATTCCAAAAAACAAACTAGAATTTCGAAAGTCTTACAAGAAAATAAAAAGATATTCACTGGAAAATCCTAGTGTTTTGAAATTAAATTCCAAAATTCTACATAAACCAAAGAGAAAACAGAGGAATAATGAAAGAACAAAGTGACAGTCTCCACAATCCTTCACATCAACCATGTAGGATAATATAACTAGTCCTTTAATTTCACAGCTTCAATATAAACAAGTAATACTCTGAAAACTTGACCTGGAAGAGAACCTGATAGACCAAATAGCAGATAGGTGAAATGAGATCAATGGACAAGCAGCATATGTCCCTTAATACAACTTTGCTTCTTCTTTGCCGACAACATCTATGGCCTTCAATAACTATGCTTCTAATCTCTATTATTCGGCGACAAGGTTTGTTTCCTTCAAAGTCCATACTCCATGGCTCTGAAACACATTGTAAATCCCCCCTACTCTGTTACTAGAAAGCAGAAATCGAGTGGAAGGGAAAATAATGACGATGAGTAAAGGGAAAGAGAACGAAATGGTTGATTAAGCAAATATACAAGAATACATTTGGTCAAAGGAAGGTGAAAGGAGAGTTCAAAGAAAGCACACCGTCAATTCTCCCTTGTTCTTTTAGCAGAATCCATGTAGGTGGAGAGTAAAGGTAAATAGAAAGAGATGATTCTTTGCTCAAAGCAAAGTGGGAGGAGGGTTGAAAGAAAAAAAATACAAAGAAAGTCCTTAAAACAATATTAATGAATAATGAGAAGGCAAACGGGGATGGACTCAGGAGACCTACTACTCCTTACGACGTGTGATATATGAGGAGGAGGGAGGAGGCAATGAGGATGGACTCAACAGGAGACCTACTAGTACTACTCCTGTGGACGATCAGGAGGGAGACTGTCCAAAGTTTGTTCTCTGTTCATGATGAACCAGCCAAAGATACTATCCTTCAATTTCAGACCCGACAAATGTTATTAAAATATACAAGGAAGATTAATAATCTTCAATGATCTCTTTCTTTAATATAGTTTGTGTTCATCTCCAAGCAATTTGGAAAACTGATTTGAATTTAAAGCATAATGATTCATGTATAAACACAAAATCATCTACAACTTATTCCATTCTATATAGTTTTGTATACATAAAATTATAATACATTTGCAATTTTTTTACGTGAATCATGTGATATATCTAAATGATTAATTAATATTTAAGAAATTGAAATTTTTAGTCTGAGACCCACGTCTATAAATTGAAAGGTCAAATGATCAATTCTGTAACCCGTTATTAGAAGCTCTTCCTTCAGAAGGAATTCTTATCCAAGAATTCCGAACTAATTCCAAGATCGTCCACGTTTTCGGTAGTTTCACTTGGCCACATTTTTTTTTTTTTTCCTTTTTTAAAAAACCCCTCTCCTAGGTTGAATTGCCGAAACAAGAACTTTGTCGCATTTTCACATGTCAATAATTAATTAATTAATTATTATTATTTTAATTTGATGATTTCTACAAAGGTGCTGGGTCATTAATTGGGCTTAAGAGTATTTAGAAAGTTTTCGATATGAATTTTAGGCCCATTTCAACTGCCCATCTGGATCTGGATCTGGATCCAACATCTTTAGGATCCAAAATTCTCAAATTTCTGAATCGGGTACCCGACCGGACCATATTCGCTGACTTCACCTCCTTCTTGAATCTTTCACTTTGTTAACTCTACACAAAGTCTTCGTGTTTTAATGCCTCATGTTAGAGCGTCTTAATCCGAGAATCAGATTTTATGGCCAGAAGGGTTTATGGATTCTTTATTTTGTTCATCTTTTTCAATCTTCTGATCAGCTTTTCTAATGGTAAACCACCTTTTTTCTTTTTCTCTATTATGAGTTGTTCATTCCTTTGGCCTTTGTATGTTGTTCTTACATGATTTTGTGATAAACCCTTTTTGGCTCCATGTATATGGGTAATGAAATTCATGTCAAAATCATTACTTGATATTTATATGCATGTTCTGGAGTTTCATTCATGATTATAGGCTGGTGTTTAATTTAATTTTTTGTTATCAATTAGTGATTTTTAAGTACAGTTGTTTGATAGGAATGAGCAAAAGAAGAGGAAAATTTTGCTATTTTTTATTTTTTGTGGTGTAATGATTAGTCTTGTTAAACATTAAGAGAGCTTCTTTGTCTGTGTTTTAGATTGGGATCTGGGAAGCTTTGATTTTTAGTTGTTTGGAGAAGTTTTACTTAGGAAAACCTCACATGTCTGATAATCTCTCTCTGAATTTTTCTTTCTCAAATTTGGTCAGTTGGTAGTTATTTCGAGTCTAGTATAAATGTTCTCGACAGTAATGCTTCAATGTTTGATTAACTCGGCATAAAGTTAAGTAGCTTGCATAATTTATACCATTATATCAGGAAGACAATATTAGATAATAGGAATTAGGATGTTGACAAATTTGTTAATATTTAGATACACATGCACCCCTCCTTGCAGGAAAAAGAATAGCTCTGGAAGCAAATTTTAAGGGAGGAGTTCTGGATTGTCGCGGAACACTTGTATCATTATTGTAAACGTGAGCACATCATAACACCATACTTAAGCTGAACTGCTGAAGTCTCTAGGACTCTACTCTGAATTTAGTTGTATATCATACTCTGAATGCATTCAGGGCTGGCATATAAATGTGACTATGTATGCTATTTGGTCTCTTGATGGTTGCTAAAGATTTTTTCTGTGAAGTTTCTTTTTGTATTCTCTGACCTCTTGAATTCTTTGCATTATTGTTTGCAGGAAACTCTAGTGGGCTGTGCATTTCTCAAGGTGGTCGTTTCCCACCATTTTCATCTGAAGGGAAACCTCCAAAAAAGGTAAGCAAGGGACGCAATGATTTGACCCTTTGTAGGGTGTTCCGCAAAAAGACTTGCTGTGATGTTACCCAGACACATGCTGCTTTACTATCCATTAGGAGGCTGGCTTCAAGGGGAGAGGCCAACCAAGATTGCTTGCACCTCTGGGAATTATTGGAATGTTCAATTTGTGATCCAAGTGTTGGCGTTCAACCTGGACCCCCTCTTATATGTGCCTCATTCTGTGACAGAGTCTATGAATCGTGCTCTAATGCTTACTTCTCTATGGATGCTAAGACACAGGTATGTGTCTAATTTCTTGAGACATGAAATAAGTTGGTGAATGGACTAGGGTTTTGACATTTTGGTGTTTTACTTAATCATATATTTAAGAATTTCATTTGCAAACCTTTCTTCTATTGACACTTGCACAAACTAAACCATATGTTTATGAGGCCAAGAATGATTGTTTTAGCTTCATTGGTGTTTCCATCACCAATAAGTTTAGGAGCTTATAACTTGGCTTAGTTAATAAGTATGTTAAACCCTTCCTTTTAAATTTGTGCACTGCTGTTTTTAATAGATTAATCCACATGTTAAAAATGGGAGTTTTAATATATTATCTCCTGAGGAATGTTTGGAACAATTGACAAGTTGGTACTATACTATGTCTGTGTCACTTGTATATTTGTTGAAAGGAAAGTGAGAGGTTGACATAGAAAGTAGAAAAGTGAGCATTTTTAGCATTTCTCTTTTTTCCAAATGCTTGATAATATCAATTTTCCTGATGAGAATTTCACTTGCTAGGTTCTAGCACCATGTGGAGTAAACGAGTTTGTTTGTGGTAGAGCTGCCGAATGGGTCAATAACGGCACTGAGCTCTGCCGCACTGCAGGTTTTGCTGTTAAACTGCCGGAAGACATGTACACTGACCTAGAAGAAACATCTTGCTATGGTGGTAAAGCAAGTTTGGATAAGATTGCTGATTCATGGAGAGCTTCACGATCTGAGGTGCCCCAGAAAGCTGAGAAGCTCAGTCTGTTAGAAGATTTCCTGCAGAGGCTGCAGGTTATGCCATTTAGCAACAGAGTTTCTTGGGCAGTGGGGGGAATGGTTCTTACAGCGGGACTATTATTTGTGAGGTGAGGCAACTATTATGTTGTGTTGCCTATATCATAACACATTCTCATTATCACACTCTTTGATGGCTGACTTCCTTAAGTTGATGGTTTGTTTTCCTGTGCTGAATTTCCTTCATTTTCTGGTCGTCATTTCAACCTCTAGTTGTCTTACTTTCGCATATATTAATAATTTCAAGTAGTTACCTTTCTATTAATAATTGCCCATTGTATGTAATCTATTCATGCTTCCCTCTTACTGAAGGAATTGTGATTAGGCCTACAACTGATTAGTTCAGTGTCATTAGGGTTGTCTTAGTGATTAGTCCCTTACTTATATGTTCCCATGTTTTTCTTTGATTATCCAGTAATAGAAAGAGCCATAATCAACGTCAAAAACTGGCTGCTATTCAACGCACAGCAAGGAAACTGGAAGGCAAGATGAACCAAGCATCTCCTGTTACGCAGGGAAATAGGAGAGGTGGTCGGCGGTAAATGCCTCCTTGTATGTAACATAGTTATCCATGTTAATTTCCAGGTTCTGTGATGAATTAATTATGATCAAGTACATTAATACATTTAATTTTAGATAAGAAATGTGTTATTTTTGGGATTGTATATCCATGATGTGAAGCCCTCATTTCCACTTTTGACAAGTTATAAGCAAATTTTTGGAGGCATTAGAAGCTATTATACCTGACATTTTGAGTTTCTTACTTTTCTTATATTTTAGCTTCTATACCTCTCCAAGCTGGTTTTTAAGGGTCTTCACTCTTAAGTATATCTTTGATCTAGAGCTGGAACAACACATGTAGACTTTGAGTCTTATATTTGCTTTAATAAATTAATATAATTTCCCACCCATGGGTAGCCCGGGTGAACGGTGAACCAAGAGGGTTGCAACACACAATCCTAGGTTACTATCTTTGTCTATGATTCACCTAAGAGGTCGTGATGGTGGATTGTTGTAGGATAACTCTCCTAAGGATTAGTCATAGTATACGTAAACTGATTCGGACAACTTAATTATTAAAAATAATAATACTAATAATTTACTGATAAACTATTATTCTTGTTGAATGCCAAAATAATTGATTCTTCTTACCCCTGGAAATGTGATACGGTTACTGTAAAGTTAAAGATTAGACTTAAATGAAACATCACATGTTTTGTACAGAATTTAGCTGTTTGATGAGGCATGCTGCTAATAAGAGAGACCTGAGCAAACCACAAATGGTATATATAATTTACAAATACTGAAACAAGAACCAAGGCAGGACATTTCTCAAATCATTTCCAAACCAATCAGCTGCTGCAGAAAGAGATCAAAGGATGCCAAACGCAAAAAATTCCGTTTCTTGCATAGAAGATTTTTGTGTACCGTTGATTTACTGATTCTTTTTTCATAACACTTCTGGTTGCAATTAATTTATGGACACTCCGCTCGTTGAAAGGCTGAGTTCTATGTCTTAACAGAATCAAAACTCTAGCATGAATCAAGCTTTCTGTATCTCCTATTTGAACTAAAAGAAAATCTCCAGAAACACCTCGTTCCACATCAAGCCTTCCCAGTTTTCGGGGGCTGTTCAAAGAATGATAAAGAAATGAGGTTTATAATCTTTAGCCAATCTAATTAAACATAACAAGGAAAGATCAAAAACCAATTAAAGCTGGAAAAGCATAAGCATACTTTCTTAAGAGACATCATCCGAGAATTAGAACGGCTTGAAGATGCTCTATTATCAGCTGGCTTCAAGATCTCAAAGGAACACACAAGAGCTTCATTGACACTCAATAAAGCACCAGCATTGTCGAATTCCCCGCCATAGTTTGGAGCTGAAAAAATTGTGACTAATCTTCGCTTAGCAAAAAACTCGTATCCATCCTCCACCACCTGCCATTTGACCGAGAACAATCATAATTAGGGAGTGCGGCTGAAAAGTTCTGAGTTGCATGTTATACAAAGTAATTGGTATCAAATGTCCTACTATCATTTGGGGGATTAATGAATGAATATAAATCTATGCTAATATCTTTATTTGGCAATAACTATAAAACTAGTTTCAAATTGGATTTGAAGAAGCAGAGGTAAACTAGTTTTCATAGGTTCGAACTAACTGTGCTAAGGACCATATCGTATGTCATCAATGGGGTATTCAGCTCACTAAAAAAGAAAGTGGCTTACCTGATGACCTCGGCAAATGAGATCAAGATCATTCTTTTCCAAAAAGTCAGCAACTATA
Organism: Pistacia integerrima; assembly: GCA_026225825.1. Lineage (NCBI taxonomy): Eukaryota > Viridiplantae > Streptophyta > Magnoliopsida > Sapindales > Anacardiaceae > Pistacia > Pistacia integerrima. Next base: position 881,989 of record CM047748.1, read on the forward strand.
TCCGGTCCAAAAGTACATGAAACACCTCGATCGCTATCTGCCCAGCCCTCAATGTTAGCATCGGGGTCAGACCATAACAGATCACAGAGGAGACCATTTTCAGGAATATCAGTAGGCCTAGAGATTTGCCTTATTTGATCCAAATTTTGCAACTCTGGAGAAAGTCCCCCATGCATACAAAGTATCTTCCCATCGATGAGTGCGGCCACAGGCAAGCAATTAAAGCAGTCAGAAAATATTTTCCAAAGTCTAACATTAAATCTCCTTTTACACTCGTCATAGAATCCATAAACCCGATTGATCTTAGGGTCCTCATGGTTTCCTCTTAAGAGGTGAATTTTTTCTGGATATCTTATTTTATATGCCAAAAGCAAACATATTGTCTCCAAACTTTGCTTGCCTCGATCAACATAATCCCCAAGAAAGAGGTAGTTCGCAGCGGGAGGGTAACCACCATGTTCGAATAATCTGAGGAGGTCTAGGTATTGACCATGAATATCACCTGTAGAAGCCAGAAATCTTAGAAATAACATACACCGGTGGCAAAAAGAGAAAATAGATGATAAATGATTCCAAATATTTTCTGCAATTTTCCCCAGATTAGCATGGTAAAATAGTACACCATCCATTCAGGCAAAGTGCATTTACTTGAAAACATATCCATTTTACAGCTAATAACGAAAGATGTAACTCATGTTCATAAAGCAGAAAGCACCATTTTTAATGTTCAAACATTGCCCAACATAACCATAACAAAATTTTCTGCATAATCACAATGCAACTAATGACTAAATATTTCACACAGATTATCACAATGTTCATCAACCCAGATAAGAATTCCCAAATTCCACATCAATCATACCAACTCGCAAAAAAGAAAACCGAAACTTTACATTCAATTTTCCTTCAAAAAAAGGCTCCTCAAAAGATAATTTTTCTGGTTGACATGGCTAACATAACCATAGCAACACTTTTGTCTAGAATTTCTTCACAATTACAATGCGACTTATAAATAAATCTAGCACACAATTTATCACAACAACAGATAAGAATTCTTCCTCGATTCCCCATTGACAAGAAAAACAAAAAAATTACCTTCAATTTTGCTTCCATGAATGATCCTCAATAGTTTTATGCATAGCAACATTCAATATATAAAAACAATATGATAATTTCTCATTCAATATCATGTAACTCAACAAAGTTTTTATGTCATCAAGGGAGCCAGAAAGTGATAGAAAGCTGACCACATATGCGAATAGGAGCATGAATCTCGAGAAGATTAGGCTGAGATAAGAAGATTTGGCGAGCGTTGACACAAAGTTGGCGGATCTCTCCCTCTGATAATTGCACCTGCTTGCCCCCTCTGCCCTCCAATAGCCTCCTTATTATATCATCCAATACTGCTTTATCCATCATCCCTTCCATTGTCATCATCATCATTTTTATCTTCAATTCAAATCAAACCAACCAAGTCTCAACGGACACAATCACAAATGAATTCTTCAATTAAGAGAAGATTGAACAGAAGGGTATCGAGAAAATTGGAAAAAAAAAGGTAACACAAATGAATCAAAGATCAAATTTTCAGGGAGTCAACAAGAGAAAGGGACAACCTTTGAGATAAATAGATCAAAAGCTTCAACTTTTCAACAAGAAGTCTGCTGAATAGAGAAAAAGATGAAACAAAAACACCAAGTTTTTGGATATCTAGAGAGAGAGAGAGAGAGAGATGGGTCAACCAAGAGAAAGCAAGGGAATTTATATGTTGAATATACAGGAGAAATGAAAAAAAAGATAGAAAAATATTAGGATCAAAAGATAGATATTAGGGAGATTGAATATGAAGACAAGAAGAGAGAGAAATAATGGAAACGGGTTGTCATTTTCTTTATGTAACTTATTCTTTTATTAATTTCTTAGCCAACTGTTTAAGATTCTTCTTTAAATGATCAAATAGGGTAAAGGTTGAAACCTTCAAAGCCAAGACAAGGTAAAGCCAAACGTGATGCACACATGGATAGTTTTCAAGTTATGCATTCCAGAGAAAGTTGAGATAATCTACGTATGGTAATAATTGTAATGGTTGCCCAAATATTTCATTAAAATTACTAACGTCCCCCCTTACAATTAAAATACTTCCAAGTTTCACCTTATATAATTACATATCTCTTATTAAAAACTTTCTGCAGAGTGATATCTTTTAGTTTTTAAATAAAGCATGACTGTTATAAAATCTGAACTAGAATCTATTGACATGAGTATCTATTTACATGTGTGAAGCTAGTGTCAATGTATTCCCCCACAAACGTAACGTGTTAACTTATAATTGGTTAACTCGTATTTGATCAAACATGATCGGATAATACAAGATTGTGGCAAGAGTCATGGCTCCAACTCCAACAAAAGTGTGGTTTTGGTAAGCAAAACCGCGTAATTTGGAAGTCAGGTGGCTGAACGACTTCCACATACCCAAAGTTTGGCATAAAGATAGATTGATACCAAAAAGGTTTGGAAATGACAAATAAATACTTTCTGTCATATTTTGTTAGGAATTTCTGTTTGCTAAAAGACAGTATAGTAATTCTATTCCCACCCCAAGTCCGTTTGCACAACTATCTTATGTCATCGATCGATTTTTTGATTGGATTTAGCATTTTTCTGCGAAGTTCGGTGATAAACAGTGGCACTCGCCCTTGTTGGCTCACGTTGGGAATGGAGATCGATGAATATTCTAGTCTTTTCACCATTTTTGTTTTTTAGCAGATAGAAATTCCAAACAGAACATAACGGAAAGTGAGTGTTTGTCATTTTCAAACTTTTTGGGTACTACTTTGTCTTTACAACAAACTTTGGGTATGCGTAACTCGTCGAGTCAGGTTGTATATTCATTACGTGTAGGGAATCGTATTAAGTATTGGGGAACCTGTCAGCAGTACTTTGTTGTGTTTGGTTTGATGAATTATTGAAAGCCACGTTGGTCTGGGTAGGCTTTTGCAAAAATGAAATGCAACCATGATCGTCTTCTTATTTTTTTTAAATTTAGGTAGTTGGGTGCCACAGGAATCAGCCTGTCTTTCATTTTCAGCTTAGTTGAAAGTTGAAATCTCCCTTAACATGAAAGGTGTATAGGAGACCAAGATTATTGTATTGATTAATCTGTTTATGGATAATATGGGATTTGGGGTGTCATTCTTTGTGTTGACTTTAGCGTTCATCATCTACTTCCTGGATGCTTCCTTCAAGATATTTCTTTCAAGGTAAACAGTAAACTACACATTTTAAATCTTAAAATTTAAAGGGGTTTGTCATTATAATAAGATAAAATATGTTGAACTCGCTTGAATTCAAAACTGAAACCTCCATTGAACTTTAAAAAATGAGAAACCACAAGAACAAACCATATTATGATTAGAAAGTGATGCACCTTTTGGAGCAGGGAATATACCAGAATGAAGCACACAGCCAAAGTTGAATGGAACCTTACAATTGTCAAAGCAATTTATTAGACCAAAGGCATCAGCCGACAGAACAGTGAGTACTTTTGCAACAACTTTGAGTGAAGTAGACTACATTTATGGTATGTAATAAATATAGACATCGTTTACAATATGAAAATGCCCCCCAGTATTGTAGTGTTATCCACTTGCATTATTTCTCAAAGTCAAACTTAGGCTGAGCAAAATGCAGAACAGTACATCTTGTGGTGGGCTGGTGCTGCAATGCAACACACCCGGATAAAATACTTTCCATTCTGTTTCTGTGTTGCAAGTTACCAGTAAGCAACATACAAAGAGTAACCATATTCATTTCTTTCTTTGCCATGAGAGACTGAAATTACTTGCTCTTGGGCTTAATTTATGGCTTTAGTGCTATCCAAGCAACAAATGAAAACTAGCAAAAATCAATGATATATTTACAACTGAATTATACAATCAGATAAAAAACAAATGATAGAGTAGTCATTTTATATGAATTTTATGTAATTTTTATCTAATTGTATGACTCAGTTGTAAACAAAACATTATTGAAATAATACCAAATGAGATGTTTCATGGTACATTTGGGACAAAATTGATGACAAAGCCACTTTGAAATTCTTCATGAACACACAGGAGCCTTCAAATCAAGATAGAAGAAAATTCTATAAAACCAGATTGTATAAATGCTAGAAATGTTTAGTCCATTGGATAATGATGAGCAACTGCTTTTTCTTTATCCAATGGTATTAACTACCCCGCCGTGATTATACCAGTATCGTAGATGCATTTGGAATGATCATATGTACAGCTTACAACTGATAGCTAGGGATAGTGTTACAACCTTACTAGAGGAAGGACAAACATCCCCACATAATAGTCTGGAGAGATCAGCACTGTAGTTTTCATCTCTGTGATTATGTCCTACAGAAGAATGTAAAGCTCTAGCTAATTAATGATTCCCACAGTTCCAGTGATTTCAGTCCCAGTAAGCATCACTCATATTATGGTCTGGCATTTAGTTTAGTCGCCTCTAGTATCTCCCTTAATAATCACTCTCAACAATATTCGAGGATCACCAAAATGATAGTATGCACATAGGCACTCAAATTAACCCTTAGATTATGCTAAATAAAAATCTTCAAACAAATTAATTTAAAGTCCCCCCCACAAGGACTCTTTTGATTACTGAGGCAATGCAATTCACTCTGTCCTAAATACATTCTATCACAAGACATACAGCTCTCAACAAAACGATATATATATATATATATATATATTTTAATACCTATCTAACAGCATATTTTCCCTGAAGTAGGCCCTATGGGTGTCACACACTAGCGTAACAAATTAAATCACGTGCATACATTTGCTACGGCATACTTGGGAGAACAATGGTCATGAAAAACACAAGAGAAACCCAACACGGAGACAGGATCATACCATGGCGTAAGGAATATTCCAACAAGTTCAGCTGTGGTTTTTTTCTTGTCATGCGCTACATATGAGTAAAGTAACCCTCTCTAAAAAGATGGCACATTCTAATCTTGAAAAAAGAAAGTTATAGAGTCATGCTTTATGTAGGACAGAAAGTGCAGATATGGCCCTCATATAAACTTTGAACCTAAAGCAAACTATTAAAAACACGGTCAGTTTTATGCTCATTAATATCCAAAAAAAAAAAAAAAAATTACAAATCCTATTATATAATATGATTCCACAAACAAGATCCTTACTGTTTCAAACTCTGTTCTAACCTTGTATTCTTAAGGGCGGGGAAAAAAGGAAAAAAAGAAAAGGACTTCACAAGATCAAACTTTAAATGCAAGTTAGCATTTTATGCCAAAGTCTAGGTAAACTATAACTGGAGTGATATTCAATATTGGGGTTTGAATTATGATGAACAGAATCACAAATAAGTTATGCATATTGCTCTTAGTTACATGTCAAGCAATTAATCTACATCAATTTTGTGGCACTATATGCAGAGTCTTATATATCAACAACTATATGACCCCAATACAAAAAAGCAGAGGATCTGCAGTATTACCATGGTACTTACCAGCATCTTGTTTTTGCATTCAGTAATTTCAGAAAATAGTCTTAAAAAACCAAGCATACAAGTTCTAACAAGTTTAATACCTAGCACATGGAAAATGCTACTCTTTCAAAAGTTACCAAGAACTTTTAAAAATATAAGTTGGTCTTCATGATGTACAGGAAAACATTTAACTCCCCACTGTATTTAACCCTACTCATAGCAATTGATTATGACCAGCCATAAAAAGATAAGCTTTACTAATCATTTTTTAGCATGGGTTTATCCGTTTCCTGGCAATCTTTGTAGAGAATCAATCTCAGCTACTCTCTTACGGTACTGGAAGGTGGAAAGATAATAATGGAGAAATTACAATAAAACCCCCATAATTTTCATCCCCAAAAATACAGTCAATCAAAATACAAGCAGGTGCATGCAAACAAAAGCAATAATAGCAGATTCAAACTAATAGCATACAAACTGTTGGTTGTTTCCAAGTCATTCTGTTCTTGACCATAGAAAACATCATTCTGATGATGATTGAAGGCAGTGAGACAACATTAAAGATACACGTCAGAGCCTGCAGTTTAATCAAATTTAGCATGATCCAAAATTCTGGTACAATGCGCCTCGTTTTCTAGTAAGACATGCATCAATTCTAAATTTACAACCAATCATCCTATATCAATTTCACCTGATCTTAGCTAAACAGTTTTGTTCCACACAACAAATGGAAAGAAGTCCTGTACTTTGGTGTCCAAATAATCAAACCTGAGAACCATATTCTTAAATTTCACTACTTTTTCAGAAAACTTTTCACAATGAAAACTTTAAACAAATATTACTTTGAAATGTAAGTAAACAACTCTCACACATTCTTAACCCCAATTACTAGACCTGTCTAGCAATGCTAAAGGCAAAAGTTGTAATCACAGATCAATCAAAAGTGGAGTTGAAAGTTCCTCATATTAGTTACAATTTGATCATAAAAGTGATCACAATGCCCATGGATGATGAAATTATTCAACAACAAATAAGAATTTATCAAACTAAGCAAAATCCAATTGCATCTAATGACAATTAAACACAGATCCACAATTCAAATCATGTTAAGCACAAATCTCTACTAAGAAGAAGAAAAAAATACACTTTTTCTCATCTTCTGCCTTACTTCTTGACTACCGCAATTCAATCCACATCCACACTGGGGACACTCTTCAAAATTATCAATAGGAAAGCCAGCACCAGCAATCCCAACAGAGAAATCAATACTATCACCATGTCTTGAGACGTCAACAATATCAACCCACATGAACAAAAGCTTCACACTAACACCTTCCAAGTTTGCAAGTTTCCCGTTTGAAATTTGCCCTTTAATGGTGGCCTTGTACTTGAGTTGATATGACCCTTCAAGAGAGAAACTACAAGAACCATTTAGAAAGGCTGAGAATTTACCTGATGATTCTTCAAGATCATAATCAAGAACCCCTTTTGGGAGAAGACCAACTGGGAAGTCGTAGGTTTGGAGCATCTCATAGGCCGTTGGCTTTGTTTGAAGCGAGTTTTGTAGTTGTGATGAAACAAAAGATGGTGAACAGGAGATGAAGAAAATGATAGAAAGATTGAAAATTGTGACGGAAAAGTTGAATCTTTCAGCGAAGAATGAAAGTGAACCCATCTCTGTGTGATTGGTTTGTGTTCTTAGCTGTTGTGTTGTCTGATCTTTGTTCTGTGTGTGTACCTGTATGTCGTATAAGAGAATGGTAGTTGAAGTTGAAGGCATTAAGGCAAACCAAACGCAAAGTCTTGGTCTCTTATGTGTGTTACCTGTTAAATGTTAATACTGTTTGGTGTGCAAGTCAATTGGGCTAGGCCTGTAAATGGGCTGGGCCTTTAAATGGGCTGGACTAGATGGGATGGGCCAGTTAGATGGGCTGTGTAGCAAGTTCAATGAAAAATGATCCTATAGCGCATTGTTTTGGTCTCTACCAAGAACAAAAGAAATTAATGTTACATACAATTTACATAATCTTAGGGTCCGTTTATTTTGTTATTTTGAAAATAATATTAGATAGTTGAATATGAGAGTATTACGAGCAAAAATTTAAAAATTAACAAAAAAAACCTTCTAGGTTTGCTAATTTAACTAAATACCCCAATATATAAAAATTTTATAAAATGACAAAAACACCCCCACCCACCCACAATGCCAGATTCCAGCCAGTACTGTCGAAATCTAGCCAGAAAATGATGTTACGATGCAAACCGGTCAGATTTGGTGGGTAGAGCGTCGTTATGACCTTTTCCGGCCACATCCATCACGGATCTGGCCGAAAAAGGCTAGATCTGGCCGTCGACGATCGCAAAAGTCCAGATGTGAATTACTGGCCAGTTCCTGTCGTTTGTAGGCCTTTGTGTTAGATTTTGGCTACCATCGATGGTGGTTTCGAGAATCTAGCAAGTATGGATGAATGGGGGTATTTTTGTTAATTTTTAAACTTTTTATAGGGGTATTTAATGAAATTAATAAACTTAAAGGGTTTAAAAGTAATTAAAAAAATATACTAATATTTCTCAAATAATAAAACAAACAAATATTTTGAAAATAGAATTGAGAATATGGATATGAACAACAAAACAAACGGAACCTTAATATTTTTTTTTAACTCAAATGAATTGTCAATGTACTCATATTTGACAATAATATAGAACGAGGCCTCTCCTTTTATTAGTCTGATTCTACTGATCGAGTCCCCATCTCCATCTTCGACTTAGACTTGATCGGCAGAACCAGACAAAAATAGGGGACTTTCTATGATTTTTCCAACCGACAAAATGATTATTGATATGATAAATGATAATAATAACTCCGGATAGAATGATAAATCATTATATTATAACAATGTTCAAAGCTAGAATATGATTGAATCGTATCTAAATTTTCTTTTCACTTTCTTTTTCATGATACTATACTATACATGTGCGTGTGTGTGTCTAGGATTTAATCTTTTGAAGTATTGGAATTGAAGCTGAGATGAGGTGCTGGTGTTGCCATTCATCTTCAATGTCATCACCATCAGGCAACCTTTTGGATGAGTTGGGTTTTCTGAATATGGCGTAGACCACCAGCTGAGCTACTCCAAGAAGAAACCCCACCCCATTTGGTACCTGTAATTAGTTAACAATCTCAACACGTTACGTTATTGTATAGTCAATTAATCTTTGTAATTAACGAAAGTCAATGTTTTCATATTCTTTAATGGATTTTTAATTCAGAAAGCTTACTGCTAGAAACAGATCCTTCACCAGCACGGCATACAAAGTCCAAATCCCTCCAGTTAAGGCGACGAACAAAGACAGAAGAAATGGCATATACTCCACGCTTTTACTTATCACCACTGTTCTCTATTGCATAATAACAACCAATATATATATATAAACTACTGTTTATATTAATAATAAACCTTTACACAATGATCCATTATATATGCAAAGAGAAGATCGTGGAGTTTACCATAGCTACAAGAGGGGAACCAAACATGATAATACTGAGGACGGCACAAATGAACCCTAGTACATCAATCTTCATTTCTCCTTGCAACAACAATTCTATTATCAAAATTGCTGCTGCTGGAAACCCTACATCCAATAACCCAACAAGTAATGCAGTCTTAGCCTGAAAATATAATTATAAAACCATGCATCGATCAATAATATTCATCAAGGTCACTATGTGTAAGATTATGATAATCGATCGTGAGATGTGGATTAAAACTATTTACCTTCATTCTTGGAGAAGCATAAACTAGGAATATGATTAGGTAAACAGTCTCAACTATAACAATAAACGCATTGATAGTGACGACGAGTATTTCTCCAGATTTTGTAAGGCCATAATATGTCCATAAGATTGAGTTCAGCAATGCACAAACATAAGGCAGGCTCTCAAATTCCTCAGTTGATCGATTCTGCAGAATTCGCCAGAAGGTTTTCCTGCAAGTCAATGAATATTTGATTAAGCAACCAAGGCTAAATCAAATAAAATCTTCTTCTAAATGAATTTGTTTGATTCTTACACTGGAGAAAGAGCGAGTAACATTGCGATGATGTTGCCTGAAATTATCAAACCAAATTAAGATACATCTTTAAACTGTAATCAACATTATTTCATGGAGAACATATATACAAACTTAATTGCTTACCTATTACTCCAACAAAGAAACTTGGATTTGCCATGGAGAGTTGTTGAAATCTCAAAGCAAATATGCAGATATATAAAGCTTGATCAATTGAGGGGTGTGATTTTCTGCTCTTAATTAATTGAATTATTTAATTTAGGTTTGAATATATCATTCAACAATTGGATTACAACTACTTTGTTCTTTGTTCTTTCTTCTGGACTACTTTGATTTTATTTTCAAGTATTTATAACATCTTTTTTAGGTGCTGAAAAAGAATATAATATTTAACAAAAGCATTAGGTTTTGATATGACTGTTCATTGACTTGGTGTAATTATTTTAATAAATAATTAGTCTCCTGTGTCAAATTTGTATCATTATTGGAAGAAACCCGGCGGCGCCATCTTTAAAAGGACTTTGAAGTTTCAACAGTTTAATATAAAGATAGATTGAGGTGAAGTGGTGAACTTGAGAAAGATAGATTTATATAAAGAGAAAACATAATCACATGTAGCATGATAAATGAACTTAGTTGAACTCAAGCCCAAAAGATAACTTAAGAAAGGCGGGATCCACCCATATGAATAATGCTATATTTACAATTGAGTTATACAATCAGATAAAAATTGTACAAAATTTATGTAAAATGATTACTTTATCCTATATTTTTATCTGATTGTATGCATGATTGTATGATTCAGTTATAAGTATATAATATATATATATATATATATATATATATATATATATATAACAGCCTACTAAATTGGCGATAAGAGATAAATACAACTTCTTACACCTTCTCTCACACTCCTATCAAATTAGAGATATGGGACAAATACAACTTCTAACACCCTTTCTCACGCTCCTACCAAATTAGTGATGTGGGACAAATACAACTTCTAACACCCTTTCTTATGCTTAACACAGCCTACCAAATTGGCTTCTAACACCTCACTCACGCTCAGCATGCAAGGCTAGGTCCAAAAAAACGTGACTTTGATACCATGATAAAGTGAGCTTGAGTAGAATTCAAGCCCAAAAGCTAGCTCAACTAGGAGGGAGTCAACCACATATATACAACATAACAACCTACCAAATTAGTGTGTGGGACAAATATAATCTCTAACAATGTAATCTTAAAAGAAAAATAATTTTCATATGTATAATCAAATCTAAAGTGATAAAAAAAGAAACCTACAATTAGTCTTCAAAATTCAGGTTATGGATTGGGCTTCCATGAAGAGGAGCTGCAAGCTATTCTAGGTTCCAGCCCTGGTTAGGGTTGGGCAATGGGTTCCTAGTGTATTAATTCTCAGGCTTCTAAGAACAATTACCACAATGTCTCTCATCCTAGATGAACTAGCTTTGTCAGCACTCCTACGATGGCACCTAACTGCAAAGAAGTAAATAAGAATACTAGTAAGTAGTGAAAACAGAACTAATTTATCTAATGAGATCTCCAAAAAAAATAAAAAATTAAAAAACCTCAAATATTGCATGAACTTCCATAAAGATGAAGGACTTGCCAATCAAAAGTTGAAGATTAGTTATTAACGAGTTTCTTTCATGGCAGCCTCTTCAAATTTTTGTTGTTCTCTGTTTCCTCTTATTTGCAAGGCATTGCTAATGCGGCATTCCACCCACCTAGTCGTGAGTGTACGCGACCTAACACGTGCACAACTAATGGGTGATCTTGGGTAAGAATGATAGGGGTTTTGGTGAGTGAAAGCCGACGAGGTAAATGGTGGTGTTGGGGTTGATTTTCAATACCGGGATTGACCAAAAATCAGCTTCAAATAGTAATTTTCAAATTGGGAATTTCAACTTGTTGCCGCTTCTTCACATAAAATTATGTTTGAATTCAATTATACTATGCCTAAAACAATCACAAATTAATAAAAAAACATGATAAAAAAAAACCTACAATTAGTCTTCAGGATTCTTGTTCTGAACAGTGCTATCATGAAGAAGAGTTGCGAGCTCTTCTAGGCTCTAGCACTAGTAGGCCGAAGGTTATCTGACATGTTATTTCTCAGGTTTCTAAGAGAAATTATCGCCATGTCTCTCACTTTAGACAAACTATGTTTTGCCAGCGCTCCTACAATGGCACCTAACTGCAAAGAAGTAAATAAGAATACTAGTAGATAGATAGTGAAAATATAACTAAATTAGCAAATGAGATCTGAAAAAAAAAAAAAAAAAAACCTCAAATATTGCATGAACTTCCATAGAGATGAAGGACTTGCCAATCAGTGGTTGAAGATTAGTTATTAACGAGTTTCATTCCACGGCAACGTCTTCAGATGTTTGTTGTTCTTAGTTTCCTCTTATCTACAAGGCATATTGTTATTGCAGCGTTCCACCCACCCAGCCGCTCGCCTTCCTCCCAGCGTGGACGCGCCTTGCACGCAAGCACCCTTGCTCGTGCACGATTGATGGGTGATATTGGGTGGGGATGATAATGGTTTTGGTTTCTCCATAGGGAAGCCTTGCCAAAGATGTCTACAATAGGGAAGCCTTGCAAACGGGGATTGAGGGCTCTCGCGAATCAGATTGCCCGTGTCAGAAATCGAGTCCCCGAGTTGGTATATGGTGTTGAACTTACAAGCTTTGAAAATGTGAGTGTTGCATGGAGTGGAGAGCAAGAAGAAAGAGAGAAAAGAGATCAAGAAGAAAGAGAGAAAAAAGAGTAAGAAGAAGAGAGTAGGCCACGAAGTTGAAATTCTTAGCCATAATAATTAACGCTATCAAATCAAACAAAGAAGATGAATAACTACGCAGCTTTAGCTATGAATTGATGAAAAAATTAATAGTAAATTTTTGAAATGAAAGCCTCATGCATGTGTTATCATATAGTGGAAAGATTAAGATTTCGATTTCTACTCTACGTTGCAGTTTTAGTCCGATCAAGACAATGGTTTCTTTTTTTTTAGAGATCCTTTTCACAATCAGTTTTGCACTTTAACTATGAGTTTAGGACTGAATATAAACTGATTAAGCTAGGAAAATAGATATGAATATGTAACACTATAAAGAAAATTCTTTTTGTTAAGATCAAAATTAACAACTTAATTCCTTGAAAAATTATTTTAAAAAAAAACTAATCCCTATCATCACTAACAAAGTAGTCTAATGAAGAAAATTAACTAGTTAGCCTACAAAACTAAAACCAGTGTTGAAAACATTGAAGCTTTGGAAAGATGTGACAAATGAGCCATGATGCCATGATCTTATAAGCCTTCTGTGTCAAATAAATGTCATCCCAACTGATTAATTTGTTCATGGGGATTTCCACAAACTGGAACGGTAGGAGCTTCACACATTCTTGTTAGACTAAAATCATATTCACCTCTAACTCCGCAGCAAGCTTTTTGCACTGATTTAACATCAAAACCTGTTCAATTTTATACATAATTTTGTAGGTTTCCTAATATTTTTTTAGCATTTTCATGATATAACTAAGAGCTGTAAAGGAGATTAATTAATAAACTTACAAAGCAAATGAGCATGGCACAGAAGCCACAAGTATGCATTGTTATAATCGCCATATACAATAGCGATGCCAGGGTGTTGTGGTTTGAGTTCTTGAATGGCTTGTTGAAGGCGCTCATTGTGGTACATTGAAAAGTTGTTCAACCCCTTTAGGCAATGAAGCTCATCATAAGCAGTAGAATCATTGGTTTGGAAGGCAGGTGTGATGGATTGGGAAGCGACCAATTGGAAAGTTTCTGGAACAATAAGTTTACAAGCTCCATTCTCGATAACTCTCGCAACCAATTTACAAATTAACCGATTAAACAATATGTACCATTAATGAGAAATTCTAATAATAACACAGAATATTATGAGGACTGAAAGAAGAAGACTTGCAGTGGCAACACTATGGCTTGGACAACATCAGGTACCATGGCCTCGACCTCCTCAAGAGTTTTGCTTTGAAACAAGACATAATTGTAGTCGTTTCCTCCAATCTCCTTGACCATGAACAGATGTTTATGTTTCTCATGTGATAACCTTTATCATTGTGAAAGGTTTCGTTGAAATAGGTAGACATCTAGTCAAGTGTATAGTGAGAGAAGAGTTGGTTAATAGGCGAAAACCTTTTTCTTTAATAAAACATTCACAGTAAAGCATTGAACCAAGAATCGCAAAATTCACTCCATGGCCATAATTGTGTGATGAGTTCAGATTCAAGTAAGCATCAAGCAAAGGGACACCAACAGATAGAGCTATTACAAACTATAATGTAACTTAATTAGTAATTAGTCAGAAATTAAATTTCACAAAAACTAATAACAAATACGCATGAAAGATCATGACAATACAATTTGGGTGAAGGTATATTAGAGTAGATTTGATGAGGGAAAAGTTTTTATAGAGTGAGGAGATGAGTATTGAATTGCTTGGGTTGAGAAAAATCCATAAATTGGGTGAAATCGTTGCGCGTAGAGAAGGAAAAGTCCCACCACCGCTTGAAGAATTCGGAGTGACGAGGAATTTTATGGTGAGAGTTGCGCTGCGGCGAGGAATTTAGCTGCCACGGCATAGAAACGTTGGGTTTGGACTAATGGGTTTATTGTTGAGGGGGGTCGATTATTATTACTATTATTAAGGCCCAATTGTGTGTGTTAAGTAATTAGATAATAAAAGGGATTAACGGGCTTGATGGTGCTAATGGGTTTAATTGAATTAATGGGCTTGGTGTTGATCGGTTTAAATTGGTTAAGTGGGTTGGCCGATTGTTAATGAGGCCCAGATTTGTGTTAAGTGAATTTGTGGGCTTGATAGAGTTAATGAGCTTAATTGTATTAGTGGGATAATTATGTTGGTAGGCTTACTTAGTTGGTGGGCTGGTCTAACTTATAGGAGACCGAGATTAAATTGGTTGGGTTTATTTTTATGGTGGGCTGGGCTACTAGTATTTTAAGGCCTGTTTGATTATTGGACTATTGGGTTTAATTAAATAGGTGGGTTTGATGGAATTAAAAAAATAAAAAAAAAAGGCCATATTATATTGTTGGAGTTTTATGTGAATTAGTGGGTTGGTCTATCATTATTAACAAAGCCTAAAATTGTGTTGACTGGGTTTGAGTCTTAATTTAAATTGTAATTGATTGAAGGATTCTCAGGGGATTGATTGCAAGGTTTGAAACCTTTGGGACTAATTTAAACTAAAGAACAATTATAGGACGTAAATGGATATTTTGCATGATGTTATGTGTTTGGAATGTTTTGACTGTTGTTCTCATATTTACATACTTTGACATAAAGGTGTTCGTGGAGTGTGTTATGTTGAATATCCAGGTGAATGTGTGAAGATGTGTTTAGGTTGGAGTGAAAAGATATGTTGTGTGTGGATTGAAGATCACCCTTCTGTAGTACCCATCCCTATCTAGACATCAACTAGCATTTGTATATTTGACCTCATATGCGCAATGAGAGTATGTCATCCCGAGGATAGATTGTGGATGGTACTACCTCGATGATAGACTATGGGTGGGATATTATGACTTGATACCCTAAGGATAGACCTTGGGTGGGATTTGATAGATTGCACCAGACGAGTATTAGCTTGAGTGGATTATGATACCCTGAGGATAGACCTTGGGAAGGATTTGACGAATGACACCAGGCAAATATTGGCCTGAGTGGGATATGCTTAGACTCATGCATGTATTGAGATGACCCATACTATCGAACGATGACAATCTATACCATCCTACCAACACAAGACGGGCGCCTGATGAGCTCCAAGTAGGATTACACCCTGAGGATAGACTATGGGTGAGATATTGATGCATGACGCCTCGAGGACAATGATTTCTTTATATGGTACCATATCATGACACCCTAAGAATAGACTATGGGTCGAGTATGGTTACCCTGTGACGATTTAGCCATCCTAGGGATAGACTATGGATGGTGCCACCCTGAGCATAAACTGTGGGTGACCTAGTTGGTTGTCTGTATTAGGGACCTTGGATATTAGTTTAGTGGTGGTGGTGGCGGTTGCATTAATTGAATGAGTGAAATTTGAGGACACCCAATGGGTATAGGCTTGGGTGGAATTTATGAATATCTAGAGGGTAAAGGATGGGTATAAACCGTGGACACTTGACGAGCATTGGTGTGAGTAAAAGTGGGTTCGTGTTAGGAAATGCCTACTCAACTTTGATGATGGGTGTATCGATATTGTGAAAATAATATGATGATCTATGGTAAATGGAAAATTTGTACAAGGATGTGGATTTCCTTGTTGGGAATGAGTGGAGATGAATTAAGGATTTATCATGTTTGGAATTTATACTAGGAAAGTGTGGTCTCACTAAAGGAATGGTTATGTGCTGCGTGAAATGCAAGTGTTTTCTCATGCAAGTTTGAGGTTGAAGTTATTTCATTTATAAATTGTATTATCCACTCACTGGGCTTCATAGTTCACTGTTTTATGTTTTTCCCTAGATTGTATACAGGGTACGTGAGGCACATGCTACATGCTTTCAGTTGGCCACAGTCGCATGATCGTCGACATGATGTTTGTACATACCAGAACACTCTGATACAGTGTTTTTATGTAAATTGATTTCTAATGTTTACACTTTCATAATTATATTTTGAGTTGTACTACAGTCATGAAAGTTTTATGAATGAAGTTTTGTAAACTGTTTTCAGAAATTCACCCTCTTCTTAAGATCCTGAGTCCCTCGGAGCACCTGGATCCGACGGGAGGGGGCATGACACAAGCTTTCTTTATCATGGTATAAGAATCACATTTGTTTAGAGAGGTGATTAAGTGGACTCTGGCCCTTCACGCCGAGCATGAGAGAAGGTGTTAAAGTTGTATTTGTTTTACATCGTCAAGTCTCTCTCCTCTCTTGAGCTAGCTTTTGAAATTCCAAATTGAGCATTTTTTTTTCTTTTCTTTGTAACAAACCTAATTAATCATTTTTTTTTCTATACAATTTACTCTAAATAGAATTAGATTATATTTGTATCAAGTTGAACTTAACTTATCATTAACTCTATGCATTCCTCACAAATATATCTAATTACATATACCATTAATTAAGACAGAATTTGTGTTTAATTTACAAGTAATAATCAGATTGTTATATATGATAAGGGTGTTCAAAAGAACCGATTGGGAACCGCCCAAGAGCAGTACTCGGGTGGATTTAGTTGGTTCCTACTCAAAGCCCAGGTAGTCAACGGGTAGGTTTTGATTCCAAATTTTTGGAACAGTTACTGTGCGGTTCTGATTCCGATTCCTATAGTTAGGAATTGGAATCGGAACCGGACCCTAGAACCGAGACTAATATAAAATAAAATTAAAGAGTAGGGGGTTAATAAAAACTTTTGTAGAAAAAGTAATGTAAATACATTTATATTTATATTTCATAACATTTAAAGTAAGTTGATTTGACTTTTGAGAATCTATCTTTATAAAGTAATAGAGTTTGTAATTTTGAATTTGTAATTTTATTTTTTGTTAACAAGTGCCGAGGTTGGGGGTGTATTTGTAAGTTTTTAAGAGTTTTTTTACCATTTTAAAAACTTTTGGGGGTTCATAAATTTTATAGGGTACTGAATCGGAACTAGAACCGTTGTTATAGGTTCCAGTTAACGGGTACCTAAGAACCGAACCATCGATTCGATCTAGGTTCCAAATTTCAAGGACCCGTCAATTCCGATTCCTTCAAAAAATACAAGGTACCCGAACCGAATACCCCTATATATAACTATATGGAAGGCGTAGGGAGAACAATCAAAGCTACAAATTCATTTAACATACACAACATACATAGCCGAAATATATCTAAAAAGCACCAACAGAATGGTTTAAACCATGCTTATTAATGTACACATTTGAGCATAAAATATGGATAATGTTATACATACAAATTTAAGAGAACAAATATTTTATCACATTAACTCACAATCCTATCACTCCCAATTTTATAGCCTTACTCAAGTCCTAAGTGTAAAATCTGAACCCCATAATCAAACTTCTTGTGTCATTTCTCTAAAATTAAGATACATGTTTTGTTTTTTTAGTTAAGTATGCATAGACATAAAGAGAATGTATAAGAAGACCGGAACAAAAATGACTGTCCTACCTCAGGACGAACTCTAGGTTAAAATACATATTGATATTACTAAGATATTGAAAATGCTGGGGGTGAGCGGTTCCGGGTACCCTGCATGTTCCGGGGAAGGCGAAGGCAAGGAGCATGTGTCGAGGGTTCCCAAAAAAAGGAACCGAAGGCCAAGGAACCGCACAGACTGAGTTCTTCAATTCAAGGAACCGGAACCTAAAATACAGGTTCGGTTCCTTTCCAGGTACCCTGTAAAAAATAAATTACCCCCCTATTAGTTTAAAAAATAACAAAAACACCTTATAAGTTTACAAATACACCCCTAACAAATTTTCATTATTCATTCATTTGTGTCCAATGTAACTCATAACCTGTAATCTCTAAGCAACACTTGAATTGTTAACAGCAGGAACTTTTCAATATGTTCCCCCAAAATCTAGTCAATTATCATTTATCCTCACAAGAAAACAAATCCAAATTGTCTAGTAACCTTGCTATCCCAATGAAGTAGATTCATAATCTGAATTCGACAAGAAAAGCATCACCAGCTTATGTTCCAGAAAGCAATTCAGACAGTATAATATAGTCAAACCGTTTTCCTCCAATTTGGAGAAAAAAATAGGGCTTCTTCTAAAGGTAAATGAGATAAACATTGCAAGCATCACCAACTTATGGGTTATATTCCAGCTGAAAATGAGAAAATGGTATAATAATCGCCACTAGATGAACTTCAAGAAAATAAAATTTCTGACAGCCAAAATAAATCTCAGTGTCTTACATATAAGTGGGCCAACTCACTCCATTGGAAAAAACATTTGCAGATATAGGTGCCATGATTACAAACAATGCTTTACTACATAAAAAGGATGGTTCAAGTAAAAGATATATAACCAATATTCGGCACGGCAATTAGGGAATCTCCTTTTAGTTTCAGAGGATTTACTGTAGGGCAAATAGAGAAATTTAACTTTTAACTGGATGTCCAACCATGCTCTAAGTAAAGAAGGGCAAGAAATTGCAAGGACCAAGAGACTGATGAACATCATACCTGCATCAGAGCTTGGATTTCCCTTCTCAACCAACCATGCAGCCACTGATTTGACTGAAGATACTTACCAGACTTCCAGTACCGAGAAACATTGAATATGTCATTTAAGATACCTGATTGAACACATAATTGACTGAAAAACATATACGGGTAATGCAGTGATTTGTCAGAAGATAAATTAGCAAAATGACGGCAAAAAATTTAAAGTCAAAGAATCAAATGAAACGCTGCTTAAGACCTGATTCTGTGTAATAGCATTGCAGTCTATACTTATGGGCTTTTGAAAAGATAAACCTGCAATTAGCAAAAGTAAAAGAGTGAAAAAAAGACATCTAATGAACATGTAAAGAAAATTTTGAAGAAAGGAGTTACCTATCCCCAGAATTTTGACCAATATAATGCCTTCGAAAATGAGTTCCATCGTATCCATAGATGATTGAAAAGTTCTCAGTCTGCATCTTGGTATAAACATAGCATAATCAGTAAAACTTTTCAAATTTACATCTTGTCATGGCTTGCCAGCCCACCCAACTAGAAAATCCTATTAGCAGATGTCGTGAAGATGCTAAACAACACTAACCTTGCATAAAGGACACTTTACCGAAGAAAGCAGGTTCGAATGCTTGCTAGCAACCACTTTAGTCCATTGTATAATACAGTTATAACAAAACTTATCTGCACCACAGCAATGCAAATCCAAAGCCTTCACGAATGATCAAAACCGATAAATTCCACTTTCTTCTCAATCCATATATTCTAACTTGTAACTAAATGCACATGCAGGCAGAAAAATTTTCAAAATCAAAATTTTGAAATCATCCTTCTTCACAACAATATCATTTGCAAGCACAATTCCAGTACGTTACCGAAACAAGAAACTTCAACAAAATAAACAATAAATCTTAAACGCGAAATTCATTTATGCCGCAATTAATTTCTCTTCGATTCTATATAAAATCTTCACTTTACCAATAAACAAATTTAATGAATACATATGCGATATCTTCCATTGTTTCGACATAAAGGGATTTCTTAATTTAATGTTTTGGAGAAACCCAATTCATGAAAATGTCAAAAACGTATCCTAGAAGAAACAAAAGATAAACCCAATTTTATTTATTTTATTTTCTTTTCCAGTAATTTTCTAGGCAACCAAACAAAGGGTTAGAGTGAACATACGGTAGCATTTATCAAGATAGGAGTCTTGAACCATGGGTCCGAGACAGATGGGGCACGGGTTCGGATCTCCTGAGGAAGCCGACGACCCGCTTTTAACATTGCTCTCCGTATTTACCATGTCAATGAATAGGCTTTTGTAACCGCATACAAGAAAGGAAATGTCTCTATTTTATATCAATGGAAAGAAAGTCGAACACATATAAACTCATTTTAATACTTTAAATTGAGTTTCAAATTTAATAATATAATTAAGCTCAAGCGTTTGAAAACCGAGGGCAATTAGATGCAGAACTGCGAGCGTGCATGATGACTTATGGCTGAATTTTATTACCATTTGAGGCATAGGTATGAAGTCAAGAAGAACCATGGTGACTGGGTGACTACAGTCAAACCTGAATTTGGTCCAGGAATACATGAACAGGTATGGGCAGCAATGAGAACATCACCAAATAACATTGATGCCTGTCAATCTATGAGGACAGAATTACGTGCTGCTCTTACTGCTCTTCTTGGGGTACTTTTCTCTCCCTCAATGCAGCACAAGTCAAAGATTCTCTGTTGTTCAAAGCTTGATTAATCCTATATTTATATTAACCTGGCATTAAATCTCATAATAGTTTTTTAAATAGGTATTCTGGTAGATAAACTGTACTTAAAACAAAGATTATGAAACTGTTAACTAAAAAGGACACAGTGAACCATCATTTGGATGAATAACTAAACAAGGCCGCCAAGAGTCACTCAAAACAAATCAAAGGATTTCACCTACTCCAAAATAGTCATGCTACCTTACTGGTCGACCAACATGCCTAGACCAATCCTTTGGTTATATAAACCAAAGAACATCCAGGCTATCCGGGAGTTAGATCCTACTTTGGTTTCCGGGAAAAACAGAGGGAAAATAAGAAAAAAAAATTGTTTACACAAGGTTTTAAGAATTCAAATTTTCGTTCCTTTAGTTTTCCTAGGTTTTCTTAGCAAACAAACCAATAATAAAATTAAATGGGAGTGGAAGAAAAGCTTATCTGAAATTTGTTCTGTGGTTGGGGGTTCACGGCTACTGGGTGGTGTGAAGCTCAAAGAAGAGGAGCAAAGCGAAGAGTGGATTCAGCTCTACAGTACTTGCTGGCACCGTAAAAATTAAAAAAAATATATATATATATATATATATATATTAAAGAGATATTACTAAGAGAAGTGGGCTGGGTCCTATCCTAACCGGGCCAGGTGTTCAAAAGTTTGGGTACTTAAATGGGCCGGAAATTGGTCAATCACTGTATGGGCCGACTTGTGGGTTTTGCTCTCTCAAGACCTTGGCAAGGAGACCCCAACCCAACCCCCACCACCATATTCCCTCACCCTGTGAAGAAGCACCGAACTCCACCGTGAACCCGCAGCCCCCCACCCACTTAACCAAACCAACACAAGAAATCAATCCCTTACCCAATACAACCCCCCAATCAGGAGGAAATCGCGGAAAAACCAGCAAATTCGAAGTGGTATGTGGAGGGAGACCGGCTGGTTTTTGTAGCATCACTGAAAGTTCGAATATTGAAAGGGAAGGTGTATTCACCGTTGAAATTCTGGTGAGTGTTCGATATGCTTTCGGGTGAAACTTTTTTATAAGTGTTTGAATTGAGTTGTTCATATGTCCTCGGTTGCTTCCATTTCCAATTTGGCTGTCAATTTAATTTAGAAAATGATCAATTCGGAATCTATTAGAGATTAGGAGAGCGAATTTGTTCTTTTATAGTTAAAATTGAAAGTATAATCATTTGTTTTGCATCCAAAAGATTGAATGCGTTAAAAAAAAAAAAAATCTTATGCTAATGTATCCGTTAGTACTTTAGTAATGAACAAGATAATAATGTAAGTTAATTCCTGCTTGAGATGTTTGTTGTTGCCTTTGATGACTTTAAAGAATGTGGTTTTTTTTTTTTTTTTTTAATTTTTTATCTGGGTGTTTTGTTGCTTATTGAAATGGGAATGCTTAAGTTATTTATGTCATTTGTTGTGTTTGTTGCTATTGATGAGTGTAAAGCTTGTGATTTTCTTTGATGTCCATGGGTTGACATTATTAATAGGAGTTCATTTTTGTTTCTTTAAATGAGTGTTAAGCTTAATTGGTGTGCATTTTGGACAGTAGTAGCTATAGGCAACAAAGTTATAAATGGGAGGTACTGAAGATAGTGTGGGCTTGAAGAGAATTGTGTTTGTAACTGTGGGAACGACATGCTTTGATGCTCTCGTAAAAGCTGTGGATACTTTGGAAGTGAAACAGGAGTTGTCTAGGAGAGGGTACACCGAGCTTGTCATTCAAATGGGTCGAGGAACTTATGTGCCCACTAAGGTATTGTCCTACTTTAGTTCAATGGTTATTTGTTTCTCTTATTCTTTTTTTTTTTTTTTTTTTTGTTTTTTTTGCTGGTGTAATTGGTTTTTCTTGTTTTTGAATCAAATTGTAAAGTAGAAATTTGTGAGGGTGAAATGGAGATTTCTGATAATGATGTTTTGAGTATTTTGATCTTATTTGCTTTGTTGTTAAGCTGAAGTGTTTATGTAATTTGTAGGAAAGTCTTAAGAAGGTTAAGTAGTGAAATTTGAGGCTGAAGTTCATATATTTGTGAATTCGTAAAAGTTTTTGTTATGAATGTTTAGTTAAGTAATACATTGACTTGTTGGGTTATTGCTGCTTTAAAATTATATTCAACAGGTTAAGTAGCCTTACGAAAGACCTGTAAACAATTATTAAAAACAAATTCTTTGCATGTAAAAGCATAGGTGGGGGAGACATGGGGAAAAGAAAAGACTTTTTACATTTCAGAGATATGCAGGAAACATGCATGGAGCTCCAACTTAGGAGTTATGGAGCTACATTTTTAGGCCCTCGTTGATATAAACATAAGGTAGGCAATAGCAATCTAGAATCCTGCCAGGTCACCAAATAGGGATGTCTAGTCCTGCAGGGGCAAGTGGGAATATAGTTAATAAATATGATGAGAGAACCTTGTTGTGCTTATTAAGGTTAAAGTTTACATTCACAAATTGAATAATATGTTCGTCTTGGAGTGTGGTTTCAACTAAAAACAGAAGTTTGACTTTTATTTGAACTTTTTGATACATTATCTTGGAAACAATTTAAAGGATAACAATCAACTTTATTTATGATGATGATTAATCATCTTAGACATATCAGTATTATTGTTATAATGCCACGTTTGGCCATCTGCCAAAGTTTTGTGTGGCACTTGTCCAGGCTCCCTTGTTGCGTCAACAAAAGCAATTTGTTAAGAAGTTGACTTTTACTTCATCAAAAATCCAAAGTGAGGTGATTATATTTTCATTTGATTTGTAATTTTCTTGAGTTTATTCTGTCAGCAGTCTCTTAGAGAAGATGGGTCCCTTGCTGTAGACTACTTCACTTTTTCATCAAGCATTGCTGATCATCTGAGGTCAGCATCTCTTGTAATTAGTCATGCTGGTAAGCTCATATGATCATTCTTTTCTTTCCCTGTCCGGTCTTTTAATTATTCTTTTTGATTTCCCTGGGAATATTTCTATTCTGTTGTGTTGTACCTTTGTTTTACTGTGCATTTTATTCACGTTCCTGTTAATTGTAGTCTAAATAATTGGCTTTTGTTTTGAGAGGACATGATAATATTCTAAACAATTTTATTGTTTGGTTTGGTTTTCCAAAAGGTCTATAAAGTTGTGGTATGATAGTTCATTTGCTATTTCTGAGACTTGCCCTGGTGATGTCAGTTTCCCATTATACATGTTCCTTTTAAATTAAGAAAATACTGTAATTGGCGGTGCTTGTATCATCTCAAATCCTTATAGCCGCACCATAACGCAAATTTAACAAGTGAATGCATTTGCAAGGATTTGAGACGACAACCTAAATCCTTGAGAGAACTTAAATTTGAATCATTATTGTGATGTATTTGCCCTTACGCTTGCATCCAAAGAGAAGATAGACCGATGAAATTTCATAAATTTTTTCTAATTCATGATATTTTTTTCCTAATATGAGCTAGGTCATTGAATAATACCTATAATTGCTTGTTGAATTTACATGGTAACTTTTTGTTTTGCTCTAATTGTAATTCTGTAGTGTAACTTGGTATAGGACTTCTATTATACTTCTCCATCCTCTGCTGATTAATGAGTTTGATTTTTAAATGAATGGAATCTTTTGGCTATAATGCAGAACCCATAATTAGAATATTTTATGGTCTGTAATGAAATCCCTAATTATAAGTCATCTGTTTTAAGATATGCATAGGCTACATGATCTCAGTCAAATTTTATCTTCTTAGTCTTGATATTTTTTAGGAGTTATGCAGGAGACGGTGTAATTACTTCTTTTTATTAATTTTTTTGATACACTTGCAAGACATGCACATACATGAAGGAATAACATTTTTAATTGGTTCTGCCATGTTGCAGGGTCAGGTAGCATATTTGAGACCTTGCGACTGTCTAAACCCTTAATTGTGGTGGTTAATGAAAGTTGTTAACTAAAAGAGACAAGTAGTTGAAATGGTTGACCCCTCTCTAAAGGGCCAATATTCAAAGAAGGATCTGATTCAGGTCAGCTTAATTCTCTGTTGTCTTTAATCACCTTTATTGTTTATCAGGAAAAAAAAAAAAATTCCCAACTAACAACCCTATTGTTTCTTCACTTTCTTTCTGCAGCCATCACAGTGTATCTTCACTCTGAGAACACAGGACTGCTAAGAAAAAGAAACAAAAACAAGAAAAACAGTGTTAACAACCAAGAAAGTAATAAGAAATTCAAGGCAAGATAAAGCATAAGAAGAAGCAGAAATGAAAAGGGTCCTAAAGAAATAGTCTTTAAAGCATGCATTGGCTTCGGCTAGCCATCCCTCAGCATGGCCTGCCGTTGTTTATTTCTTTGTCCAGCTTCAACATAAAAACAAAGTGTCTAATAAACGACGGAAAGGGGTCAATTTGGTCCCCCCTTTTAATTTGTTGATTGCAGTTTGAACACGTAAAGTATGGCTGTCCCAATTCTGATCATTGGATGATTCAAGTAGGGGACCATCAACCATGGGACTGACTATGAGACTGGACCATCTAAGTTTTAGGTTATGAGCGAACCACCCTCCAGGCTCGTGTACAACACAACAGCTAGCAATTAAGAAGAACATGAGCAGCTTAATTTTTGTCTTGTTTTAAAGACAGCATGGGATGGGAGTTTGTTAAAGAAGGGAAAATAAATAAAGGGTGTTTTTGTTTTAGCAAACCCAAGAAGGATTTGGCCTTTTATGGTCAATTGATGGCATCCAATCCATGCGATGTTAAACTATTTGTGTATAAATTCTTATTAACTATATACATCCATGCTCAGAAGATGAATGTCTGTCGTAAAGTTTAAATATACCATATAAATATACAATTGATGGATTCAAGAAATTTCTGGCCACCAGGGTCCAAGATAAACATCAATATCGAAATCATGTTCTTGGCTTTTGCAGGATTCTTTTTCACTTCTTGCATTATTTAGTTGATGATGTTCAGAATTCAGATAACGAAAGGTTGGGCTAACGTCAAGTACTGACACGTTGATGGGCTTTTTTATCCATTTGTGACAACCGAGCCCATCACGGTCCGTAAGTAACAAGTAAAAATTAAACAACGGAAAGCGAAGGAATTCTTCTTCTGGTTCTGATGATTCTCTCTGCTTCAGACCAAACCTACAGGATGATGATTCTCTTAGCTGCAGACCTACGAAGATTTGAGGATCAAACGGGAAAGCGAAAGCCAAAGTTTCTTTATAATCGCGACGGGTAGAAGGCATCAGGTAAATTAATAATACTTCACTCTCCATATCTCTTGTAGTCTTGTTTGAAACTCTCGATATCTCTTGTAGTGTTGTTTCAAACTCTCCAGATCTCGTCTCAAACTTTAGATATTTCTTTTTTTCAAACTCTAAAATGGCTGGATTACCATTATCTCTGAACGAAATCATTAACCTTGCTCATATATTGTTACTCAGAAGCAATCGGCAGCATATCGGCAATCATCGACATCCTACAACGGCAGAGATACTAATGTTAACATTGAATCTTCAAGGACTCAGGATGGCGGTTCCAGACCCTTCAGCATTTGGAACTTTTTGAGGTAACTCATTTTGATTTTTTGCATTTTGATTTTTTGTATTTTGTAGTTGAGGGCTCTCATCGGCGCATTGACAACAAATCAGCTGCCGAGTGACAGAGACAACCTGCAATCGGCGGCGGCAAGCAACCCCCATGAGAACAATCCGGGCGGTAGGCGGCAAGAATTTGCCACGAGAACAACCCGGCCCAGGACGGCGGCAATAGTGAGGCAGCGAGGAGAACGGCCGGATTATGACCCGAACGATGGCAGCGGCAGCGACTACTAACTCCGGGATTGCTCGGATGTTCTTTGGTTTTTGTAACCAAAGGATTGGTCTAGGCATGTTAGTCGACCAGTAAGGTAGCATGACTATTTTGGAATAGGTGAAATCCTTTGATTTGTTTTGAGTGACTCTTGGCGGCCTTGTTTAGTTATTCATCCAAATGATGGTTCACTGTGTCCTTTTTAGTTGTTAGTAGTACTCATTATGTTTTTTTAAGTTGTATTCAAATGTGTCATATGTGGTTTGGTGGATGTGGAATTTGCTTTAAAGTCGAGTTTCAGCAATGGAATAGGAACTTGCGAAGATATGATCCATGTAATCACTAAGAAATTATTGGAAAAGAACAGATATGTTACACAGTCCTTTCGTTTTCTTTTGCTTTATCCTCGTTCTTAATAATATTGCCAGCCAACTTGTCAAGAGCTGAATTTGTGGATCATGTTCTAGTTTCATTTTCACCCTTTCCAAGGAAGAAAAGATCCATGAAAGAAACTACATACATAGCAACAAGATTACACTCAAACTCATCAGAAAATTTGCGTTTTAATCTTTGATCCTGAGATTTACTCTATTTCTCAGATCTCACTTATCCTCTTGGCGTCAGTTTGGTCATTCTATTTGCTCAAATCAAAAGCAGCATTGGGGAGTACGTAGGAAGCCTAAGACGGCATTGTGCACGACTAATGGGTGATCTTGGGTAAGAATGATAGGGGTTTTGGTGAGTGGAAGCCAATGAAGTGGATGGGGGTGTCGGGGTTGATTTTCAATACCGGGATTGACCAAAAATCAGCTTCAAATAGTAATTTTCAAATTGGGAATTTCAACTTGTTGCCACTTCTTCACATAAAATTATGTTTGAATTCAATTATACTATGCCTAAAACAATCACAAATTAATAAAAAAACATGATAAAAAAAACCTACAATTAGTCTTCAGGATTCTTGTTCTGAAGAGTGCTATCATGAAGAAGAGTTGCGAGCTCTTCTAGGCTCTAGCACTAGTAGCCAGGCGGAAGGTTATCTGACATGTTATTTCTCAGGTTTCTAAGAGAAATTATCGCCATGTCTCTCACTTTAGACAAACTATGTTTTGCCAGCGCTCCTACAATGGCACCTAACTGCAAAGAAGTAAATAAGAATGCTAGTAGATAGTGAAAATATAACTAAATTAGCAAATGAGATCGCAAAAAAAAAAAAAAAAAAAACCCAAATATTGCATGAACTTCCATAAAGATGAAGGACTTGCCAATCAGTGGTTGACGATTAGTTATTAACGAGTTTCGTTCCACGGCAACCTCTTCAGATGTTTATTGTTCTTAGTTTCCTCTTATCTACAAGGCATATTGTTATTGCAAGGTGTTCCACCCACCCACCTCCGCCTCCTTCCTCCCACAGGACGCGCCTTGCACGCAAGCACCCTTGCTCAGCACTATTGACGGGTGATATTCTTGCGGGGATGATAATGGTTTTGGTTTCTCCAGACCCTTGCTCGTGCACGATTGATGGGTGATATTGGGTGGGGATGATAATGGTTTTAGGTTTCTCCATAGGGAAGCCTTGCCAAAGATGTCTACAATAGGGAAGCCTTGCAAACGGGGATTGAGGGCTCTCGCGAATTAGATTGCCCGTGTCAGAAATCGAGTCCCCGAGTTGGTATATGGTGTTGAACTTACAAGCTTTGAAAATGTGAGTGTTGCATGGAGTGGAGAGCAAGAAGAAAGAGAGAAAAGAGATCAAGAAGAAAGAGAGAAAAAAGAGTAAGAAGAAGAGAGTAGGCCACGAAGTTGAAATTCTTAGCCATAATAATTAACGCTATCAAATCAAACAAAGAAGATGAATAACTACGCGCTTTAGCTATGAATTGATGAAAAAAATTAATAGTAAATTTTTGAAATGAAAGCCTCATGCATGTGTTATCATATAGTGGAAAGATTAAGATTTCGATTTCTACTCTACGTTGCAGTTTTAGTCCGATCAAGACAATGGTTTCTTTTTTTTTTTTAGAGATCCTTTTCACAATCAGTTTTGCACTTTAACTATGAGTTTAGGACTGAATATAAAGCCGATTAAGCTAGGAAAATAGATATGAATATGTAACACTATAAAGAAAATTCTTTTTGTTAAGATCAAAATTAACAACTTAATTCCTTGAAAAATTATTTAAAAAAAAAACTAATCCCTATCATCACTAACAAAGTAGTCTAATGAAGAAAATTAACTAGTTAGCCTACAAAACTAAAACCAGTGTTGAAAACATTGAAGCTTTGGAAAGATGTGACAAATGAGCCATGATGCCATGATCTTATAAGCCTTCTGTGTCAAATAAATGTCATCCCAACTGATTAATTTGTTCATGGGGATTTCCACAAACTGGAACGGTAGGAGCTTCACACATTCTTGTTAGACTAAAATCATATTCACCTCTAACTCCGCAGCAAGCTTTTTGCATTGATTTAACATCAAAACTTGTTCAATTTTATACATAATTTTGTAGGTTTCCTAATATTTTTTTAGCATTTTCATGATATAACTAAGAGCTGTAAAGGAGATTAATTAATAAACTTACAAAGCAAATGAGCATGGCACAGAAGCCACAAGTATGCATTGTTATAATCGCCATATACAATAGCGATGTCAGGGTGTTGTGGTTTGAGTTCTTGAATGGCTTGTTGAAGGCGCTCATTGTGGTACATTGAAAAGTTGTTCAACCCCTTTAGGCAATGAAGCTCATCATAAGCAGTAGAATCATTGGTTTGGAAGACAGTGTGATGGATTGGGAAGCAGCCAATTGGAAAGTTTCCTGGAACAATAAGTTTACAAGCTCCATTCTCGATAACTCTCTGCAACCAATTTACAAATTAACCAGTTAAACAATATGTACCATTAATGAGAAATTCTAATAATAACAGAGAATATTATGAGGACTGAAAGAAGAAGACTTGCAGTGGCAACACTATGGCTTGGACAACATCAGGTACCATGGCCTCGACCTCCTCAAGAGTTTTGCTTTGAAACAGTACATAATTGTAGTCGTTTCCTCCAATCTCCTTGACCATGAACAGAGACTGTTTATGTTTCTCATGACAGTAACCTTTATCATTGTGAAAGGTTTCGTTGAAATAGGTAGACATCTAGTCAAGCTGTATAGTGAGAGAAGAGTTGGTTAATAGGGCGAAAACCTTTTTCTTTAATAAAACATTCACAGGTAAAGCAGTTGAACCAGCAACTGCAAAATTCACTCCATGGCCATAATTGTGTGATGAGTTCAGATTCAAGTAAGCATCAAGCAAAGGGACACCAACAGATAGAGCTATTACAAACTATAATGTAACTTAATTAGTAATTAGTCAGAAATTAAATTTCACAAAAACTAATAACAAATACGCATGAAAGATCATGACAATACAATTTGGGTGAAGGTATATTAGAGTAGATTTGATGAGGGAAAAGTTTTTATAGAGTGAGGAGATGAGTATTGAATTGCTTGGGTTGAGAAAAATCCATAAATTGGGTGAAATCGCTGTTGCGCCGTAGAGAAGGAAAAGTCCCACCACCGCTTGAAGAATTCGGAGTGACGAGGAATTTTATGGTGAGAGTTGCGTTGCGGCGAGGAATTTAGCTGCCACGGCATAGAAACGTTGGGTTTGGACTAATGGGTTTATTGTTGAGGGGGGTCGATTATTATTACTATTATTAAGGCCCAATTGTGTGTGTTAAGTAATTAGATAATAAAAGGGATTAACGGGCTTGATGGTGCTAATGGGTTTAATTGAATTAATGGGCTTGGTGTTGATCGGTTTAAATTGGTTAAGTGGGTTGGCCGATTGTTAATGAGGCCCAGATTTGTGTTAAGTGAATTTGTGGGCTTGATAGAGTTAATGAGCTTAATTGTATTAGTGGGATAATTATGTTGGTAGGCTTACTTAGTTGGTGGGCTGGTCTAACTTATAGGAGACCGAGATTAAATTGGTTGGGTTTATTTTTATGGTGGGCTGGGCTACTAGTATTTTAAGGCCTGTTTGATTATTGGACTATTGGGTTTAATTAAATAGGTGGGTTTGATGGAATTAAAAAAATAAAAAAAAAAGGCCATATTATATTGTTGGAGTTTTATGTGAATTAGTGGGTTGGTCTATCATTATTAACAAAGCCTAAAATTGTGTTGGACTGGGTTTGAGTCTTAATTTAAATTGTAATTGATTGAAGGATTCTCAGGGGATTGATTGCAAGGTTTGAAACCTTTGGGACTAATTTAAACTAAAGAACAATTATAGGACGTAAATGGATATTTTGCATGATGTTATGTGTTTGGAATGTTTTGTTGTTGTTCTCATATTTACATACTTTGACATAAAGGTGTTCGTGGAGTGTGTTATGTTGAATATCCAGGTGAATGTGTGAAGATGTGTTTAGGTTGGAGTGAAAAGATATGTTGTGTGTGGATTGAAGATCACCCTTCTGTAGTACCCATCCCTATCTAGACATCAACTAGCATTTGTATATTTGACCTCATATGCGCAATGAGAGTATGTCATCCCGAGGATAGATTGTGGATGGTACTACCTCGATGATAGACTATGGGTGGGATATTATGACTTGATACCCTAAGGATAGACCTTGGGTGGGATTTGATAGATTGCACCAGACGAGTATTAGCTTGAGTGGATTATGATACCCTGAGGATAGACCTTGGGAAGGATTTGACGAATGACACCGAGGCAAATATTGGCGAGTGGGATATGCTTAGACTCATGCATGTATTGAGATGACCCATACTATCGAACGATGACAATCTATACCATCCTACCAACACAAGACGGGCGCCTGATGAGCTCCAAGTAGGATTACACCCTGAGGATAGACTATGGGTGAGATATTGATGCATGACGCCTCGAGGACAATGATTTCTTTATATGGTACCATATCATGACACCCTAAGAATAGACTATGGGTCGAGTATGGTTACCTCTGACGATTTAGCCATCCTAGGGATAGACTATGGATGGTGCCACCCTGAGCATAAACTGTGGGTGACCTAGTTGGTTGTCTGTATTAGGGACCTTGGATATTAGTTTAGTGGTGGTGGTGGCGGTTGCATTAATTGAATGAGTGAAATTTGAGGACACCCAATGGGTATAGGCTTGGGTGGAATTTATGAATATCTAGAGGGTAAAGGATGGGTATAAACCGTGGACACTTGACGAGCATTGGTGTGAGTAAAAGTGGGTTCGTGTTAGGAAATGCCTACTCAACTTTGATGATGGGTGTATCGATATTGTGAAAATAATATGATGATCTATGGTAAATGGAAAATTTGTACAAGGATGTGGATTTCCTTGTTGGGAATGAGTGGAGATGAATTAAGGATTTATCATGTTTGGAATTTATACTAGGAAAGTGTGGTCTCACTAAAGGAATGGTTATGTGCTGCGTGAAATGCAAGTGTTTTCTCATGCAAGTTTGAGGTTGAAGTTATTTCATTTATAAATTGTATTATCCACTCACTGGGCTTCATAGTTCACTGTTTTATGTTTTTCCCTAGATTGTATACAGGGTACGTGAGGCACATGCTACATGCTTTCAGTTGGCCACAGTCGCATGATCGTCGACATGATGTTTGTACATACCAGAACACTCTGATACAGTGTTTTTATGTAAATTGATTTCTAATGTTTACACTTTCATAATTATATTTTGAGTTGTACTACAGTCATGAAAGTTTTATGAATGAAGTTTTGTAAACTGTTTTCAGAAATTCACCCTCTTCTTAAGATCCTGAGTCCCTCGGAGCACCTGGATCCGACGGGAGGGGGCATGACACAAGCTTTCTTTATCATGGTATAAGAATCACATTTGTTTAGAGAGGTGATTAAGTGGACTCTGGCCCTTCACGCCGAGCATGAGAGAAGGTGTTAAAGTTGTATTTGTTTTACATCGTCAAGTCTCTCTCCTCTCTTGAGCTAGCTTTTGAAATTCCAAATTGAGCATTTTTTTTTCTTTTCTTTGTAACAAACCTAATTAATCATTTTTTTTTCTATACAATTTACTCTAAATAGAATTAGATTATATTTGTATCAAGTTGAACTTAACTTATCATTAACTCTATGCATTCCTCACAAATATATCTAATTACATATACCATTAATTAAGACAGAATTTGTGTTTAATTTACAAGTAATAATCAGATTGTTATATATGATAAGGGTGTTCAAAAGAACCGATTGGAACCGAAACCGACGAGTACTCAGGATTTAGTTCTGGTTCCTACTCGAAACTGGTAGTCAACGGGTAGGTTTTGATTCCAAATTTTTGGAACAGTTACTGTGCGGTTCTGATTCCGATTCCTATAGTTAGGAATTGGAATCGAACCGGACCCTAGAACCGAGACTAATATAAAATAAAATTAAAGAGTAGGGGGTTAATAAAAACTTTTGTAGAAAAAGTAATGTAAATACATTTATATTTATATTTCATAACATTTAAAGTAAGTTGATTTGACTTTTGAGAATCTATCTTTATAAAGTAATAGAGTTTGTAATTTTGAATTTGTAATTTTATTTTTGTTAACAAGTGCCAGGTTGGGGGGGTGTATTTGTAAGTTTTTAAGAGTTTTTTTACCATTTTAAAAACTTTTGGGGGTTCGTAAATTTTATAGGGTACTCAGAACTGGAACTAGAACCGTTGTTATAGGTTCCAGTCCTGGGTACCTAAGAACCGGAACCATCGATTCAGGTACCGGTTCCAAATTTCAAGGACCCGTCAATTCCGATTCCTTCAAAAAATACAAGGTACCCGGAACCGAATACCCCCTATATATAACTATATGGAAGACGTAGGGAGAACAATCAAAGCTACAAATTCATTTAACATACACAACATACATAGCCGAAATATATCTAAAAAGCACCAACAGAATGGTTTAAACCATGCTTATTAATGTACACATTTGAGCATAAAATATGGATAATGTTATACATACAAATTTAAGAGAACAAATATTTTATCACATTAACTCACAATCCTATCACTCCCAATTTTATAGCCTTACTCAAGTCCTAAGTGTAAAATCTGAACCCCATAATCAAACTTCTTGTGTCATTTCTCTAAAATTAAGATACATGTTTTGTTTTTTTAGTTAAGTATGCATAGACATAAAGAGAATGTATAAGAAGACCGGAACAAAAATGACTGTCCTACCTCAGGACGAACTCTAGGTTAAAATACATATTGATATTACTAAGATATTGAAAATCTTTGGGGGAGGGGTGCGGTTAAGGGATGCATGCATGTTCGGGAGGCCGGAAGGCAGACATCGATGCGGAGTTCCCAAAAAAAGGCCGGAAGGCCAGGAACCGCAGATCTGAGTTCTTCAATTCAAGGAACCGGAACCTAAAATACAGGTTCTGGTTCCTTTCCAGGGTACCCTGTAAAAAATAAATTACCCCCCTATTAGTTTAAAAAATAACAAAAACACCTTATAAGTTTACAAATACACCCCTAACAAATTTTCATTATTCATTCATTTGTGTCCAATGTAACTCATAACCTGTAATCTCTAAGCAACACTTGAATTGTTAACAGCAGGAACTTTTCAATATGTTCCCCCAAAATCTAGTCAATTATCATTTATCCTCACAAGAAAACAAATCCAAATTGTCTAGTAACCTTGCTATCCCAATGAAGTAGATTCATAATCTGAATTCGACAAGAAAAGCATCACCAGCTTATGTTCCAGAAAGCAATTCAGACAGTATAATATAGTCAAACCGTTTTCCTCCAATTTGGAGAAAAAAATAGGGCTTCTTCTAAAGGTAAATGAGATAAACATTGCAAGCATCACCAACTTATGGGTTATATTCCAGCTGAAAATGAGAAAATGGTATAATAATCGCCACTAGATGAACTTCAAGAAAATAAAATTTCTGACAGCCAAAATAAATCTCAGTGTCTTACATATAAGTGGGCCAACTCACTCCATTGGAAAAAACATTTGCAGATATAGGTGCCATGATTACAAACAATGCTTTACTACATAAAAAGGATGGTTCAAGTAAAAGATATATAACCAATATTCGGCACGGCAATTAGGGAATCTCCTTTTAGTTTCAGAGGATTTACTGTAGGGCAAATAGAGAAATTTAACTTTTAACTGGATGTCCAACCATGCTCTAAGTAAAGAAGGGCAAGAAATTGCAAGGACCAAGAGACTGATGAACATCATACCTGCATCAGAGCTTGGATTTCCCTTCTCAACCAACCATGCAGCCACTGATTTGACTGAAGATACTTACCAGACTTCCAGTACCGAGAAACATTGAATATGTCATTTAAGATACCTGATTGAACACATAATTGACTGAAAAACATATACGGGGTACGAGTGATTTGTCAGAAGATAAATTAGCAAAATGACGGCAAAAAATTTAAAGTCAAAGAATCAAATGAAACGCTGCTTAAGACCTGATTCTGTGTAATAGCATTGCAGTCTATACTTATGGGCTTTTGAAAAGATAAACCTGCAATTAGCAAAAGTAAAAGAGTGAAAAAAAGACATCTAATGAACATGTAAAGAAAATTTTGAAGAAAGGAGTTACCTATCCCCAGAATTTTGACCAATATAATGCCTTCGAAAATGAGTTCCATCGTATCCATAGATGATTGAAAAGTTCTCAGTCTGCATCTTGGTATAAACATAGCATAATCAGTAAAACTTTTCAAATTTACATCTTGTCATGGCTTGCCAGCCCACCCAACTAGAAAATCCTATTAGCAGATGTCGTGAAGATGCTAAACAACACTAACCTTGCATAAAGGACACTTTACCGAAGAAAGCAGGTTCGAATGCTTGCTAGCAACCACTTTAGTCCATTGTATAATACAGTTATAACAAAACTTATCTGCACCACAGCAATGCAAATCCAAAGCCTTCACGAATGATCAAAACCGATAAATTCCACTTTCTTCTCAATCCATATATTCTAACTTGTAACTAAATGCACATGCAGGCAGAAAAATTTTCAAAATCAAAATTTTGAAATCATCCTTCTTCACAACAATATCATTTGCAAGCACAATTCCAGTACGTTACGAAACAAGAAACTTCAACAAAATAAACAATAAATCTTAAACGCGAAATTCATTTATGCCGCAATTAATTTCTCTTCGATTCTATATAAAATCTTCACTTTACCAATAAACAAATTTAATGAATACATATGCGATATCTTCCATTGTTTCGACATAAAGGGATTTCTTAATTTAATGTTTTGGAGAAACCCAATTCATGAAAATGTCAAAAACGTATCCTAGAAGAAACAAAAGATAAACCCAATTTTATTTATTTTATTTTCTTTTCCAGTAATTTTCTAGGCAACCAAACAAAGGGTTAGAGTGAACATACGGTAGCATTTATCAAGATAGGAGTCTTGAACCATGGGTCCGAGACAGATGGGGCACGGGTTCGGATCTCCCTGAGGAAGCCGACGACCCGCTTTTAACATTGCTCTCCGTATTTACCATGTCAATGAATAGGCTTTTGTAACCGCATACAAGAAAGGAAATGTCTCTATTTTATATCAATGGAAAGAAAGTCGAACACATATAAACTCATTTTAATACTTTAAATTGAGTTTCAAATTTAATAATATAATTAAGCTCAAGCGTTTGAAAACCGAGGGCAATTAGATGCAGAACTGCGAGCGTGCATGATGACTTATGGCTGAATTTTATTACCATTTGAGGCATAGGTATGAAGTCAAGAAGAACCATGGTGACTGGGTGACTACAGTCAAACCTGAATTTGGTCCAGGAATACATGAACAGGTATGGGCAGCAATGAGAACATCACCAAATAACATTGATGCCTGTCAATCTATGAGGACAGAATTACGTGCTGCTCTTACTGCTCTTCTTGGGGTACTTTTCTCTCCCTCAATGCAGCACAAGTCAAAGATTCTCTGTTGTTCAAAGCTTGATTAATCCTATATTTATATTAACCTGGCATTAAATCTCATAATAGTTTTTAAATAGGTATTCTGGTAGATAAACTGTACTTAAAACAAAGATTATGAAACTGTTAACTAAAAAGGACACAGTGAACCATCATTTGGATGAATAACTAAACAAGGCCGCCAAGAGTCACTCAAAACAAATCAAAGGATTTCACCTACTCCAAAATAGTCATGCTACCTTACTGGTCGACCAACATGCCTAGACCAATCCTTTGGTTATATAAACCAAAGAACATCCAGGCTATCCGGGAGTTAGATCCTACTTTGGTTTCCGGGAAAAACAGAGGGAAAATAAGAAAAAAAAATTGTTTACACAAGGTTTTAAGAATTCAAATTTTCGTTCCTTTAGTTTTCCTAGGTTTTCTTAGCAAACAAACCAATAATAAAATTAAATGGGAGTGGAAGAAAAGCTTATCTGAAATTTGTTCTGTGGTTGGGGGTTCACGGCTACTGGGTGGTGTGAAGCTCAAAGAAGAGGAGCAAAGCGAAGAGTGGATTCAGCTCTACAGTACTTGCTGGCACCGTAAAAAATTAAAAAAAATATATATATATATATATATATATATTAAAGAGATATTACTAAGAGAAGTGGGCTGGGTCCTATCCTAACCGGGCCAGGTGTTCAAAAGTTTGGGTACTTAAATGGGCCGGAAATTGGTCAATCACTGTATGGGCCGACTTGTGGGTTTTGCTCTCTCAAGACCTTGGCAAGGAGACCCCAACCCAACCCCCACCACCATATTCCCTCACCCTGTAAAGAAGCACCGAACTCCACCGTGAACCCGCAGCCCCCCACCCACTTAACCAAACCAACACAAGAAATCAATCCCTTACCCAATACAACCCCCAATCAGGAGGAAATCGCGGAAAAACCAGCAAATTCGAAGTGGTATGTGGAGGGAGACCGGCTGGTTTTTGTAGCATCACTGAAAGTTCGAATATTGAAAGGGAAGGTGTATTCACCGTTGAAATTCTGGTGAGTGTTCGATATGCTTTCGGGTGAAACTTTTTTATAAGTGTTTGAATTGAGTTGTTCATATGTCCTCGGTTGCTTCCATTTCCAATTTGGCTGTCAATTTAATTTAGAAAATGATCAATTCGGAATCTATTAGAGATTAGGAGAGCGAATTTGTTCTTTTATAGTTAAAATTGAAAGTATAATCATTTGTTTTGCATCCAAAAGATTGAATGCGTTAAAAAAAAAAAAAATCTTATGCTAATGTATCCGTTAGTACTTTAGTAATGAACAAGATAATAATGTAAGTTAATTCCTGCTTGAGATGTTTGTTGTTGCCTTTGATGACTTTAAAGAATGTGGTTTTTTTTTTTTTTTAATTTTTTTATCTGGGTGTTTTGTTGCTTATTGAAATGGGAATGCTTAAGTTATTTATGTCATTTGTTGTGTTTGTTGCTATTGATGAGTGTAAAGCTTGTGATTTTCTTTGATGTCCATGGGTTGACATTATTAATAGGAGTTCATTTTTGTTTCTTTAAATGAGTGTTAAGCTTAATTGGTGTGCATTTTGGACAGTAGTAGCTATAGGCAACAAAGTTATAAATGGGAGGTACTGAAGATAGTGTGGGCTTGAAGAGAATTGTGTTTGTAACTGTGGGAACGACATGCTTTGATGCTCTCGTAAAAGCTGTGGATACTTTGGAAGTGAAACAGGAGTTGTCTAGGAGAGGGTACACCGAGCTTGTCATTCAAATGGGTCGAGGAACTTATGTGCCCACTAAGGTATTGTCCTACTTTAGTTCAATGGTTATTTGTTTCTCTTATTCTTTTTTTTTTTTTTTTTTTTGTTTTTTTGCTGGTGTAATTGGTTTTTCTTGTTTTTGAATCAAATTGTAAAGTAGAAATTTGTGAGGGTGAAATGGAGATTTCTGATAATGATGTTTTGAGTATTTTGATCTTATTTGCTTTGTTGTTAAGCTGAAGTGTTTATGTAATTTGTAGGAAAGTCTTAAGAAGGTTAAGTAGTGAAATTTGAGGCTGAAGTTCATATATTTGTGAATTCGTAAAAGTTTTTGTTATGAATGTTTAGTTAAGTAATACATTGACTTGTTGGGTTATTGCTGCTTTAAAATTATATTCAACAGGTTAAGTAGCCTTACGAAAGACCTGTAAACAATTATTAAAAACAAATTCTTTGCATGTAAAAGCATAGGTGGGGGAGACATGGGGAAAAGAAAAGACTTTTTACATTTCAGAGATATGCAGGAAACATGCATGGAGCTCCAACTTAGGAGTTATGGAGCTACATTTTTAGGCCCTCGTTGATATAAACATAAGGTAGGCAATAGCAATCTAGAATCCTGCCAGGTCACCAAATAGGGATGTCTAGTCCTGCAGGGGCAAGTGGGAATATAGTTAATAAATATGATGAGAGAACCTTGTTGTGCTTATTAAGGTTAAAGTTTACATTCACAAATTGAATAATATGTTCGTCTTGGAGTGTGGTTTCAACTAAAAACAGAAGTTTGACTTTTATTTGAACTTTTTGATACATTATCTTGGAAACAATTTAAAGGATAACAATCAACTTTATTTATGATGATGATTAATTATCTTAGACATATCAGTATTATTGTTATAATGCCACGTTTGGCCATCTGCCAAAGTTTTGTGTGGCACTTGTCCAGGCTCCCTTGTTGCGTCAACAAAAGCAATTTGTTAAGAAGTTGACTTTTACTTCATCAAAAATCCAAAGTGAGGTGATTATATTTTCATTTGATTTGTAATTTTCTTGAGTTTATTCTGTCAGCAATCTCTTAGAGAAGATGGGTCCCTTGCTGTAGACTACTTCACTTTTTCATCAAGCATTGCTGATCATCTGAGGTCAGCATCTCTTGTAATTAGTCATGCTGGTAAGCTCATATGATCATTCTTTTCTTTCCCTGTCTGGTCTTTTAATTATTCTTTTTGATTTCCCTGGGAATATTTCTATTCTGTTGTGTTGTACCTTTGTTTTACTGTGCATTTTATTCACGTTCCTGTTAATTGTAGTCTAAATAATTGGCTTTTGTTTTGAGAGGACATGATAATATTCTAAACAATTTTATTGTTTGGTTTGGTTTTCCAAAAGGTCTATAAAGTTGTGGTATGATAGTTCATTTGCTATTTCTGAGACTTGCCCTGGTGATGTCAGTTTCCCATTATACATGTTCCTTTTAAATTAAGAAAATACTGTAATTGGCGGTGCTTGTATCATCTCAAATCCTTATAGCCGCACCATAAGGCAAATTTAACAAGTGAATGCATTTGCAAGGATTTGAGACGGCAACCTAAATCCTTGAGAGAACTTAAATTTGAATCATTATTGTGATGTATTTGCCCTTATGCTTGCATCCAAAGAGAAGATAGACCGATGAAATTTCATAAATTTTTTCTAATTCATGATATTTTTTTCCTAATATGAGCTAGGTCATTGAATAATACCTATAATTGCTTGTTGAATTTACATGGTAACTTTTTGTTTTGCTCTAATTGTAATTCTGTAGTGTAACTTGGTATAGGACTTCTATTATACTTCTCCATCCTCTGCTGATTAATGAGTTTGATTTTTAAATGAATGGAATCTTTTGGCTATAATGCAGAACCCATAATTAGAATATTTTATGGTCTGTAATGAAATCCCTAATTATAAGTCATCTGTTTTAAGATATGCATAGGCTACATGATCTCAGTCAAATTTTATCTTCTTAGTCTTGATATTTTTTAGGAGTTATGCAGGAGACGGTGTAATTACTTCTTTTTATTAATTTTTTTGATACACTTGCAAGACATGCACATACATGAAGGAATAACATTTTTAATTGGTTCTGCCATGTTGCAGGGTCAGGTAGCATATTTGAGACCTTGCGACTGTCTAAACCCTTAATTGTGGTGGTTAATGAAAGTTGTTAACTAACAGAGACAAAGTAGTAGAAATGGTTGACCCCTCTCTAAAGGGCCAATATTCAAAGAAGGATCTGATTCAGGTCAGCTTAATTCTCTGTTGTCTTTAATCACCTTTATTGTTTATCAGGAAAAAAAAAAAAAAATTCCCAACTAACAACCCTATTGTTTCTTCACTTTCTTTCTGCAGCCATCACAGTGTATCTTCACTCTGAGAACACAGGACTGCTAAGAAAAAGAAACAAAAACAAGAAAAACAGTGTTAACAACCAAGAAAGTAATAAGAAATTCAAGGCAAGATAAAGCATAAGAAGAAGCAGAAATGAAAAGGGTCCTAAAGAAATAGTCTTTAAAGCATGCATTGGCTTCGGCTAGCCATCCCTCAGCATGGCCTGCCGTTGTTTATTTCTTTGTCCAGCTTCAACATAAAAACAAAGTGTCTAATAAACGACAGAAAGGGGTCAATTTGGTCCCCCCTTTTAATTTGTTGATTGCAGTTTGTCCCAATTCTGATCATTGGATGATTCAAGTAGGGGACCATCAACCATGGGACTGACTATGAGACTGGACCATCTAAGTTTTAGGTTATGAGCGAACCACCCTCCAGGCTCGTGTACAACACAACAGCTAGCAATTAAGAAGAACATGAGCAGCTTAATTTTTGTCTTGTTTTAAAGACAGCATGGGATGGGAGTTTGTTAAAGAAGGGAAAATAAATAAAGGGTGTTTTTGTTTTAGCAAACCCAAGAAGGATTTGGCCTTTTATGGTCAATTGATGGCATCCAATCCATGCGATGTTAAACTATTTGTGTATAAATTCTTATTAACCATATACATCCATGCTCAGAAGATGAATGTCTGTCGTAAAGTTTAAATATACCATATAAATATACAATTGATGGATTCAAGAAATTTCTGGCCACCAGGGTCCAAGATAAACATCAATATCGAAATCATGTTCTTGGCTTTTGCAGGATTCTTTTCCACTTCTTGCATTATTTAGTTGATGATGTTCAGAATTCAGATAACGAAAGGTTGGGCTAACGTCAAGTACTGACACGTTGATGGGCTTTTTTATCCATTTGTGACAACCGAGCCCAGCACGGTCCGTAAGTAACAAGTAAAAATTAAACAACGGAAAGCGAAGGAATTCTTCTTCTGGCTCTGATGTTTCTCTCTGCT
This sequence comes from Pistacia integerrima, assembly GCA_026225825.1. Classification (NCBI taxonomy): domain Eukaryota; kingdom Viridiplantae; phylum Streptophyta; class Magnoliopsida; order Sapindales; family Anacardiaceae; genus Pistacia; species Pistacia integerrima. The sequence goes on from CM047748.1 coordinate 923,507, forward strand.
TCAGACCAAACCTACAGGATGATGATTCTCTTAGCTGCAGACCTACGAAGATTTGAGGATCAAACGGGAAAGCGAAAGCCAAAGTTTCTTTATAATCGCGACGGGTAGAAGGCATCGGTAATTAATAATACTTCACTCTCCATATCTCTTGTAGTCTTGTTTGAAACTCTCGATATCTCTTGTAGTGTTGTTTCAAACTCTCCAGATCTCGTCTCAAACTTTAGATATTTCTTTTTTTCAAACTCTAAAATGGCTGGATTACCATTATCTCTGAACGAAATCATTAACCTTGCTCATATATTGTTACTCAGAAGCAATCGGCAGCATATCGGCAATCATCGACATCCTACAACGGCAGAGATACTAATGTTAACATTGAATCTTCAAGGACTGTTAGGCCGGCGGTTCCAGACCCTTCAGCATTTGGAACTTTTTGAGGTAACTCATTTTGATTTTTTGCATTTTGATTTTTTGTATTTTGTAGTTGGGGGCTCTCATCGGCGCATTGACAACAAATCAGCTGCCGAGTGAGAGACAACCACAATCTGGGCGGCGGCAATAACCCCCCGCAGAACAATCCAGGCGGCGGCAATAACCCTCCGCAGAACAACCCGGACGGCGGCAATAGTGAGGACGACGAGGAGAACGACCCGGATTATGACCCGAACGATGACGACGACGACGACTACTAACTCCGGGATTGCCTGGATGTTCTTTGGTTTATGTAACCAAAGGATTGGTCTAGGCATGTTAGTCGACCAGTAAGGTAGCATGACTATTTTGGAATAGGTGAAATCCTTTGATTTGTTTTGAGTGACTCTTGGCGGCCTTGTTTAGTTATTCATCCAAATGATGGTTCACTGTGTCCTTTTTAGTTGTTAGTAGTACTCATTATGTTTTTTTAAGTTGTATTCAAATGTGTCATATGTGGTTTGGTGGATGTGGAATTTGCTTTAAAGTCGAGTTTCAGCAATGGAATAGGAACTTGCGAAGATATGATCCATGTAATCACTGAGAAATTATTGGAAAAGAACAGATATGTTACACAGTCCTTTCGTTTTCTTTTGCTTTATCCTCGTTCTTAATAATATTGCCAGCCAACTTGTCAAGAGCTGAATTTGTGGATCATGTTATAGTTTCATTTTCACCCTTTCCAAGGAAGAAAAGATCCATGAAAGAAACTACATACATAGCAACAAGATTACACTCAAACTCATCAGAAAATTTGCGTTTTTAATCTTTGATCCTGAGATTTACTCTATTTCTCAGATCTCACTTATCCTCTTGGCGTCAGTTTGGTCATTCTATTTGCTCAAATCAAAATCAGCATTGGGGAGTACGTAGGAAGCCTAAGACGGCATTGTGCACGACTAATGGGTGATCTTGGGTAAGAATGATAGGGGTTTTGGTGAGTGGAAGCCAATGAAGTGGATGGGGGTGTCGGGGTTGATTTTCAATACCGGGATTGAACCAAAAATCAGCTTCAAATAGTAATTTTCAAATTGGGAATTTCAACTTGTTGCCACTTCTTCACATAAAATTATGTTTGAATTCAATTATACTATGCCTAAAACAATCACAAATTAATAAAAAAACATGATAAAAAAACCTACAATTAGTCTTCAGGATTCTTGTTCTGAACAGAGCTATCATGAAGAAGAGTTGCGAGCTCTTCTAGGCTCTAGCACTAGTAGCCAGGCGGAAGGTTATCTGACATGTTATTTCTCAGGTTTCTAAGAGAAATTATCGCCATGTCTCTCACTTTAGACAAACTATGTTTTGCCAGCGCTCCTACAATGGCACCTAACTGCAAAGAAGTAAATAAGAATGCTAGTAGATAGTGAAAATATAACTAAATTAGCAAATGAGATCTGCAAAAAAAAAAAAAAAAAAAAACCCAAATATTGCATGAACTTCCATAGAGATGAAGGACTTGCCAATCAGTGGTTGACGATTAGTTATTAACGAGTTTCGTTCCACGGCAACCTCTTCAGATGTTTATTGTTCTTAGTTTCCTCTTATCTACAAGGCATATTGTTATTGCAGTGTTCCACCCACCCAGCCGCTCGCCTTCCTCCCAGCGTGGACGCGCCTTGCACGCAAGCACCCTTGCTCGTGCACGATTGATGGGTGATATTGGGTGGGGATGATAATGGTTTTGGTTTCTCCATAGGGAAGCCTTGCCAAAGATGTCTACAATAGGGAAGCCTTGCAAACGGGGATTGAGGGCTCTCGCGAATCAGATTGCCCGTGTCAGAAATCGAGTCCCCGAGTTGGTATATGGTGTTGAACTTACAAGCTTTGAAAATGTGAGTGTTGCATGGAGTGGAGAGCAAGAAGAAAGAGAGAAAAGAGATCAAGAAGAAAGAGAGAAAAAAGAGTAAGAAGAAGAGAGTAGGCCACGAAGTTGAAATTCTTAGCCATAATAATTAACGCTATCAAATCAAACAAAGAAGATGAATAACTACGCAGCTTTAGCTATGAATTGATGAAAAAATTAATAGTAAATTTTTGAAATGAAAGCCTCATGCATGTGTTATTATATAGTGGAAAGATTAAGATTTCGATTTCTACTCTACGTTGCAGTTTTAGTCCGATCAAGACAATGGTTTCTTTTTTTTTTTAGAGATCCTTTTCACAATCAGTTTTGTACTTTAACTATGAGTTTAGGACTGAATATAAACTGATTAAGCTAGGAAAATAGATATGAATATGTAACACTATAAAGAAAATTCTTTTTGTTAAGATCAAAATTAACAACTTAATTCCTTGAAAAATTATTTTAAAAAAAAACTAATCCCTATCATCACTAACAAAGTAGTCTAATGAAGAAAATTAACTAGTTAGCCTACAAAACTAAAACCAGTGTTGAAAACATTGAAGCTTTGGAAAGATGTGACAAATGAGCCATGATGCCATGATCTTATAAGCCTTCTGTGTCAAATAAATGTCATCCCAACTGATTAATTTGTTCATGGGGATTTCCACAAACTGGAACGGTAGGAGCTTCACACATTCTTGTTAGACTAAAATCATATTCACCTCTAACTCCGCAGCAAGCTTTTTGCACTGATTTAACATCAAAACCTGTTCAATTTTATACATAATTTTGTAAGTTTCCTAATAATTTTTTAGCATTTTCATGATATAACTAAGAGATGTAAAATAGATTAATTAATAAACTTACAAAGCAAATGAGCATGGCACAGAAGCCACGAGAATACATTGTAATAATCGCCATATACAATAGCGATGTCAGGGTGTTTTAGTTTGAGTTCTTGAATGGCTTGTTGAAGGCGCTCATTGTGATACATTGACAAATTGTTCAACCCCTTTAGGCAATGAAGCTCATCATAAGCAGTAGAGTCATTGGTTTGGAAGGCAGTTTGATGGATTGGGAAGCAGCCAATTGGAAAGTTTCCTGGAACAATAAGTCTACAATCTCCATTCTCGATAACTCTCTGCAACCAATTTACAAATTAACCAGTTAAACAATATGTACCATTAATGAGAAATTCTAATAATAACACAGAATATTATGAGGAGTGAAAGAAGAAGACTTGCAGTGGCAACACTATGGCTTGGACAACATCAGGTACCATGGCCTTGACCTCCTCAAGAGTTTTGCTTTGAAACAGTACATAATTGTAGTCGTTTCCTCCAATCTCCTTGACCATGAACAGAGACTGTTTATGTTTCTCATGACAGTAACCTTTATCATTGTGAAAGGTTTCATTGAAATAGGTAGACATCTTGTCAAGCTGTATAGTGAGAGAAGAGTTGGTTAATAGCGCGAAAACCTTTTTCTTTAATAAAACATTCACAGGTAAAGCAGTTGAACCAGCAACTGCAAAATTCACTCCATGGCCATAATTGTGTGATGAGCTCAGATTCAAGTAAGCATCAAGCAAGGGGACACCAACAGATAGAGTTATTACAAACTACAATGTAACTTAATTAGGAATTAGTCACAAATTAAATTTCACAAAAACTAATACTCCCTCCGTTTTCTGTTAATTGACGTTTTAGGTGTGGGCACAGTTTTAATAAAAACAAAAACTTCTCTCTTCCACCATTTTTTTCCCTGATTTTGCAGTGGGAGAGACTTTGAAAATAGGAACTTTCCCACTTATTTAAATAATATTTTTAATGATTTTGTCTTATTCATTTGTTTCTCCCACCAATTTCATCTGTTTCTTTTCTTTTACGCTGTTCTAGTTCTTTTACGTAGACAAGATAAAAGAAGAACGACTTTAATTTTGAAAATTTTAAAAAGTCTTAAAATGACAATTAAAAGGAAACGGAGGGAGTAACAAATACGTAAGAAAGATCATAACAATACAAATTGGGTGAAGGTATATTGGAGTAGATTTGATGAGGGAAAAGTTTTTATAGAGTGAGGAGATGAGTATTGAATTGGTTGGGTTGAGAAAAATCCATAAATTGGGTGAAATTGTAGTTGCGCCGTGGCAAAGGAAAAGCCCCACGACAGCTTGAAGAATTCGGAGTGACGAGGAATTTTATGGGGAGAGTTGCGCTGCGGCGAGGAATTTAGCTGCCACGGCATAGAAACGTTGGGTTTGGACTAATGGGTTTATTGTTGAAGTGGGCCGATTATTATTACTATTATTAAGGCCCAATTGTGTGTGTTAAGTAATTAGATTTATTAAGGGATTAACGGGCTTGATGGTGCTAATGGGTTTAATTGAATTAATAGGGTTGATGGTGTTGATGGGTTTAAATTGGTTAAGTGGGTTGGCCTATTGTTAATGAGGCCCAGATTGTGTTAAGTGAATTGTGGGCTTGATAGAGTTAATGAGCTTAATTGTATTAGTGGGTTAATTATATTGGTAGGCTTACTTAGTTGGTGGGCTGGTCTAACTTATAGGAGACCGAGATTAAATTGGTTGGGTTTATTTTTTATGGTGGGCTGGGCTACTACTATTTTAAGGCCTATTTGATTCTTGGACTATTGGGTTTAATTAAATAGGTGGGTTTGATGGAATTTAAAAAAAAAAAAAAAAGAGGCCATATTATATTGTTGGAGTTTTATGTGAATTAGTGGGTTGGTCTATCATTATTAACAAAGCCCAAAATTGTGTTGACTGGGTTTGAGTCTTAATTTAAATTGTAATTGATTGAAGGATTCTCAGGGGATTGATTGCAAGATTTGAAACCCTTGGGACTAATTGAAAATATAGAACAATTATAGGATGTAAATGGATATTTTGCATGATGTTATGTGTTTGGAATGTATCGACTATTGTTCTCATATTTACATACTTTGACATAAAGGTGTTCATGGAGTGTGTTATGTCGAATATCCAGGTGAATGTGTGAAGATGTGTTTAGGTTGGAGTGAAAAGATATGTTGTGTGTGGATTGAAGATCACCCTTCTATAGTACCCATCCCCATCTAGACATCAACTAGCATTTGTATATTTGACCTCATATGCGCAATGAGAGTATGTCATCCCGAGGATAGACTGTGGATGGTACTACCCTGATGATAGACTATGGGTGGGATATTATGACTTGATACCCTAAGGATAAACCTTGGGTGGGATTTGATAGATTACACTGGACAAGTATTAGCTTGAGTGGATTATGATACCCTGAGGATAGACCTTGGGAAGGATTTGACGAATGACACCAAGCAGATATTGGCCTGAGTGGGATATGCTTAGACTCATGCATGCATTAAGATGACCCATACTACCGAACGATGACAATCTATACCATCCTACCAACACAAGACGGGCGCCTGATGAGCTCCAAGTAAGATTACACCCTAAGGATAGACTATGGGTGAGATATTGATGCATGACGCCTCGAGGATAAGGATTTCTTTATATGGTACCATATCATGACACCCCAAAAATAGACTATGGGTCGAGTATGGTTACCCTGTGACGATTTAGCCATCCTAGGGATAGACTGTGGATGGTGCCACCCTGAGCATAAATTGTGGGTGGCCTAGTTGGTTGTTTGTATTAGGGACCTTGGATACTAGTTTGGTGGTGGTGGTGGCGGTTGCATTAATTGAATGAGTGAAATTTGAGGACACCCAGCGGGTATAGGCTTGGGTGGAATTTATGAATATCTAGAGGGTAAAGGCTGGGTATAAATTGTGGACACTTGATGGGCATTGGTGTGAGTAAAAGTGGGTTCGTGTTAGGAAATGCCTACTCAACTTTGATGATAGGTGTATCAATATTGTGAAAATAATATGATGATCTATGGTAAATGGATTGTACAAGGATGTGGATTTCCTTGTTGGGAATGAGTGGAGATGAATTAAGGATTTATCATGTTCGGAATTTATACTAAGGAAAGTGTGGTCTCACTAAAGGAATGGTTACGTGTTGCGTGAAATGCAAGTGTTTTCTCATGCAAGTTTGAGGTTGAAGTTATTTCATTTATAAATGGTATTATCCACTCACTAGGCTTCATAGCTCACTGTTTTATGTTTTTCCCTAGATTGTATACAGGGAACGTGAGGCATATGCTACATGCTTTCGGATGGCCACAGACGCATGATCGTCGACATGATGTTTGTAAATACTAGAACACTCTGATACAATGTTTTTATGTAAATTGATTTCTAATGTTTACACTTTCATAATTATATTTTGAGTTGTACTACAGTCATGAAAGTTTTATGAATGAAGTTTTGTAAACTGTTTTCAGAAATTCACCCTCCTCTCAAGATCCTGAGTCCCTCGGAGCACCTGGATCTGATGGGAGGGGCCATGACACAAGCTTTCTTTATCATGGTATAAGAATCACATTTGTTTAGAGAGGTGATTAAGTGGACTCTGGCCCTTCACGCCAAGCGTGAGAGAAGGTGTTAAAGTTGTATTTGTTTTACATCGTCAAGTCTCTCTCCTCCCTTGAGCTAGCTTTTGAAATTCCAAATTGAGTATTTTTTTTCTTTTCTTTGTAACAAACCTAATTAATCATTTTTTTTCCTATACAATTTACATAAAATAGAATTAGATTATATTTGTATCAAGTTGAACTTAACTTATCATTAACTCTATGCATTCCTCACAAATATATCTAATTACATATACCATTAATTAAGATAGAATTTGTGTTTAATTTAAAAGTAATACATCAGATTGTTATATATATTATAGGGGTGTTCAAAAGAACCGATTGGAACCGAAGCCGGCGATACTTGAGGTTTGGTTCTGGTTCCTTCTCGAAACCGAGTCAACGGGTAGGTTCCGATTCCAAATATTTGGAACCGTTATTGTGCGGTTCCGATTCTGATTCCTATAGTTAGGAATTGGAATCGGAATCAGAACCGAGAACCGGGACTAATATAAAACAAAATTAAAGAGTTGGGGGTTAATAAAAACTTTTGTAGAAAAAGTAATGTAAATATATTTATATTTATATTTTATAACATTTAAAGTAAGTTGGTTTGACTTTTGAGAATCTATCTTTATAAAGTAATGGAGTTTGTAATTTTGAATTTTGAATTTGTAATTTTATTTTTGTTAACAAGTGTCAGGTTGGGGGGGTATATTTGTAAGTTTTTAAGGGTTTTTTTTACCATTTTAAAAACTTTTGGGGGGTCATGAATTTTATAGGGTACTCAGAACCGGAACTAAAACCGTTGTTATAGGTTCCGGTTCTGGGTACCTAAGAACCGGAACCATCGATTCAGGTATCGGTTCCAAATTTCAAGGACCCGTCAATTCCGATTCCTTCAAAAAATATAAGGTACCCGGAACCAAATACCCCTATATATAACTATATGGAAGACGTAGAGAGAACAATCAAAGCTACAAATTCATTTAACATACACAACATACATAGCCGAAATATATCTAAAAAGCACCAACAGAATGGTTTAAACCATGCTTATTAATGTACAAATTTGAGCATAAAATATGGATAATGTTATACATACAAATTTAAGAGAACAAATATTTTATCACATAAACTCACAATCCTATCACTCCCAATTTTATAGCCTTACTCAAGTCCTAAGTGTAAAATCTGAACCCCATAATCAAACTTCTTGTGTCATTTCTCTAAAATTAAGATACATGTTTTTTTTTCAGTTAAGTATGCATAGGCATAAAGAGAATCTATAAGAAGACCAGAACAAAAATGACTGTCCTACCTCAGGACGAACTCTAGGTTAAAATACATATTGATATTACTAAGATATTGAAAATGATAATTAATGTTATCAAATTGATATTATTGCTATATTAGAATCTTAAATAGTATAGAATGAATCAAGATTTCATAATTTAACTATCATCAACAGTAGTTATTAGCTAACATCCCGACTGTCGTTATATTATTTCCTACCTGCCTGTCAAACCCAATGGGAAGACTAATCGGTGAGCAATATTGTATTAAATTTTAGTGACCACATTTGGCTTATAGTTGAAATCGTATTAATTGTTGCTGCTCTCATCTAAAGTCTCCATGCATGCGCAGACTAGTAGCAAAGCAGTTGACAGGTAAATTCTCACATCAATTATGTTAGAGTTGCCGATTACTTCAGATTTAATGGGTTATGTAACTGCATTCGGGGTCCTGTTGCTTGGTCAGCGTCTTTCCGATGAACGAGCGAGGGTCATGGGGGTAGTGCCCTCAGGCTCATAGGCGATTTGAGTCTTTTCCATGTATAACTGTTGTATGATTTCTTCAAATCATTAATTCTTTACTGAGTTTGGACTTAGAAATAAGAATCCTTACAAAACTAGGTTTTTTCATTTTAAACCTAGTACATAAACATATTTTTCTCTTGTTATGAGTATAATAACAGTCATAGAGCAATTCATTCATTATAAACGAGAGAGTTGGGGAATTATTGTAATAATATTGACTCAGCTGGATGTAGCCTATATTGGATGAACCAGGATAAATCGCACATGTTATTTTCTCTTCGTTTACTATATGTGATTTGTTTTAATATTATTTTGTTCTTGTTGTTTGTCTCTATTTCGTTCAAATTATTCCTCCAATATTGAAAGATACATATATACCCCACTTCACTCTTTTATACGAGTGCATGAGCGGACAGGATGAGATGAAAAACAACAAAATATAAAGCGATACAAGTCGTAAAATCAGGGTTTATAATTGATCTCTCAGATGCCGATGAAGTTAACTAATACTTGTTTTCAGTGGCTTTTATTCGTCTTGGCTCTTTGTAGCTTGATTATCAGTGGAGATGAGTGGCTCCTGTTGCCATCCATCTTCCAAATCGTTGGGTGAATTTCTCTTGGATGACTTCGGTTTCCAGTATATTGCATAGAGAATCAACTGAGCTGTGCCAAGAACAAATCCAGTCCCATTTGGAATCTGTACAAGAGATTTATTGATCAAATTAAGCCGTATTGCAAAAAACTTTTGTAGGAAAAGTTCACCATAGATAATTATGAACATTAATGGGAACTTACTCCAATGAAAAGATCTTTCGTGATAACAGCATAGACAGTCCAAACCGCTCCATTAATGAAGAGGATAAATGAGAGAAGAAAAGGCATGTACTCCACACTCTTAGTCACCACCACTGTTTTCTGTACTTCAATTAATTCGATAATTTACATCTATTGATCAGGATTTCTCAACGATTATGTATAAAATTTTCTTACCATAGCTGAAAGAGGTGAACCGTAAGTGGCCATGCTAAAGACCACTGACAAGAACCCTGAAACCTTGATTTGCACTTCTCTATCGAACATCAACTGAGTAATTAACACCGCAGCAGCAGGAAACGCCACATCTAAAACTCCAGCAAGTATGGCAGTTTGAACCTGAAATTACATCATTTTAACACGTTAATTAGCTACATACTTCTTTATTAAACAATGAAATTAATAGAATCAACGCACCCTCATTCTTGGAGAAGCAAATATTAGAAATATGGTGACATAAATGATCTCCAAGACCCCTCCAAATCCATTGACAGTGGCCACAAGCACACTGTTAGGCTTCACAATTCCATACCAAACCCAACAGTATGCGTTTAACAATTTGCATACGTACGGAAGGCTCTCAAACAACTCGGTTGATCTTCTCTCCACTATATGCCAAAACGTTTTCCTGAAATACGTACACACAGATATATAACATCAAGGCGTTAGAACTAATCAGAAATCAGAGACTATACATATATATATGAACACTTACGCAGGAGAAAGGTAAACCAGGCCGGTGGTTATGTTGCCTGCAGAAACAGATGATCAAATGAAAAATATTATTCATTTTTTGCATCAATTTAAACGGGTATATAATTAAATTGGTTTATATACATTTATTATATACCTAAGATCCCGAAAATGAAACTTAAGCTGATTTCCATGCTGAGAAAGATAGATTGATAGAGAGCTTCAAAACTGCAAAGTTTTGTGGTTTGAAATAGGCAGCTAATTAACAAGGGTTCTTGAGAAATTACATGACTCAAATTTTGGAATGTTGGATGCAGCCCCACCAGATGTATCTTGTAATATTATAAAAGATTCCCAACCATAAAAGAAGAAAGGACGCAGATTTGCAGAGAACATTAAATTTTATTTATTGGAATTAATTAATGAAGAATATGGCTTTAATTGTCTCGGTTGTCTTTGTCTTTGTCTTTGTCTTGTCCCGACTCATCGATCCCAGCTGATGATACTAGTTTCATAAAACGACAATGACTAAGATCATTAACATTATTACCAAATTCTTTGAATTCTTCTCAAAAGACAAAAGGATCTTCATGCTTAATTTGTTTTTAATGTGCTACAGTGATCAAAACACATGTGCACAGTATCTTTACTCTTGATTTTCATGCATAATAATAGATTGAGTAAACAATATATTCCCACCTGAGGTTTAGGAAAATCTTAAGTTGATATCTTTATTTGTATTTATTCTAATTTTTACTCTTAAACTAACATCGTTAATGATTGTTAGAGGTGGTTGGAAACGGTTAATGAGGTCGTCAAGTGAAGGTATGAATTTTATAAAGGAGGTAATGGGGAGTCCAATGGTAGTCTCAGAAATGATTTTGGACAACGAAATCAGCTAAAAAAAGCCAAAAACCATTAGCTTGGATGCTACTAATTAATGTGAACTACTTTTTGGTAATATAAGTCAGTCTTCTATCAAAGAAAGCGTCCACATTGCTAACGTGCGTCATGTTATATTGAAAAATTGAGAATGTATTATTTTAATGATGAAAATCTAGAATAAATGTAACTAAGTGTATCAACTTGAGATTTCGCTAAATGTTTAAGATGGAAAATGTTGTCTACTCTAATAGATTATATAACTGATATGTTAAGTAGATGCTTCTTTATAGAATAAACAAGAGTATTAATTATACAGTGTTGTAGTGTCTAATTGGATCGTGCTTTTCACTTGTCGGACATAAAGAATTTGACGGTTTCTATCACTCTATCAGCCGTGGCTGAAGTTGGACGATCGGTGAAGTAACCATGTTGCTCTCCTTCAAGCTCTAAATACTCTATATTCTTCCCAAGCTCTTCGAGTTTTGTCGAGTAATCCTTCACTCTATCTCTCAAAATCTCGTCTGCACGAACAATGACCAGGATTGGATCAAGGGCCACCTCTGCAAGGCTAGGGCTAGAAGGGCCAAATGGGTTCACCATCGGATGGTCTTGAGTAGCTCCAATTGGAACCGATAACCTCCAAAACCTGTTAATGATAAGGTCAACTTGACTAGCATTAATTAACTATTTGATCAATGGGCCTGACAAGTTATGCAAAGAATAAAGAATAATATTATCAAAATAAATAATATTAAAATGCGAATCATCTTTGACACGCAATAATTTTATTCTACTAATTATATGCAAACAATATATATATATATAAGGCACAAGAAAACTTAATATTTTTCAATAAAACTAATGATGATAAGATTTTAGTCATATGGGTAGATCACTCAGAGGTTTTATATTCGAGTTTCCACAGTGGCCACATATCAAATTTGTTATTTACTTGATTTATTGCACTTGTAGGATATTTAGTGGATCTCGAGGATCAAAACTCGATTAAAAAAAAATTAAGAAGTTATTATCTTTAAACCATATTTTAATTACTTTTATAACTTTTCTTGAATCATCTTCCACAAGCTAACTAACCAGGGGCGGATCCAATTTAGTTTTGGGTGGGCCATTATTTTTTTTTTTCTAAATACTAATAGGTATAATTTATAGGTTTTGGTCCACCCTAACAAAAATATTAATGTGTAATTAGTCTTTATTTTGGCTCATCCTAACAGAAATTTCTAGATCAACTATAGTAACTAACATTCACTCAATTATCCTATTTAATTAGGGATAGACCTAGGGGGCGAGTGGGGGCTAGTGACCCCCTAAAAATTCCATTAATTTTGTTGGATTTTTATGTTTGAAAGGGTTTATATATGTTAATGTATGTATATTAGATTGGTTACCATCCTACTCACTAAATTATTCTAGATTTATATTAAATTACTCAATTTGTCTTCTAACATTGAAGACTGCAGGATTCCTCCCGTGTATAAAGGTCTACACTCTTGCTAATTTTTTCAATTTTCAGGTTAATTATGTAACAAATTTATAATTAATTTTCGTACCTATCATACATCTCCAAGTTCCAACTTATTTGTTTCAAGGTTGGTCACGAAGCATACATTAAATGAATTGTATCTTTCACTAAACAGATGTATTTTTTAGGTTAAACAATCTAAGAATAGAATTAGCCTCTAATAGATTATATAACTGATATGTGATTATATAACTGATATGTTAAGTAGATGCATCTTTATAGAATAAACAAGATTATTAATTATACATTTATACAGTGTTGTTGTGTCTAATAGGATCGTGTTGTCACTTGTCGGACATGAAGAATTTGATGGTTTCTATCACTCTAGCAGCCATGGCTGAAGTTGGACGATCGGTGAAGTAACCATGTTGCTCTCCTTCAAGCTCTAAATAATCTATATTCTTCCCAAGCTCTTCGAGTTTTGTCGAGTAATCCTTCACTCTATCTCTCAAAATCTCGTCTGCACCAACAATGACCAGGATTGGATCAAGGGCCACCTCTGCAAGGCTAGGGCTAGAAGTTATTATCTTTAAACCATATTCTAATTACTTTTATAACTTTTCTCAAATCATCTTCCACAAGCTAACTAACCAGGGGCGGATCCAATCTAGTTTTGGGTGGGCCATGATTTTTTTTTTCTAAATACTAATACGTATAATTTATAGATTTTGGTCCACTCTAACAAAAATATTAATAGACAAAAATATTAATGTGTAATTAGTCTTTATTTTGGCCCATCCTAACAGAAATTTCTAGATCCATTACAGTAACTAACATTCACTCAATTATCCTATTTAATTAGGGATAGACCTAGGGGGCGAGTGGGGGCTAGTGACCCCCTAAAAATTCCATTAATTTTGTTGAATTTTTATGTTTTGAAAGGGTTTATATATGTTAATGTATGTATATTACATTGGTTACCATCCTACTCACTAAATTATTCTAGATTTATATTAAATAACTCAATTTGTCTTCTAACATTGAAGACTGCAGGATTCCTCCCGTGTATAAAGGTCTACACTCTAGCTAATTTTTTCAATTTTCAGGTTAATTATGTAAAAAATTTATAATTAATTTTCGTACCTATCATACATCTCCAAGTTCCAAAATCCTTCAAAAGGCCTCTCTTCCTCGCACCTCGTCTTCTTTAATCCACCGAAAAATGGAGATAACAACACATAACCTCGAACCCTAACCAGCGCGAGCTCAGCCGCGCCACTACCGCCGAACCTCACCGCCAAATGGTGCCCCAGGTTGCCACCAGACGAGTAACCCAATACAAAAACCCTATCGAAGTCAACCCCATCTAACCACGTCCCCATATTTCCATCATCACCATCATGCATGGCTTTATCTTGAAGCCATTTCAAAGCAGAAGTCGCATCGTCCAACGCCGCCGTAAGCCTATCCTCCGGAGCCAGGCGGTGGTCCGGCTCGATGACGAGGGCTTGAAGCTCGTTGCCGAGGCGGACGCAGATATTCTGGTGGTGGGGATACGTGAGAGAGCCGAAGCAAAAGCCGCCGCCATGGAGATGGTAAAGAATCGGGAGTTTTTTTGTCGATGAAGGATTTGATTTGGGTTTGTATAGACGAAGATGGAGATTGTGTTGTTCACTGAAGAGGAAGTCTTTGTGAATGATTTGTTCATGGTCGAGTAGAGGAGTTTTGAATTCAATTTCTTTAGTGCGTGAAATGGAGCCATCGCTGTAAAGAATGAGATGGCCAAAGCAATCTTCAACTACATGACGATCATCCGAACCCATGTTCTCTCTGTTTGTGAAAACTGTGGGCTAAAATGGAGGAGATGACCGGACTTATATAGAGAGAAGAAGAAAGAGTCGCTCGATTTTAAACATGCATTTCATGAAAATGTGTTTTACGTTAAATATTATAGTAAAAAAAGTAATACTACGTGTAATACTATTTTTATATAAAGTTATGTAATAAAAAATAAATAGAACAATTGAGTATTTTGATAAGAATTTTTAAACATATTCTTTAAGATATCGTAAATTCAAGCCTCTCTTTCATTGTTATTAGAGATAATCACAGAGTTTTTATTTGGTCAATAATTTTAAAATCCTAAAAGATTAGTTGAAATGAACATAAATTAATCTGAACATCTTTTGTCATAAAAAAAGAGGTGGATAAATGAGTTCGACTTTTTATATTTATTGTCTAGTTACTTTTTATAAAAATCTTTTTAAAAATTCTTTATATGTCTGACATTTTTGGCAGGCAAGATACATAAGAAATTCTAGGTGGATGCTAGTGGTTAGCAATCCACGTGTTACCACTTAATGATTTATTAATTTTAATATTGGATTAGAATTAATAGTTGATATTGATTGAAGTAATTATAAATTAAGACGCCGCCACCACAGTGTTTTCTTTCTATTGGAAAAGTTTAACTAAAGTATATTGACATTCCTAATTGTTACTTGAAATAGTATATATTATTTCTCTAATATGTTATTTGAAATAATTTTAAATAAGGAAAAGAACTTTGGAAAAAAGACCTATCGCTGTTGTCTCATAAGAGTAATATTACACAAATAATCTTTTATCATAAACTTTCTCTTATAATTCTAACGTAATAGCTTATAATTAATTAGTAGGATCCAAGCAAAACTCATGTGAGACTGGTTATGAGCTGATCAATTGCGAACTGTCACGTTAGGGTTGTGAGAGATAGTTTTTGAGATAGAGTTATTAGTATAATATTATTCTTTCTCCCGTTCCTAGCTAATTACTAGCTGGATGCATTTTCTATTTTTGTATATTTTATCCATCTTTATTTAACTGTTGGGAATCATAATTAAGTTTAAATTACTTTTGTATTCTCATTCTCCAATTTGAATTAAACAAGCGATGGAACTAAACAAAAGAAAGAGAATATTGAACATCTGAACTGATAGCCATAAGATGATCATCTTAGGGTGATCCTTTTATTGATGGATGCTCCTATTGCACTCGTATATATGCCACCAGTCCGATCCTTTGTAGGAACTATCCGTAATAACGAATTTGCAAAATAGATTTGTTTATCATAAAGAGATTCGTTATTCCTTATCCTGTTTCACTTTAATTGTTATTTGAACAAGTGAAAGTTATGTCTTGGTCTAAACTTAATTATTATTTGAACAAGTAAAAGTTATATCTTGGTCCGAGTGGAGATAGCATTTCTCTTTTGCAATAAATAGGCTTGGGTAGAGCTTATTCATCCCATTTAAACTATTTGAAATTGATAGTTGATAAATAGGTTGGGGTAAAACTAATTCCTTCCCACCATAGCAACCTACCAATAGAAATACAACTTCGATAACAATCTACAAATTTGCGATATGGGAAAATACAACACAAATACGACTTTGAGTACAAATTACTAAATTGGCAATGTAGGACAAATACAACTTTGATAACAACCTTCCAAAATTAGCGATGTTGGATAAATACAACTTCGATAACCATAACAACCTACCAATACAAATACAATTTCATTAACAACCTACAAAATTGATTATATGAGACAAACACAACTTCAATAACAAAAACTTAGACAATGTGGGACTAGGGTCCAAACCCATCATCGCCCTTCAAACATCAAACTCATCAT
The DNA here is from genome assembly GCA_026225825.1 of Pistacia integerrima. Lineage (NCBI taxonomy): Eukaryota > Viridiplantae > Streptophyta > Magnoliopsida > Sapindales > Anacardiaceae > Pistacia > Pistacia integerrima. The sequence continues at coordinate 939,696 of CM047748.1, forward strand.
CAATGGTATAGGGTAGAGCTCACTTTTCAAAGGCTAACTCAAAAGAGAAGGGAACCTAACCACCTATCTCCACTATAACAATCTACTAAATTGACGATGTGGGACAAATACAACTTCTAACAATAGTAAAATGTTGCAAAATTAGAAATATTCGAAGCTTAAAAAACAAAACTTTTAGGGGGCATTTGGTTGGGGGTTATATAGAATTACTAAGTTTATGACATTTTATATTACTTTATTACCACGTTTGGTTATCAAGTAACATAAGATTTTGGTAATCTGCCAATACCAATAGTAGTTATTGTCGGTAATATTGAAGGTAATCTGATTACCTCTATTTTCTTAGGTATTGTAAGATTAATTGGTTATCATATTTTTGTTACAATTTTATTCTTTATTAATAAATTTTTTTAACAATAATGCCCTTGTTTTAAAATCAATTTACATGAATCTGACTTTCATAATTTTACCCTAATTAATTAACTTTTTAGACAAAATTACCCTTAAATTCAAAACAAATTGTAGCCCACCCAAGCCGCCACCCCCACCCACCTGCTGCTACTAGTTGCCGGCAACCACCGCCGGCCATCGGCAGCTAGCATCGTGGCCATTAACAGCCAACGACCAGATCAATGGATCTATTGATCTGGCAAAAAATGACTACATTAGATCTGGTCGTTTTTCAGCCAGATTTATCACCATTTGGCCATTTTCGGCCAAATCTCTCGCCAATAATGGCCATATCAACGCACGGAGGCCATTTTCGGCCTTTCGTGCACCATTTGTTGCTAACAGCCAATGGTGGCTGTTGATGGCTGGCAGTGGCTGGGTTGGTGGGGGTGCATTGTTGATTTTTCAAACTTTTATTATGGAGTTGTTTTTGCTAAGTTTTTAATTGTAGGGGAGTTATAAATAATCTAAATAATAATATTATATAATGATATTTAATTAAAGGAAAATTCAGTCATTTAAATAATATACTCACCAATCTATTCTCTCCAACCAAACATATTAATATAACATACCCAACAATTTGTTCCAACCAATCAAACACATTTCCCTAAACATTTCGGGGGTGTTTGGATCATATAATGTTTTTTTATCTTAGTAATAAGATTACCGAAAAGAAAGATTACATTGTAGATTACCGGGTTTAAATTATTATTGTACTTTATTCAATTGAGATTTATTAATAATTAATGTGTTTGGTTGATAGTAATAACTGATGTCCTGAAATACCTTTTTACTAGAATGCCCTTGGGATGATTACTTGTATTACTAATTAATCTGTTTGGTTGGCTGTAAGAGCAGATGTTTTGATTACATTTTACTAAATGTCCTTTAGATGATTACGAGATATAAATAATTAAGGGCTTGTTTGATTAATTATTTGAGAAACACTATTCATTTTTTTAAGACCACTGTTTGACATTTTTTTTTTTCAGAAATGTTTTTTTACAAAACAACCAAACATGGTTATCTATCCAATTTAAAATATATTACCCCCGTTATATAATATTAACCTGATCCAAACGGCCTCTCCCAGTAATCTTCAAGGTAATCTTTTTTTCGTTAATATACATTCTCAGTAATATAACATTCCCTTAACCAAACTTACTCTTACCGTAAAGCGATATTAAATTTATTTTTATTCTCTTTAAATTTTTTACTTTTGTGATGGTCCATTATTATTTTATATCGAACTTTTGTCGGATGGCATATAAAGCAATATTTCAGTCTTTTTCTTTATGGTCTCACTATATTAAAATTAAATAATCAAATTAAAAAATAGCATCATCAAATCTATCAAATCAAACCTGCTACATTTGATATTCATTTACTTAAAAAAAAAAAAAAACCATCAATTAAATAAGATACTGTTCAAATTTACAATGAAAAATCCCACATTTTAGAAGTAACTTTTTCAAAGCCCTTTTATGTAATTTAACACATGCATCTTGCTTTAGGGTGGTCCTCAATGTTTTCCATCTCGACGTCGGGTTCATCCTTGGGCCAAGTAGAGTATAAATCATATGAGCCTAAGAGCCTAAAGACAGTGTTTTCCACACATCTCAATGGTTCCTTTCACCAGTTGGGCCGAGCCTTTCTTCCATCTTTCCCCATTAATTTTATTAACTTTGATTTGTTTTAGTAAATTGAGTAGATTGTCAACTGAGCCGAGCCCAACACACAGCCGATAGCATGTGGCACCTGAAATTGTTTGTTCACGTTAAAAAATTCCTCGATATTTCAAGTTTTTAATTATAATTAAATTTACTCAATTTATAAAACAAAAATATTAAAAAGGAAAAATACTACACTTAGATTTTACATACCGATTCTCCATTCTGGTTGATGTAGAGAGCGACATGGTCGGAATAAAAGCTTTTCATGTCGCATTCCATGTCAATCGGGATGAGCAAGCGATATGCAAAATCGGCAAGTGTAGTATCATCCTATTGAAAATAACTATAAAAATTTTTGATCAAAGTGTTTTGTAATTTCCAAGATTGAAAGGGGTAATAAATACTTTAGAAATTATAATATTTTGGGAAACAAGCAAATAATGGGTTCATTTAAAAAACTATTATAGGGGAAATTTTGACATTTCGCTTTTTGATAAACCAAAAAAAATAAATTTTAACTCATCAAACGATACCGTTTCAAGAAATTAAGAACGTAAAAAAAGAAACTGAGAGAACTTACTCCAATATTAATATCTCTAACCGTTAGATCAATTTAATACACCGAAAATGAATTTTCTCCTCAACCGTATAGGAGAAGATAACGTATTCAATATTACCATTATACCCACCCAAACTCCTATATAAACCTACCACCATCACCCTTTGCTTCATTAACTCAAAGCAAATATCAAAACCATCTCACCCGTTACTAAATGTATTATCAATAAACATTGATTCAACATTCTCTCACAATCCTAGCATGACAACTTGTAATTGATTCGTTAGAACCCATTGTTGGATAGACAGAACTAATTACAAACTGATCAATTGCGAACTGTTACGTCGAGATTATTTAATAATATGTAATATAATTATATATGTAATTTTTGAGGAACTTTAAACATTTTCCAAATTTAGTTTGAGTTGCCAATGTATATTCTTATAGCATTAAATTTGAAAAACACATAAAAAGACAATAAAACACTTAAGGAAATTGATTTTGAGTTGCCCATATATATTCTCTTAACCACTCCTTTGTTGTTAAGTAATATACATACTGATATAGCCCAAAATTCCTCTTGAAAATGTGACAAGTCCGTATTGGGCTAAGCTCTGGCCCGTAGGTAACTATCAGATTGTGCAACAACCAGAATGCGTTAGGCAAGCCCAGAGTATTAGACATAAAGAGACACTTTGCTGAATGAATTGTTTAATAATATGTAATACAATTTTATATGTCAATTTTGAGAAACTTTTAACATTTTCCAAATTGATTTTTCAGTTGTCCATATATATTCCTATATCATTGAATTTGAAAACCACATAAACAGACAAAATAAAACACATACTATAACAAAATTTTAGGAAATTTTCTACCCTATCTGACTAGTTCTTCCGGATTCGAGTCACTGACACTTAATACTTAAATATTATTCTAATGATTTTTCACACATTAGGCTTGGAATCGGAGGCTTGGTGGTTATCCTCGGTATTATTTACCAGCTCTTTCATAACAATTATGGCCTGGTCTCTGACTTTTGTGTGACGGTGTCGTGAGAGCTGGCCAATAATCACACCTAACTGTAATATCAAAACCAAAACATAAATGGAGTAAGTAAGAATAGTAGTGAAAACAGGAATTTAGCTAATGAGATATGCAGAGCAGTACCTCAAAGTTCCAACGATCTTGCATAGAAGGGAAGCACTTGCTAAGTTCTGAATGGCCTTGACAATCTCTTCTATCTCTTCAGAACAAGTTTCGTTCCTGGGCAGCCTCATAGGTAGTTTGCCTTTCTTCTCTTCCTAAGTTCTGAATGGCCCTGACAATCTCTTCTATCTCTTCAGGAGTAAGCTGATCTCCCATTTTCAAGATCCCCAACCCATATATATATATATATATATATATATATAGAGAGAGAGAGAGAGAGAGAGAGAGAGAGAGAGAGAGAGAGAGAGAGAGAGAGAGAGAGAGTAAAACCTCTCTATTGTCATAATGGTGGGACTAACTAATTTTATTACTGTAAAAATGTTATAACTTAATAGAGGTGTAGTTACAAAAATTTCTTATTTTATAATTCATGTTTTTGTAATACAATATTGGGATTTCAATTAATGTTTTAACAGTATTAGGATTTCAATTCAGCACTTCAATTGCTTACTTTTGAAAATGATAGAAGATTGTGTCTTGGAACCAATAAAGATAAGTGTTCTTAATGAAATTGTAAATGCAATTGTTGCATGGTCAAAATAATGTGAAGTCATAGACAATTGCCAATTGTTTTAAGCATTACAAAATCAGGACCGTCGATGTTGATTAATTGCAAGTTACAAATAAAGTGGATAAGGAGAATCAAAGAATCATAGTAGAATGGAAGTGATCAGATTTAACAACTTCACTATACTAATCGAATAGATATTAATATCTTCCTCAGTTATCCAAATGAGCAACAAGTTATGTATACTTTAACTGAAGAAGAAATCGTTATTACAATTAGACAAAAAGAGAAAAGAAATAATCATGAGAATGATAGTAGGAAAATACAAAAAGTTTCATGTCAATAAGCTCTAAACATACTTAAGAAGCTAAAAAATATTTTGGTTTCAACAAGAAGATGTCCATGCTAGCGAGTAATGTACTTGCAAGTTAAAAGATGTAATAACAACTCTAAATCATAAATCATTCATCCAAACAACTTTAGATAAATATTTTATTTCATCTTAAGCCTTTAATGTAAGGTAGCATATATATATATATATATATATATATATATATATATATATATATATATATATATATATATATATATATATATATTCAAGATACAGATAATTATTACTATATTGAGGCAACTTTCCTTAATACGGAAATTAAAAAAATTATAACTTATTATAGTGTGGAGTTTATTCTTATTTATAACTATCCTAAATTGGGAATAAAAAATTTTATGACTATATAGAATTTATTTTTATATAGAGTATCACTATAGAGAGGTTTTACTATATATATATATATATTAATTTTAATATTTAAAAATAAATTATATATTATATAATAACAAATTGTAATTGTGTAAGTATTTTATAAAACTATATACAAATAGGTAATAAATAAAACTAAATTAAATATAATAAATCATTATAAATATTTGTAATATATATATATATATATATATATATATATATATATATATATATATATATATATATATATATATATATATATATATATATATATATATATTAATGCTATGAAACAAAAGTTATACAATCGATATTATATATTATAAATTAAATATGGTATACATTTGACATTATACATTATACATTATATATTGTATATTATATATGATATATACTATATAAGTATAATGTATATAACATATATATGTTATACATTATAATTTATACATAAGATGCTATTATCTATAATCTTACGTTAATATATAATATATATGTACTATATTTTTTGTTGTTTTGATTTATTATAATGAATCAATAAATCACTATAATTTTTTTTTTTTTGTCCCTTATTGAATCATTATATCAATTTTATTACCTAATTGCCTTCGTTATATTGTGAATTGTGATAACTATTTATTTAGAATTTATTATAATATATATGTTAGTTATTTATTTAAAATTTATTATAATATATATGTATAATGTATCATATATAATACATTATATATTAAAGAGACATTATATATGTATACTTATTACTTAATACAATAATACATAATATTATATTATTAATATAATATATTTATATATATGTATAATGTATTATAATTATCATTTTGATATTTGGATTCATTATAATCATTAATTTCTTTTAGTATTTTGATATTTGTAATATATTATCAATTTAGTATGATGGTTTTTATATTTAAAATGTACATTATAGATTTAATTTCTTTTTTGATTATATAATACTTTACGTTTAATAATATGTATATTATATATATGTATGTATATTATGTTTTATATATGTTTTATATATATATATATATATATATAGTATACACGATATATACATAGATATATAGATATATATATATATATATATATATGTAGTATATGTATATATATATATATATATATATATATATATATATATATATATATATATATATATATATATATATATATATATATATATATATATATATATATTTTTATATATATATAATTTGGAGAAAATGATAATAAAACTAAGGATACAAAAATACAAAAAAAAACCCCCGAATGGGGAATTCGAGGATTATTTGGGGAACGGGCTTTTTTCTGGGATTCCCCAAACAGGCTTCGGGCTGGGATCGGGGAACCCCCTTGGGCTTTTGGGTTGGGGGCCGAAGACAAGGGTCCCCGGCCCATGCCCATCCCTACGCAACAGGTGTGTTTTGGATAGATTTCAAACCTTAAGGGAGTCATGCAAAGTTATTTAGGGGTGTTTTTAAAGAATTTCAAACATTTAAGAACTAAAATATAAGTTAGGATATGGTCCAATCGACCTATCCAATCGATCAAACCAGGAACCTGACTTTTGAACGGGTCAAGGTCGGGTCCGATTTTCAAAACATTGCTTACGATTGGGTTATAAAGTTAAAGATTGAGTATACCCTTCATCGATACACCTACTTATGTGGGTGTACTTATATATATATATATATATATATATATATATATATATATATATATATATATAATCCTTAACAATATTTGTGAAACTAAAATTCAGGCAAATTATTCCATTGTTCAATTCACTTAATGCAAGTGCATGTAACTTATTTGTGTGAGAGCTAACTAAGTTGTAGGTTTCGCAAAATATAAAAGAAAAAAGAATTCATATATATATATATATATATATATAATCCTTAACAATATTTGTGAAACTAAAATTCAGGCAAATTATTCCATTGTTCAATTCACTTAATGCAAGTGCATGTAACTTATTTGTGTGAGAGCTAACTAAGTTGTAGGTTTCGCAAAATATAAAAGAAAAAAGAATTCATATTTAAGAAATTTAATGAAATGAAATTTAAAAATAAAGATATCTAAAAAAGCAAAATAATAAATATAAAAACAAAAATAAAATTGAAAAAATTTCCGTTGCCGAGAATCAAACCTTTAGACGACAACGTGTCTTGTTCAGTTGATGAATTCGACTTAAAGAAGACAGAGCGACAGCCAAAAATTTAAATTTAAATTTAAAGAACGGAAAGTGCTTAGCGAGAGTGGAGGACCAAAGAAAACATTAAAGAAGGGAGAGCAACACAGGGATAGATCGAAAGCGAGAGAGGTGGGGATCAAAGAACACTTCAAAGAAGGGAGAGCGACAGGGATACCAAAGAAGAAGGAAGACCGACAGCTAACAGACTCTGTAAAGAAGGAAACGCTACATGTAATTTTAATAAAATAACAATATCGCACCTTTCATCAGACTGTATTCTCCTTATAAAAGAAACATTCTCTTTAAAAATTTATTTCATTATTTTTGTTTTATTTGTCTCAGTTCCCTTGACGACTTTGCCATTTCTATCGCCTTCTCTAGCATGTTCTCATTATGCTTCTTCTCATTTTCAAATACTTAGAATTGTTCAGTTTTTACTTAAAACTCCGCAATTTCCACAGCCCATATTAGACGCCATCAACAGGCATCCAACGCAAATCTGTCAGATGAGAAATTCAAGGTATCTATCTTGTTTGAGGACTCTCCTGAAAATTTTGTGAATAAATTCTCTATTTTAGTTGAGAAGTTTGATGTTCGTTTTTCACTTTTCTTTTATCTTTAGACCCAATTACAAATGTATGTTTGGTTTTACAGGTACTCTGTTTAGGCATGAAACCATTTAGCTTGGGAGGTATTCTTACCTTCCATCAATATAGCCATCTTCCGTCCTATTGTTCAAGTTAATGCAATTTATAACCAATCGATTATGCAGCCTATGTTTGATGATACTTGTTGGCATTGTAATATGACGTGATAGCTAAGAGATAAAATAATTTATAATTCTAGAGCCATTTAATCCCTTAATATTGTGATGCAGGATCTCTGGAGGAAAGTTCCAGTTACTTGTACCAGTTTCTCATGCAAGAACACTACATAATTCAGCCTTACAAGAGAAATATCGAGGTTGATGTTTGTTTTAATATTTTGGATAAAATTTTTGAAAAAGGTAAGAATTGAGTGGTAATTATGAGGTAAGATCTAAAAATTAACAAAAACACTCCTTAAATTTGTTAATTATTAAACACCCCTGTAATAAAATATTAAAAATTAATAAAAACACCCCCACCCACCCATTAAATGCAGGGAGCCAGCCACCACCATCGGAGGGTAGCCAGAGTCGCCGCATCGACGCACGACCGACTGGATCTGGCCGGTCGTGCGTCGAAATGACTTTTTCTAACTAGATCCACCATGGATCTTACGAAAAGGTCAGATCTACAGCTAGATCTGGCCATTGACGGCTAGATCTACGACTAGATCCACGTTTAGTTGTCAATGACAACCAAAGATCTGGCCGGAAAAGGCTAAATCGGTACACTATCAGCCAGATCCAGATGGTAGTGCGCCATTGTACTATATTTTTGCCTCTTTTCGACGGTGGTGGCTGGAATCTGGCAAATGCGGGTGGGTGGAGGTGTTTTTGTTAATTTCTAAACTTTTTTGGGGGATGTTTGTTAAATTAACAAACCTAAGGGGTTTAAAAGTAATTGGGTAAAATAGAATAGAGAAACAAATGTATATTTTCATAATGATAGTGATATGATAGTGCAACAATACTAAAATAAACGCACCCAAAAGAACTTGGAATTGGAATTGAAAAAGTTTTCATTGTTGGGAATCGAGCCGTTGGACAACAACAGATCTTGTTCAGTTGATGAATTCAATGGTATAGGGTGCACTTGGTTCATTATTCAGATACTTTTTAGAATAATATTTTGAAAAAAGTAAAATTTGGTGGTTATTATGATGTAAGATTTGGAAATTAACAAAAATACCCCTTAGGTTTTTTTATTTACTAAACACCCCTGTAATAAAATATTAAAAATTAGCAAAAACACCCCCACACACCCATTAAATACCGACAGCTGGAGTCACAGTATCGACGTATGACCGATTGGATCTGACAGATTATGAGTCGATATGACCTTTTTCGGCCAGATTCATGGTGGATCTAGTAAAAAAATTCCAGATCTACGGCTGGATCTGGCCATTGACTGCCAGATTTGGCCACATTTGATCGTCAACAACTGGCTACGGCCAAAGATGCTATGTACAGTGATTAATTATATAAAGGAATAGTATGAATGGCAATATAAGAAAAATTCAGCTTTATAGTTTAATCCGTTGTATTTAGTGAAATGCTACGAGTTTTTGGAGTTTAAGCTTTGGCGGGGTTTCAGTTTTGTACTTGACATATCTGAGGAGTTTGGGGAATTTCTGGGTTATCAAAAGGAGGGGAAAAAAGATAACATAGTTGTTTCACTTTGTTTATGATGATGATTGTATCTTGGGCTATTTTTCTGATCGATTCTACTGGATATCTCAGGTTAGTTTGTTGTGTGGAGTGTGGCTTGCTGGCGCCATTTTTTTTTTTTTTGTGCTTTTTGAGTGAGTTAGTGGTAGTTTGATGGTATCCTCGCAATAAAATCTGGGGCATTGGTTACTTTATCAGAGTTAAACCCATATTCTCAACTCTTAGGAAAGAGCTTCACTAAGAGTTACTAAGAAGTAAGATTTCTCCCCTTCAAAAGTTCAGTAACCCTCCATTTTAATCACATCTGTTAGTTTTACCTGTGCATCTTTTATTTTATAATTACGTTTTTGAACACACTAGCAGTAATGACTAAGATCGTCCTAACACCAAGGGTTGGACTTTGTGGTAAAAGCCCTTGGTTTCAACTGGTAAGTCAAGGGTGCAAATCTCCCTGAATGTGCTTGATTGGGATGTTTAGAGCGTACAAATTTCCTAACTGTTAAGGTTGTTGAATCTTTTAGAAACCCAGATAAGAACTCGGTGGACATGTTGGAAAGGTCAAGGGATTTCTATGTATTAGAAAAAAAAATAAAAAAATGATTAAGCTGCTCTTGTAGTTCTAGATTTCTCATTAGGATTCTTGAGTTGTTGTGATTTTAGAATTCTAATTTTTGAAAAGTTTGGACACCCGCATTGCATCTTTAATGAAATTTGGCTCCATTGTTGCATTACTATAGTTACATTAATTGTATAGTTACAGATGTAATCAGGTTTGTAGGTATATGTTCATGTGCATGCAGTTACATATAACTGACAGAGTTCTACTTAAGCAAAGTTGACTCTTCATCTATCTTCACTATTTGTCGCAAATTAATGAATTCAATTTTAGTGGTTTTAATAGGACGAAACAACTCTTATCTGGTTATCACATGGAGACGAAAAGACTGAAGTTATCTACAGTCTCAAGGATAATACCTGGACAGAGAACCATGAGTTAATCACCTTTTTGAAGCTAACTGAAGATATATGTTCTGTTTCAGTTTACCTTCCTTTGTGCACTAAATTACCAAGATTTTTGTTACTTACATGGTAACATGTCAATAAACAGCCAATGCTTTACTGTATTTTGACAGGTTGTATTCAAAAGATATTTCCACCTTGAAAAAGATTACTTGTTATTTTCACTTTTATATAATAACGGTGAAAGATCTCTTGATCTGGTTGGCGCTACTAAACAATATTACTTTTAGTTATCGTTTCTTCTGCAACTTGATGATAAGTCGAAATTCAATATTATCTCTTCATTGTTCCTATCCACATATCTGCAAGGACAAAGTTGAGACAAAGGTGTGGTTTGTACTTTGTAGGCCTTAAGGTAGTAATTGGAAGAAATTCTAATAAACGTACCAGGAGTGACCGTGAGTTTTCATTTCAGCAAGAGTATTTTTATTCGTGTTGTAATTGGAAAGTTCTGTTTTTGTTTTGATTAATGTGGATGGAGGCAATGCTTCTAGTTTCCAACTCTTGAATTATAGAGATGCATAGCATGCACTTGGCACTAGGCTTGTTTATTTGTCTTTCCGCCAAAAAATTGTAAAATTGAACCCCAACATTAATTTCATATTCCGATAAATTTCTCTATTTATTTCTAAAAAATTTGAAAAAATAAAAATAAAAATTGGATGGCTTATTAAAATAACTGTAGAAGCGAGGTTGTATTGTAACCCTCTCACTGTTGCACTTAAACGTAATTTTTAGTAATATGATTGGTAGGCTGGATTCGTTATTCACTGCAATTGAGTCTACTTATACTAGATGCTATGCCATCCGCAAATTTCAACCCTAAGGAGAGTATTAGCATCTTGGTCTTTTAGGACATGGAAATCGAGAGAGTTTCACATACCCAAAAGATATTCTATTTATCCTTTTATCAATATAAAATTGCGGAATATGAGCAATATATTCTTGTCCCTGTATTATTTGAAGATGTCTTTGTGGTGATATATAGTTTTGAAACATATATTTCTATTTCACATACCTAATGGTGATATCATTCAAAATGGACGGCCATTTGCTCCCTCTCTAGATTTAAGTAATAGTATTCGTGGTAGATCATCCGTTGATTCTTGTCATTCCTTTTCAAATTTTGCAAGTGCAGATGTGGCTGCAGAACATCCAAATATGCAACTAAGGACAAGTGGTGGAGATGGTTTCCGGATTAGTTTTTTAAGCACACCTAGCTGTTCAAGTGGAGGATCTGGTCTAGATGACATAGAATCACTAGGGGATGTGTATGTATGGGATGAGGTTTGGTGATGGGGCTTCTTTTGATGATTATCTTAGCTTGACAGCTACGAAGATTGATGTGTTGATTCCTAAGCCCTTCGGAATCAAATGTAGTTCTTGATGTTCAAAGCAGATTGGTGTGCGACATGTTGCTCTTGTAACAAGGCAAGGTGAGGTTTCAACTGGGGAGAGGAATCAGGAGACTTGGTCATGGAATTGTTTGGGTATTTGTGCTGACGAGGTGTGATGGGGCTTGTTTTGATGATTATCTTAGCTTGACAGCTACGAAGATTGATGTGTTGATTCCTAAGCCCTTGGAATCAAATGTAGTTCTTGATGTTCAGCAGATTGCTTGTGGTGTGCGACATGTTGCTCTTGTAACAAGGCAAGGTGAGGTTTCAACTTGGGAGAGGAATCTGGTGGGAGACTTGGTCATGGAATTGAAAGGGACTTTAGTCGTCCTCGACTTGTGGACTTCCTGGCACTTAATAAAGTGGATTTTGTTGCATGTGGTGAGCATCACTCATGTGCTGTATCTATATCTGGTGATTTATTCACTTGGGGTGATGGTACCCATAATGTTGGACTTCTTGGTCATGGCACTGATGTTAGCCACTGGATACCAAAAAGAGTTTGTGGACCTTTAGAAGGACTACAAGTTTATCTATTGCATATGGAACATGGCATACAGCCTTGGCCACTGCTAGTGGAAAATTGTTTACATTTGGAGATGGATCATTTGGTCTTTTAGGACATGGAAATCGAGAGAGTTTCACATACCCAAAAGAAGTCCAATCATTGAGTGGACTAAAAACTATCAAAGTTGCTTGTTGAGTATGGCATACTGCACTATTGTAGAGCTTACAGGGCATTCAGGTGCAAATATGTCGTCTAGAAAATTGTTCTCATGGGATGATGGTGACAAATACAGATTGGGGCATGGAAGCAAGGATACTTATCTGCTAGACTGCCTCCCACCTGTGTTTCATCCCTTATTGACTACAATTTCCACCAGCCCTCACTACATCAGGCAATGTCTTTATCATGGGTAGTACTGCATGTGGTAAGCTAGGCAATCCAAATTCTAATGGAAAACTGCCTTGCCTGGTACAAGATAAATTGGTTGGTGACTTTGCTGAAGAAATCTCTTGTGGGCACATCATGTTGCTGTTCTAACATGGAGAAGTGAAGTATTGACTTGGGGAAGAGGTGCAAATGGAAGATTGGGACATGGGGACACAGATGATCGAAAAACTCCAACAGTAATCGAAGCATTGAAAGATAGAAAAGTTTACAAGAGATGGGGGCCGAATACAGGCTATCCCGTAACGTATATGATATACAAGATAAGTCTAAACATGGAAAGTCAAAGTTTACAAGAATAGCAGAGTGCACAATATATTGCAAGTCCATAAATCACGTTCGGTTGATTTTAATTCATTGCTGTCAAGATCGTTTACGTTGGTTTCCTTGATAATCTGGAACACCTAGAGAAAGATAGTATAGAGCAATTTGAACCTAGTGTTTATATCACTTTTGTTCAACGTCAAGATGGTTTTGCAGGCTTCAAACGAGTTAGATTCAGGCATTCAAGTAAATGGTTTACCAAACTGAAAATCAATAATCCACTTGCAAATACATGCATGGATCAACATAAGCCTGCTATTTATTTCAGTGGCAATCTTATCTATAGCTGGACCTCACTTTGGTGAAAAAAAATCAAATAAGATTTGAGACTGTCATCTCTTCTGGAGGCAATAGTTGTTATCACAATCACCTCACCGGCCCTATCATTTCTTGGTTACATTGCGCAGTAGTTCTAAAGTTGATTGTATTTCATTTAACATATTTTCTTAAACTTCTATGCAGTAAACGAAGATTCAACTCCCAAAAAGGTGGAGTAGAAACAAAGACAGTGTGCTAAAGAGGTACAATCAGTCGAGCAGTAATGCAACTGCTTCAACTGCATCATCCTCTAATCCAACACCCCGAGTGTGGTGCCCTCTAATCCAGCGCCTGCCGAGGATACAAAAAATGCATCACCATCTTCTTCTCAACCTTAGTTTACAATTTAGTCTCTTGCTATCTAATATAGGAAGTTGGTAAGTAGGATCAAGCAGTCGCTCTCCATCGGCATAGTATTCGTGATCAACTACTCGCAAATGCATCTATATTAATATTGAGAAATGATGATGTTATCACAAAATAACTAAAATTGGTATAGAAGATTCTAACTTGACGTAATCAACAGAGACGAAAAAAGGGGTGAAGAAACTTCATATTCTGGGGAGAGGGACTTATAGTAGCAGAAATTCTATACCTGTAATTCTTTCAATTTGTTTCACTAATTCTTATCTTTGTTTTGTAATCTGCTACTCAAACTTGGTAGCTGTACATTAGATAAACTTCTTAGGACATACGATACCTTGGCATTCTTTTAATAAATAGTTTATCTTCTTGAAATTTATATATAAAATTCATTGCCACAAGAAAAGAGTTTTCTGTGAAGGAAATTAAGAGTTTCTTTTAACAGTTTCACTTTGCATATATTAGTATTTTTAATAATATATAAGGTGAAAATTGAAGAACTTGCTGCAGCGAAGAAACGACAGAGTAAGGTAAGGATAAGTAAAATGAAGTAGCAAGAGAATCGAATATAGTAGACTGCTTTTCTTCTTAATTTCATACTATTTTATGCATACCATTCATATAATCTCTGAATATTTAGTGCCATTTATGTTTAGACCAAGCAACCATTTACGTAACTATTGTATAAGTCCAGTCATGTTAAATCTCAAGTAATATATCCATATAATCATTTATTTACTATTATTAGTTCCCTTTTATTCTTTATTAATTAGTTTAGCGATACATGATACAATGAGAATTGATTGATGCGTGAGTATTAATGCATTCACCATCCTTAAGCTTTGGTGCATATATATATGCTCGGTCTTTTAAGAGTAAATCAACTACCTCGACTTCTAATTAATTAGACGGCAGATGGAGTAGCTTAACATTTTCGTGCCATGGGTTAGACAAATTAAGGCATTTACGTAGACTATACTCATTTTGAATATCTAATTAATAATCCAATATTCATCAAACATTTATGCTATTTCCCATCACATGCCTTATACAACAACAAAATTAATTGTACGCACATGCTTATACAGAAAATATGTTGGAGCACGTGGGGCTCAAAGAAAAAAAGTGCAAGTTTGGAAAGCCCAGATTTGCTATTGTGGGGTGTCAAAACCCTAGGAATACACAAGTTTGAGATAAGTGAATCATAAGTTAATCAATTGGTTGAGAGATTAAGTCTAGAAGGTGAGAAAACTTGATCACTACATTCTTGTTCGTTTCTTATCTAGTGATCAAAATTCTTTCGATAGAAATTCTAGTCAATAAAACTACTCCTTGTATCATTTGGATCCTATAGAGAAAACATCTTGAGCGGAATGTATTTAAACGAATGCCTGCGGGTGGCAAATTCAATTGAGTAATTAATTAATTAATTAATTAATAATTTCTTTATACAGTTAGTAGATGCAAACGACCTTTAATTATATTTCCAAAACCAAAATCCCACCTCTGGGTAACAACTTAATCATATAAATATATTAGTTTCATTGTCAATTTGTGTAATTACAATACATATCATTTGCAACAATATATGACGATTTTAATTAGTAGGTCAATTTAATCGATAACTGCAAGCTGTTTCGGATCTATGAAAATAGGAAACAAAACCCAGTTAAAAATAATGACTGATTGACCTATAAATTGTATTTTTGAAGGGAAGAAAACTCACTTGGTAGTAATGAAAAGAGTGGAGGGCATGAAGTGCCGTGGAGATGTGATGCCATGGGATTGAAGAGAAGGACAATGAGGAGACTGTCTTCAGTTCTCAATTTCTTGTTGTGTTTAGTAATGCATGGCACTGTTACAAAACTCAATTATATTATTAAATTGAGTTTCAAATTTAATAATATAATTAGTTAAATAATTTGTTGTCATTTGTTTTGGAACCTGTTTGGAACCTGCTTGGAACCTGTTTGGAATTGTTTTGGAACTTGTTTGGAACCTGCTTTGGAACCTGGACTACAATTAAATATTTGTCAAATGTGAATAATGAAGGGTTTCTTTTTATTATTTTTCATATAAAAAAAAATTAAAATAGAAAAAGGTAAATTTTTAGAATAACCTAATTAAATAAATATACGAATACAATTATACTTATTACATATAAATTACACCATCTTAAAAGCTTTAATATATTTATAATACATTAATATTAAGGTTTTGATTAATTAAGTGAATAATTGGAATTATGATCCAATTAAACGTGTTTTACATTTTTAATGTTATTAAAATAATTATTTTTGAATAAAATAGTATATTTGATTGAGTAATAATATACTTAATTATTTACTTCAATTATCAAGTTCTAAGTATATCTATAATAAATTTGTAATTAATTAATTATATATGATAAATTGATAAACATTAATAAATTTAATTACTAGTTAAATATCAAACTTAATCAATTATAACATTACATTATAGTTAAATGATTAGTTAATTAATTATAATTATATAACATTTCTTAATTATACTTTGGCCGTCGCTAACGGCTAGATCTGGACTTATACATAATAAGGCGTGAGGGATATATACTGAATCTAATAAATGGGATAACCTCGAGATCTAAGGCTCTTGTTATCTATTTGTGATAACCTGATAGTTGTTCACAACGGGCTGGGGCCGAGCACGGTCTATAACAAGTAAAAATTCAAAAACAGATTTAAAAAGAAGTAAACAGTAACTGCTTCAGCTACCTTTTCACTCCTCTTACCCGATGAATCAGATGTACTTGCTCTGCAAAAAGGCTGGTCATTCTGGTATGATGAAGTAGTTTTATTGTAGGTTTGGTCTGATGGGGCTTCTTCTGACGATTCTCTTAGCTTGACAGCTACGAAAATTTGATGTCAGGTGGGGATCAAACGGAAAGCGAAGGGAAAGCCAAATGTGAGATACTTTATAATCGCGACGGGCAGGACTTAATAGAGATGGGAAAGCAACAGGTAAATTTATAATACACTCTCGACATCTCTTTTTTCAAACTCTCCAGATCTCTTGTCTTAAACTCTCTTTCTTTCAAACTCTTTGTATTTCTTGTTTCAAACTAATAACAGAGGTTTAGGTCGAGATGATGATTTCTGCATGGAGAAGCCTGTAGATCGATGGGGTGAACAAACTATTGAGGATAGATCATTTATTAATATTGCAAATAGTTCTCCTGATGCTAAGAAATGCAACAAGAGAAAGCAATTATTGCAGTTTGATAAGAGTCAGACCTGCATTCTATGGTATTTGGCCCAAGAAAAGGTAGGCTCTGTTTCTTGATCTTTTTATTTGTCTCACATGACTAGTGCAGTCTTAGAGATGTCTTGTGAAGGTTTCTTTTTATTGTCTTATTCTATGATTGCGATGATTAAATGATGCTTCCTGTTTATTATCCTATTCTATGATCTTTCCACTTTGATGAGTAATTGAAAGTATGCTATGTCTTCATGATGACCAATAGTCTCATTTACAACCAATTTTTTGCTGGCTATGAAAGACAGATGAATTGCCATGCTTGGTGAACCAACATTCTTCATGAAGTAAATGCGTCTCCACCCTTCATGTGCCTTATTAAGTAAAACAAAAAAAAAAAAAAAATCTGTCAAATTTTCCAATGAAGATTAGATTTGTTTTCACTTTCTACTCTTTTTTTTTTTCTCCCTTCTCATGCCTTACCTAGGAAGGAACGTGTCCTATATGCCTAGATGGCATTGAGTAGGATTGTGTAACTGTTAGAGTCATGAAAGTGACTCTATTTTGGTGATAAAAATACCCCAAGTGTGATTAAATTGAAGTATATTGAGACAATTAAAGAAATTATGAATTTATTCACGAAAATCGCTTCCTAATATTTTTCTTATGAATTTAACGTGTTTGAAATGATTTTGGAAAGGATATGAGTTGATATTAGGTTGTGGTTTATGGATTAGAGGTGATTTTGTCTCATTTATGCTGTTTATGGGGTAAACTGTGATATTTATAAGGGCCAATTTTGTCACGTTTCAATTATGTAATGCCTAAAGTGATATTTTGCATTTTGTTCTATAAAAGAAGATGAAAAGTCGCGTTAACGTGAAGGTTGTTCACCCAGTTTTCCGGCGAGCTCCGGTGACCCTTCGTCTCCCTCCGACGACGATTCATCTCCCCATGCACCAATATTCATCAGCCACCGCAAACCGCCACCTTGAAACATGCCTTCCACCACGACGCTTCATCTTCCCACCGTGATGTTTCGTCTTCCAGGCCAATGTTGGCCGTTTTCCAGCAACGATTGGACTCCCCAGGACTTAATCTTCCTTCCCCACGACTGGATCTACCCATTCCGAGCTTCAGCCGCCGCGAAAACCGTCGGAATCCACCATCTAGCCGTCACGCCTCTTCATCTTCCAACCCAAATCTTGCTCAGTTCCAACGACCTTTCACCTCCCAGGACTTGATCTAAACTCCCCATCATCAAAGCTTTCCATCGGTACCTTCGGATTCCATTTCCGCCACCATTTTTCGGAAGACCCGTCGGAAAATTAACGTTTTCCGGCGAGTGCGGCTATTCGTATTCCATATTCTGGGCTATCCATTGGTCGTTTTCGCCCCTTCTTCGCATCATATCGCTGTCGGTTACCTCCTCTCTGCCATGGTTAGTTTCGTTTCCACCGTTTCAGCCTTCGGCATCACCACCATGAGCGACTAAGTTCCCGGTTGTCTGTTACAACATAGGCGAGATCGAGATTGACTCCACGACTCTCCTCATCAGCTCTTGACTAGTTGGATGAGCCCGATTATAGACATTTGGTAGTATTGTGCTTCGGATTATATTTGTTTTCGTTTCATGTTTGATTTCGATACTTTAATATGATTTGAGCATAACTTGTGATGAATATTGTTGTCGATTATGATTTTAATGTTTTCATAAAACTTGTTGAATGATAAATGTTGGTTTGAAATAATTAAATGATGAATATTGCTTTTCATTACTTCGCATCAATTGTAATTGAGTTGTGTTCGGATTTAATTTAATTTCTACTGTTGTTGCGTTTATTGTGAAGTTGGTTGATTGGAATATACGTGTTGACAAATTGTATTTTTTAATCGTGTACCAACTAGTGGTATTGCCTTGTAGCGTTTATCGGAGTTCAATGATAGTCTTTAACCAATCGAACTTGAGTGATCGGGTGAGATAGGATAGATTCTACCTAGAGTGTCGGGAAGCCATTTCATTGATTTACCTTGCCTTGTAGGTTTAGGGGATCATAGAGGGTGGAGAAGAATTGTGTGAGTCGGTCTCGTGTCGAACCAAAACCGTAACGGCAACATTTTTATTATAAAGTCTTTATTAGTTTTAATTTCGCTATTTCATTATTTGCATTTAGTCTATTTAGTTTCATTAATCAATTGCCAGTTTCATTTCCGCTACTCAAAAATATATTAGGTTGTTAGTCTTGCTCCCTGTGGATTCGACCCTGCTTACCGCTAACTACGGTATTTAAGTTTAATTTTGTCACTGTGACGACTGGTTCAACAATAACTGATATATTATTCCATGTTTTCAGCCATGTTGTGGGACCGTGCCACCCTTTAAGGAAGGACCCGGATTTGGATTATGATGTTGATAGTGATGAAGAATGGGAAGAGGTAATGACAGTTTCTCTATCTAAACTTCAAAGAAAAACCTATAATTAATTAGTGGCATCCAAATGGCATTTTCATGTTGGATTATGATGTTGAATCCCTAACCTCCCTGTTGAAACTTAAGGTTCTAACCACACAACCAAATCTTTTGGTTTTGTGGACCTTTACATAATATAGGAATGGTAGCAGTACTTGTTTATTTACTTTTTATAACACTACATGCTTATTTTCAAGCCAATATACACTAATTTTGGGTTTACCAAACAAAATGAAAATATATCACATGACATGATTCACATAAAAACTGGATAAATTGCTTGAAAATAAGTAGCAATTATTAAAGAGAGTAAGCAAGTGTTTTAGCATTTTGTTTACATCATATTTAAGTTTGTAAATGAATTCACTTTGGGAAAATCTTTAGATTGGTTACCAATCATAAGCACATGCTAAACTCAAAATAAATAGCAAACTGTTGTCCAGTTAGAATTTTGGACACAAAGCATAGAAGAATTTTCTGGGTTTGTCACTATGGACCTAGTGATCATGCAATGAAAGTATGTTTTGGATGCTCACATGGGGCCACACTATTAGGAGTTTAGATACCAAAATTTACCCATCCATACTCCAAAACATCTGCAGAAGTACATTTTATTTATCTTCTTTGTCTTTACCATGTAGGGTGTACAAGTTGACAGGATGGAAATCGATTGCTCCGTTGAGGAGGCTAAAAGTTCTCCTAGCTGTATATACATATCCCAATCAGCATATCAATCTAAAGGATAATAAAAAGTTATTATTTAACAAAAATATCATGTAAAAAAACAAAAATGTCGTTGTCTTATCTGATTATTAATAAAATAAGTGAAATAATAATTAGGTATATTAATACAAAAAATCCTAAAAATTCACT
This sequence comes from Pistacia integerrima, assembly GCA_026225825.1. NCBI lineage: Eukaryota > Viridiplantae > Streptophyta > Magnoliopsida > Sapindales > Anacardiaceae > Pistacia > Pistacia integerrima. The sequence continues at coordinate 960,317 of CM047748.1, forward strand.
TGAAAGAGGACTTGGGATCTGTATTAATTTTTAACTGATGACATAAAACGAGAAAAGTGGTGCTGCCACATCACACCTTGTACAAACTCTCTTTGCTAAAAAAAAAAATACACTTTTGAATTTAATTACTTTAAAGTCTATAATTCCCGTGTGTAACTAGGTGTGCATACGAGCCGAGCCGAGCCGAGTAATGACTGGCTCGAGCTCGGCTCGATGAGAAATGGTGGGAGCTCGAGCTCGAGTGAGCTCGAGCTTGGCTCGCCAATTTAATTACATGGCTCGAGCTCGACTCGGCTCGACTCGTCAAGTTCCTAGCCGAGCCGAGCCGAGCCGAGCTCGAGCTCGAGCCAAGCTCGTCTACAGCTTTTCCCTAGCAAAACAAATGATTCAACGTCTGCTTCTTCTTCTTTCATTTTCCCAAAACTACCTCTTCTCATCAATGTGAATTACCACTCCAATTTACACCTTCTTCTTCCACAAATCTTTTTCATTCTCTCTCTCTTCAAACCCAGCTTCAACCATTGCAATTATTTTCATTTTTTGTGTAAAATGAACACATTTGTCTCTCATCAACTCAACAACTCATCTGGGTTTTTCTCAAAACACATTTTAGATAGGTAGATTTCTTTAATCAGCAAATCAAAATGAACAAAATCAGTCATTGACGGTAAGGGAATCAAAGGTTATTCTGTTAGTGGAACTCGCTTACCTCATGGCAACGACGTGGTGCATACCTTGCCTGAAACTTTTTATGTGGTGGATTTTTGAACCTTTTAATTCTAGACCTGATCAAATTCTTTAGTTTTCTTCATCGCATATGATTGATCTTTATGAAAAAGAAAAACCTTGTGGAGCGTATGAAACAAGATATGTTTAAGAGAAATTGGACCCAAATCAACCTGGGAGTTTACTTTGAAAACAACTGCAGCTTTGAAGATCAAAGAAAAAAAAGTTATTTTCCACTGAACGATAAAAGTTTTTTTCATCTAGGACTCAAAGTCATTCTCCAAGTATTATTCAGATTCTTTAGTTTTTCTGAACGTGTTACACAATTCGATTCCAATTTCCAAGTATTATTCAGATTTTTCTGTAGTAGATGCCCTCCGAAAGCTGATGATTCAAGTGGGTTCCGTAATATAAAATTCTAGATATACAAATACATATAATATATTGTATTCCAACGACTTCAGAACATCTCTAAGGCTGCTATATGCCTATACCATAAACCAGATTAGTCTAAAATTCTTAAAATAATTGTCATTTAAAACGAGTTTAATATATTAATGTATAAGTGGTATATATATTCGGACGCATATGGGTCCAGATATATATATAAAAATTGGGAATATATAATATTGTTATTGGAGGAAAGTTACAAGAAGAAAGGAATGACTAATGTAATTATCAAAGCCACTGCATTTTAGAGAGGCCAATGGACAAATACTAGAAAACAAAAACTGATTGCATGTGGAGGAAATTGTCAGCGGCATTAATGAAAACAAATCACGAGTAGAGTGTAGAGAACCCTCAAGAATGCATGCTTTACTGATATATAATGAATAAAAACAGTCCAGATCATCACGAGCAGAGTGTAGAGAAGGGATGGGGAAGAACGTATTCAGTGCTCCACTGTGATAAAACAGGAGAAGGGTAGAGTTTTCAATTTCTGATAAACAAGAGAAGGATTGACTGTGCAAAAATGGGTAAACAAATCATATGATAGCACCATCAACTTAGGAAAAAAATAAAAAATATAAACCAAAGTGCAATCCAGACAACATTTACTAATAATTAATTCTTCACTCTAGCTTCTCCAGTTCCCCCATTCTCTCAATGAACACAAAGCATGAAAAGTGATGCCCGTTAATGTAACCAGTCAAGCCTCTAGGCATCAAACAGAGACCAATGATTGGATCCTGTCATCACCTAGGGTGGTGAAATTTTAGAAAAGGGGAGAGGCTACCCAAACTGTTTCAATATATCACCAGTTCATGGAAAGGGGCTAAAAGGGACTACAAAGCACCAATACTAGTGGCTCCAAAATAGCTAGAATGGTTGACAAGTTCAGTACCAAAAACACCAATAAGTAAGTAAAGATCCAAGAAGGAAAAAAAAAACACATAGAAAAAGAAATTATTGAAACAAGAAATATTCCCAGTAGATGTGAAAAGCAAGGATACAATTATACATAACAATTCATCAAAATGCTCACAAACAAAGTCTTTTAAGATACATTTGAATTTGCCTCCATGCTCGAATTTCCCCAGCTTTCCACGCTTGAACTTGCCACCATAATGCTGCCCGCCATACCCAAAATTTCCCCAGATATATGGATTAGTGCAAACTAGCAAAATTTAATCAAACTAATTTCTCATAAAAAGTTCAACATTTACTATCACTAACCTGTCAAGATTCCACCAAAACTTGATAGGATCGGAAGCTAAAACTCTATATTTGTCTTCTGTTTCTAAACAGCAAAAAGGAAAATATATTGTTTTAGTTTCAATAATGTTAATATATGACCAAATTAATCCATAATTTTAATAAAATAGACTATAGAAGTATGAAACTTACTTTGTAACTTTTCTTGACTCCATAGAGATTGCGACACCAATCACCACCACGGAGTAGCATTTGCACGGTATCGGGAGACAACGATGATCAATAAGTGTCAATAACTCGACTCCCCGCACTGAAAGTTGCCTCTGAAGCGACCGTGGTGATTGGAATAGCAAGTATTTCACGAGCCATCTTAGATAGAATGCGGTAGTTCGTTTGATTTACCTTCCACCACTGTAACGCATCAAATGAGGTATCATCCTCGTCCCATAACAAACATTTCTCCTCTAGATAACGATATAACTCAGATTTCTCATGTTGCATCGTTTCAGTTGTCCTAACAAATTGACAGAACCGTGAACTAGAACGTTTAGGGCGTTGTACGTTGTCCCGTTGAACTTGACTGATTTGCACAGGTGGTTCACTGTTTACAGATTGAGTTTCCGCTGCATATTCCTCATAAATCTCATACAAGACAGCTTGCACTTCATCCATTTTGGCTTGTGCTTCTTCATTAGGATACATTTGTGGGTAGGCAAATTCCAACATCCTCATTTTCATCCTCGGATCCAATACAGTTGCAATTGCCATTACGAAATTGCATTCCCCCCAATACTTGTCAAACTTTTCTTTCATCTTTCCCACCATTGACCGAATGAAATCATCATCATCAGAACACTTTTCATCTAGCAACTCTTTTATGTCAACAATTTCTTGCAAAAATAAGTTAGAAGTGGGGTACTCACTCCCCGATATGACATTAGTTGCCGAGTTGAATGCTTCCAAAATCTCGCACACTTTCTTTAGGTTTTCCCACTCTTCATCACTTGGGGCAAAGGTAAAGTTATTATCCAACTGAACTAACATTGGAAACACATCTCTGTAATTAATTGCAAGTTTCAACATCTGATAAGTAGAATTCCACCTCGTTTTGCAATCAAGTATGAGTTTTCGTTTGGGCAACTGCAACATTTGAACAATCTCTATAAACATAATTGCTCTAGTCTCTGATTGCTTGACATACAAAATACAGTCACGTATGTCTTGAATGATGAGCTTAATCTGGGAAAGCCCATCCTGAACCATGAGATTCAATATGTGTGCCGCGCACCGCACATGAAACAACTTCCCACCATATAGTAGCTTCTTGTTTCTTCCCAAATTGTCCTTCAAAATCTTGATTGCCGTGTCATTACTTGAAGCATTGTCAACCAAGATACTGAACACCTTGTTCTCAATTCCCCATTCAATTAAACACTTATGAATAGCAGCAGCAATCTCAACACCAGGTCGAGGAGCCGGTATATGAACAAAATTGAGCACACGCTTCTGCAACTTTCAATCATTATCAATAAAATGTCCAGTGACAACCATGTACTCAAGCTTCTGATTAGAAGAATTCCATAGATCAGTTGTCAAACTAATCTTGGTAATACTCTTAAGCAAAATAACCAACTTCTTCTTTTGTATCTCATACACAGTCATACAATGTTTTTTTAAAGCAGTACGCGATATATTCTCCCATAGTGGCATACCACATCTTTGCATCATGTTAAAACCCTCCTCCTCCACAACTGTAAATGGATGCTCATGCATGAGCACCCAGTTTGCAGCTAGTTCCCGCATCAAATTCATATCAAACTTGGCATCTGAAAATGCAAGTGCAGATCGCATTGAGATATCATCCGTTGAACTGGGTGGCCGAAAAAACAACTGTGTTTGCATCTGACTACCTATTCGCTTCAAACATGATTTCAAATGTCTTGCAAACTGAGTTGTGCTCTTGGTCTCCGTTATTGCAACCTTTGCCTTACAATGAATACACTCTCCTTTTGTAGAACCATCTAGTAGAACTACCTCTTTAAATTCATTCCAAACCGGTGATGTCTTTGGTCGTTTTTTCCTCTGAAAAGGATTAACTTGCTCCTCCTCAGTACGAGGGGTAGAAGCATCAACACCATCACCGGGTGTGCCTGTGGGTGTCGCATCGTCATCAGACCAGGTTTCAAAGATATCTTCTTCTGGTTGCATTTGTGAAGTGGAAGGGTATGTTGGATTGGGGGTGAATGACAGATGCTCCATTGGAATAAACAAATCCCTCTACAAAGAGAATATGTAGTTAAAATGCAAAATCAAGTAACTTTGACTTGTTAACTTTTAATACAATAGATGAATAGAATAACATGGTTACTAATTCAACACATCGTTTTAGCTTTTAATACAATAGATGAATAGAAAATTTTCTCATGGTTTTGTTCAAAAGCACTGCCCACCTATCTTAATGAGAACGTAGATCATTCACCTTTGACCCTAGCTGCCTTGCTTTGGAATTTACCTCATATTGAAATATTTAAGCTAAATTTTATCAGGAAAAATATATTTATATATATTTACATTACATGCATCACATATCTATGCGTCTAAGCAACTTAAAATAATTAGTAATGTTGATTATTTACATTACATGCATCGCATATCGCTGCACTTAATCATGTTTTTGGCTCTTTTGGGACTATTCCAACAAATTAACATCACAGGTTTGCTCTCTTATTCTTTTTATTGCCTCTTTAGAAACTTTCATTCTCTTTCCCTTGCTCATGACAGAACAGTCCAAATATTTATTTTATTATGTTGATTTTCTTTTTCCAGACCCTGATGAAAGCAACTTTGTAGATTTCTAAAGTGGGGGATAATTTCTGTTCATTTCCATGGCATAGGGAACACAAAATAAAATTGTAGCATTTTGACTAACATCTATGATACGTGTAATCATTTGTGTTTATTTAATTCTTTCAGACAAGCCATTATGATCCCAGACAGTTTATCACCATTCACCCCTGGCCTTTGCAGCTTTGCACTGAGACATTTATCTGAAATTTTTATTTTCTGTCATAACCAGATTTCTTCATAAACAGAGGATTCAGTTCTCAAACACGACAAGTAGCTCCATATATTTTATCAACACTAACCTCATGCACATACATTACTCATTTCCCAAATCTATTATGAAAGTAATAATACGGAAACAATATTAGGTGATCTGTTCTGTAACTTGACAGCAAAAACAATTTTATTTTAGGCAGCAGCTGAACAAACATGTGATATTAGCAATAACTCTTCTCTTAGAGGCATTTCATCAAACAAATAACAACTTCTCTGCAAACTTCCAAAAATTAATGCAACCCATATCACCCATCTTCCAATTTCCAAATACGCAGCAAAGTCAACATAAACCCAGAAGAATTCGTAACTAAAGAGAGAGGAAAACAAAGAAATTAGTAATCAACTTAAACAAGTAGAATGAGACTCACGGCAAGAGACAACTTTGGGTGTCAAGAAGTAGGAAAATGTACCTTGTGGCAGCAGGGAAGTGAAGAAGGGAAGACGATGGTGGACGGTAGTAGCTGAAGCTGGTCGCTGGTCGGTAGTAGTTGAATGAAGGCTGGATGAAGGCTGGACAATGGTGGTCTCAGATCTTGCGCTGTGTTTTGGAGGTGAATAACTGAATGTCTGTTTTTGGCCGAAAGAATGACTTGATTTCAGATTGTAGGGCAAATATTAACACAGCTCGATCTCCTGCTCGAATGACGTCTCCTGCTCGTCGAACAGCTCGCGAATAGTTCGAGTCGAGCATGAAAAGCTCGACAGTTTTCACGAGCTTGACGTTGAGCTCGAACTCGAGAACTACTCGTTCTCCGACGAGTCGAGCCCGAGCTCGTCACTTCGAATCCGAGTAGCTCACGAGCTAGTCGGTTCGACTGCAGTCCTATGTGTAACGGGTGAATACAACAACACATGCAAAATTAAAAATTTTGATTCATTAATTAAATATATCATCCATCTCTTGGAAGTCCTGACTCGTTTCTGCTCCATAAGCAGCTTATCTTTTCGAGGATCTTAATGTTCTCCATCTTTTGTCCAAACATTTCGTCAGCTTCATTAAACATGTTTTTCATCTTTTGTCCAAGCATTTCACAAGCTTCATTAAACATGTTATTCATCATTTGTCCAAGCATTTCGTATGCTTCCCTGTTGTTTAATTGGACATATCATCAGAAATCATGATATGAAAGCCATTATTTGATATTTTTTGGGGTGAGAAATATTAAGCTTGATGTAAGCAGTAAAAAAGAGAGAGAAAATGAGTGTGGCCATTATAAAAGAAAAAGAGTACAAATTTGCTGGAAGAATTTTCGATTGCGAATGAGGATTCAATTGTAAAAAAACCACAAGCACTGGAATGTAGAGTTTAAAGGCCTCATTGAATTGCGCCAAACAAATGAAGTTTTGCTCCCTGCCCATGGAAATTCTCACCATATTTGTACGAATTTAAAAATGAATGTGAATCTAATGAAAAAGAAAAGTGAAAAGAGAGACTAAAAGCATTGGAGGAAGGCAGGGGGACGATGGAGGATTAGGTGGCATCTCTCTCGTTACTTCAAGGGACTGTAAGTGAAAAAAGAGAGATAAAACCTTTGGATAGAGGCAGGGTTTTGAGTTTCAAGAGAACGATGAAGGATTATGTGGGAGCCTGACAATTTTCTCGTTTCTTCCAGTGACCTTTATAGTAGTCCACAAGTTCACGCGCAAAGCGCTCAAACAAATTGTCACGAAATTCTGACATCCACCCGCAGAGAGTCGCTCGTTCAATATTTAAAAAATGGTGCACATGTACAAACTAAATATCATAGAGAATGAACTTAACCGACCACTCGGCCAGTTTAAATCACGCGCGCGGCGCGCCTATATCATATTAATTATTTACAGAATTAAGTCGCATTATTGCACAGAAAGCGCACAACAGTTTGACTTTATAAAAGAAACACTATGCAAATAGCTTATTTACAAGTTTTTTTTATTGTATAATTTTTTTTTTGACTTTATAAAAGAAACACTAAAAAAGTTTAATTAATTATTTCCACTGTACATGGAATTTGATTAATTACTACATATATTATTTACAAGTTTTTTTTATTCTATAAATTTTACTTGTTTAGAAATATGTATTTAATTAGAAGTAAGTAGTGCTTCGACACCAAAGATGCAAACAGCTTCAACAACAAAGAAGCAAACACCATTGACAACTATTTCAAAAGCTTGCAAACCAAAGAACCAATTCTCTGTGTCAAACATTTCAAAGTTTCCAACTACTAAGATGGGAAAACCACCTGCCAAAATGATTTGTGTGGTGCTAGGCGTCGAGATTAAGCAATAAAGTTGTTTGTAAGAACATGTGTTAGATATGGTGTTTGTTTTATGTTATGGAAACTTCTTTGGAAGTTGATTATTTTACCTTATAATTTGGTTTTGTTTAAGTCCCCTCAGCCTCGGTATTAGGTTAAGTTGATATTGCTATGTGTTAATAAATCTCTATTGATTTTATCTATTTCTCCAACATCGAAAGAGGTCTTCTTACTGCAAATTAAAGACATGCATGAAGAGATATTACTTTTGATCAAAACTCTTTGACCCCAAACCAATAGGTGAGAATTGAAAAAGCCCAAGGGGCCAAAAAAAAGGACAAGAAGGCCTAAATTTATTATAAACTTATTGCATATATTTTCACCCAAAGTTTGTACCTTTAATTTCATATATTCCAATTTACACCCCTAAATTAACACATTAAATTTCTTTTAACAATGAAAAGCTAAAATGGTTATTTACATGTCTCAAATTACTCACCCGTATTTCAATCCCAAAATTCAACGTTCGCATAAATCATCTCCACCCCTTTTTCACCATCGGGCGTTTGGAGTTGATTCCGATAGATTTTCGCACCAAAATCGATCGGAGTCATCACTTTCCAAGTGTTTTCCCCACCTTGATAGCCCTCGATTTGGTCAATTTTCGACAAAGCTCGCAACCTAGCTCCACCACACACGACAGCCATTTCTAACCTTTTCGACATGTACCCAGCATCACTGGCCTTCCCCGACACTACCATCTTCCTCCTCTCAACCCTCTCACCAAAACCCCTATCATATCTCATTCGTCTACTTTGTCCATCGCTGACCATCGATACCTTTTAGGCTACGACTTCTCAAGCCTTTTCATCACTCATTTCACCATCTATCGATTCTTCAATATCTGCTTTTCAAAACCCCCCACCAACCTAATCTTGTTAGTCTACCGGCCATCATCCATCTTTCTTAGTGATTTTGCATCTCAAAAGGTAAAAAAATAAATTTGAAATGATTTTTTAAATATTTACTTATATTATTAGAAGACTGGTTGAGATCCATTTAAATTGTTCTTTTTTTCTGATTGATTTTGGTAGAGTTCCATCGGATTGTTCTAGAAGCAAACTACCTGGGATCCACAGTCCAACATATCAAATTGCTTCCACCTGATTTTTTCGAAGCGCCATGGCCATGCCCATGCATTATCCAAAAACCCCAAAACATGCGCGCACTACGCACATGTGCTCACATTAGCCGCATTCCTCTCACAGAAAACAAAAGAAACGGAAATCCTTCAAGTTCAACACAATATATAATCGCCAGCGCTTTTTCTCTTTCTTCCGAGAATTTGAAATTAATTCTTCTGAATGGCCGTACAGAGGATAGATAGAGGAGATATCTGGAAGAATAACGCGCGGTTCTTTATCCTCCGCCGTTCAACGCTGGCTCCGTCTGTTCCGTGATTTCCGTCATGGTGCTCTCCCTTCGTCGTCTGCTTTCTATCGTAAACGAGGTCAGTCAGTCTCACCCTCGTATTGAGTTTGAATGTGTTTTTGTTCCTTACTTTGTAATCAGCTTTGAATAACTGCTTTCGGTAGTTAATTGCAGAAGCGCTTATAATGCGATCCAATCAATACGAAAATGCAATTTGCTTTAAAGAAGATATTATCGTAAAATGTAACATTATATATAAGTTGGAAGCTAGAACAATTCCTTTCTGTAGAGTGTGCCGTCATTGGTTTTCATGCTGTTTTTTAATTTTAATTTTTATGTTTGGTATTGGTGTGATTTATTGTGCTCATGAATCTTGGTCACGGTGAGTAAAGACTTAAATGTGGAAGAAGAATCTGTTCTTGTTCGAATGCTTCAGGCTGTGGCTGTACCCGTCATTGGAAATGGCTGTCGTGTTTATGAATGGCCTTAATCATGTTCAGGTGTGTGTAATTACACATAATAATCGTTCTTTACGCCTCTTCTTCCCATAGCATTTTGATTTTCACCTCTATTTTTGGTTGTGTGATATGACAGGTCTATGGTGTGGAAAAATTACATGATGCATTGTTACATAGACCCAAGAACAGGCCTCTTATAACGTTATGATGAATACATTTCATGTGAACTGCAAACGTGCATTTATTTGTTTACTTGAGCTGATAGGAGGATAAATTCCTTTCTTGTCAGATTAGCAACCATGTTGCTTCTGTGGATATCCATTTGTTATTGCTTCGCTTCTTCCTCCAGGTGTTCTTTTGGATGCTCAGAATCTGAGATGGACGCTTTGTGCACCTGATCGATGTTTTAAAAATCCTGTGACTATTGCATTCTTTCGGAGTGTCAAAAAGTGTTACCGTTTCTTGCGGCGAGGGGTTATATCAGAAGGTATTCTTTTAATAGCTCTTGCTCTACTGAACCAGGCCACATTTCTTATTGGAACTTGTTGGTTCACAGTCGGGGTATAACTGATGGATCAGCAGTATTTGTGACACGACCCGCTTTGACCCTCCCTACCCCATAAGCTCTGGGCGCACCTATGAGACTCGGGCGGCCGAGACATGCCGTGTGGAAATCTAAAAACCTGTATTCTGAATACCTTTTTCATAAAAACAGAATACTTTTTTCATAAAAACAGAATACCTTTTTCATAAAAACATTCGCTTGGATTCGTTTTGAAAGCATATATATATATATATATATATATATATATGAAAATTTGAAAGCTAACTGGTACGTTCATAAAATCTAAAAACAGATGGTATCAGATCTTCATATCTTTTATAATCAACACAGGAGATAAACATAGAGATAAAACATAATTTTGTAACGGGAACAGACATGACATTTTTTACACACATGATGAGTCGATGACGTGTGGCCCAACCTCGAGAGCAAACACTCCTTAGCAGAACTCTTCCTGTGAACCTGGGGAAAATGGTCTAAAAATGGGTGAGCTAAAATACTCATTGAGTGAGGGATTGGGGAGAGTTTGCAAAACATTCTTCAAACAATAGTCATGACATGCATTAGTTCTTATGAAATCCTGAAAACAACATGATTTTATGAACGTGTTATGAAAGTAACTAAATCATTCCTATATGCATGTATAACTCGTTTCTAATTGTTCTAAGTAATGTAACCTCATCATTTAAGCTGAAAACAAATTCTAAATTATAGCTCATCATTGAATGCTTAAAATTCTTTTTCTGGAAACTTAAAACATAACTGTAAATGCTTATGCTTCTGGGAATAATGTTTCCTGTAAGTCATGCTGCAAACATCCAAACCATCATTCAATGAACACTCATGATTCATAAAACAAAATCTGGTAACTAAATTTATAACTATTGTGATGATATAAAATTGAAAACCGCTTTTACGAAACTATGCGATAATCGATTTTGGAATTACAGAAACTTTATGTTGATAACTGAACTTTAAACAAAATACTGTAGCTTTTACTGATACTGAAAACTCTAAGCTGATATCTCATTTCGAAAATGTGTCTAATACTAAAAGCTCTGGTAATATTCTGAAAACCGATATTGAGACTATCGCTCATAGCTGATACTAAAAACTGAAGGTGATTTTGATCATTCTAAAACTGATTCTGATATTAATAACAGAAAACTCTCACCACAACTAGTATCCTCGGGGAAATCTGTCTTACCTGGTGGGCGTCCCGCACATAGGCAGAGCAAGGGATATACCTATCATACCCGGCAAGATCTATCATCGCGTGGGTAGAGCCACAAAAATTGTCATACCTGGCGGACTACTCATTGCCCAAGCAGAGCTCATAAAATCTGTCATACGCATGCGCAGAGCCAAAATCTGAAACTATCATACCCAGCGGAATCCTGCATCGCTCGGGCAGGGCCAAAAATCTATAACTCTGGAGAACGGGTACTTTGTAGGGTGGTTTGAAAACCACTTTTATTCTTATATATAGTCTAAAATACTTTTCTTCATGAAAAATGCATAGTTTGCTTGAAAAATATGATATTTATGCCCAAGGGGGAATATAGATTTATGAACATGCCTCAAAATTGACAATTCAACCCTTTCTCGTTTCTTATTTAGCATATTTATCAAAATCACTAAACTCTCATTTACTCATGCATCTCATGTTAATCTCAACTAACATATATAAGTCAAGAACATACCACATATGTGCTTATAAATCATGCATATATGCCATAATATTCAAAAATCACATCCAGGGGTGAAATTGAAAATTTCCAAACATGTTTCAAAACTGACAGTTTAACCCAGATTAAAAATTACTTCAACATCACATTACCATAGCATATGTCCAACACTAATCATAAGATATATATACCACATTTCATATAAAAGCAAATCATGCCAAAACGTATGAAATTCCATGCAAAATGGGGGTAGAATGCAAGTTTTAAAACATACTTTCAAAACTGACGAATGCTCCCCTTCTCTTTTTTTTTTTTTTTAACCAAGAACCCGTTTAACAATTTAACAGCCACCTCAACACTCCGCATTATTAAAAATCTGCACTAATCCTCCCTTTAATTGTGCATTTCCTCTCTTCCAGATTTTTCAACAAGACAAGACAATTAATGATAAAGACACATGCATGTTTTTGACAAAAGCACATTTAAAACTCACTTACTGCACACGTCAACATCCCTTCTCTAACTACTCACTTTCTTCCTTTTTACCAACCATTACATTCATCTCTACCCAGGTAAGACTACGTTTCCAAGCCTTTGACAAGCAAAGCTTACCCAAAACTCAACTCAGTTGACAACCTCTCAATAACCCAATACACTTTCCAGCCAAATTATCTTAACTCCCATCATTTTAAAACAGCATTCAATCTATTATCACAAAGACATTCCAGTCGATTACATGTAATCAAAGTATCCAGCCACCATCACAATTTATTGAAACAACCAAATGCATGCAAGTTCAAATAGCAAGCAAATTACATTCCATTTTAAAACTCAAATCATCCACTTTAAAATCTGTCCGAAAACATGCAGAGAAGGTAGATCAAGCAAGCTTCACATTTAGCTCAAACCTCATCAAAACACAACCATGGCATACCACAATTAACATGCAAGCATAGATCTGAAATATTTTTTAAGGAAAGTTTTCATTAAATCCACTCACCATTCAGCTCAACCAAACTTCCAGCAAGCTTCAAACATTTTTTTTTCCCCCCCTCCAATCCCGAGCTTAGATCTGGGTTAATCTTGCTCGGTTTTTGCTCTCCTCCACCGATTCCAGATCACTCTCACTCCTCTCGGCTGAACCTCACACTCTCTTCTCTTCTCTTTTTTTTTTTTTTTTTTTTTTTTTTTTTTTTCTTCTCTTTTCTTCCTCTCCGTGTTTCTTCTCTCCCAGTCTCCTTCTTCCTTCATCTGGGCGAAAATCAGCCATTTTATATTTTTAGTCTTTCTAGAATTATGCTTCTGCCCCTAGATTACAGATAATTCCGGTAAAACCCTGCCACATCAGCTTTTCCTTCCAAAAACCTCCAGATTTTGCCCCTTGTTACATTCAAACCCAGCAGCTTCCTTTTCTTGCAATTTCATTCCCAATAAACTTTTAAAAACTAACAGAAATCCCCTTCCATAAAAATAAAATCACAAAGAAGAGGTAATATATATTAGGATTAAAAAAAAAAGGGGGTTTCACAATTTGACTTGTTTTTTATCTTCCATTGTTACTTGAGCGTTATTAGTTATTACTTGGTAAATGTCCTGTGAATATTTCTTTTATTGTAATCTGCAAATATCTTCAGATTCAGTTTCTTCTGCTTGGATAATCTCATCTCAAATTTAGATTTGTAGCCCAGATGGGAAAATTGTACGGTCTTTGTTGGTTCGAGTTACCAATATTCTAGTATAAGCTTGCTTACATTAATAGATCTGCTTTCTCTAGTTATCTTTTCCATTTTGATGTGAATATATATTACACCTTGCTTCTTTCAGGGTATGGACATAGCTATTTCAGAGCTGAATGGTGGTGGGTGGGTTCACATCTTCCCAGAAGGCAGTCGTTCGGGAGATGGTAGGGAAACCATTGGGTCTTCCAAGAGAGGTGTTGGGAGGTAAGAATTTGTTGCGAGATGTGTTATTTTTATTATGTACTTGTCGAAGAGGAGGGTCCCAATGTTGTTTCATGTGCTTAACTTTATTCTTTTGCTAATGAGACATTTTGGAACTATTTAATTCTGCTCTCTGTTGTGTGATTTGCTCCACTTTTTCCTTGAGTGGATTATATTTGACAGTTGTATGTTATAATGTTAATGCTCAATAGGTTAGTCCTAGATGCTGACAACGTACCAATGGTTGTCCCATTTGTGCATACTGGGATGCAGGAAGTCATGCCTATCGGTGCTAACTTTCCAAGGATTGCCAAGACAGTAAGTAGTCCAAGTATTCTTCTTGCTGTTGCATAGAAAGTTCTCTAACTCCATTTTAGTTAATTGCTGCAATAGATGTTCACATTTGGTGGATTGAAATAAAAGTCTCTGTTTTTTCAATCTTATTTATTCAACGTGCTGAAAAAAGAAAAAGAAAAGGATGGTAATTGATTTTTGATTGTATGGTCACCAAATTCATTTTCTGCTCTTTATCAACCCTCCCTCTCTTTCTGAAGGTCGAGAAACACTACAGTTGCCTTTATGTAGGAAGTAGTTTGATACCATTGTACCATGTGGCTTGTAAATTAATAATGGTGATGCTGATACTTTGCTGAGGATCACTGTTATTCAATAGTCTAACCTTTTATTGACCTTTTCCAGGCCCACTTTCTGAATCATTCTTCTGCCCTATATTTTTATGTCTAATTTTATAACTTCTAAATTATTTCATACGCCCAAATTTTGTAGGTAACTGTACTTATCTGTGACCGATCGAGTTTGATGATTTGCTCAATGAGGAACAAGTAGAAAATGTATCAAGAGGAAAGCTTTACGATGCTGTAGCTTCAAGGATTGGTCATCGACTGCAACAGTTAAAAGTCCAACTGTCCAAGTCGACAGACTAGCTCTTGAGCAACCAACTGCCGAACGTGCAGCTGAGATCCTGCAAAAGTTTGACTGGGAACCATTCGGCATCCGGAATCACGCATTAATATTTATTTATATTCTTATGATCAGTGTTATGAAAATGGGACCGTTTGATTGGGAACCGGCGTCATCTTCAGTCTGGTTTCTCCTAAAAACTGGTATTTTTAATCAAACCGGATAGAGTAGCGGTTGGACCATCGAATAGTGTCGAATCGTGGCCCAATTGCGAGTCAATCTCGTGGGATTCCGGCATCATTCAAGGGAGATAACACCACCATAAGACTTGATGGCATCTCTATGACAAAACCCATCTATTTTCAATGGCCGCCATCTAGTCTTTCGTCACTTGCCATCCACCTATCGTTCACACAACCGTCGGCCTTCCTTCTTGATTCCAGCAAATTCTGACGCCATTAGAACTCTCTAATACCACCATAACATTCGTTATCACCTCTACATAAAAAACCCCATCATTTCAAACTTCGATTGACCGTCGATCACCATCCACCTATTGTTCATGCCACCATCGATCTTTCTTCCTGATTCTGGCAAATTTCGACGCCGATAGAACTCCTTGACACCACTATAAGATTCGTCGGCACCTATACATCGAAAGACCCATGATTCCAAAATTCGATTGGTTGTCAATCGTCACTGCCACCACCACTCACCAGTCTCTTCACGCAACAATAGGGATGGGCATAAAGCCCAGCCCCACGGGGACCTGTCCCGAACGGGGCAGATTTCCCCAAATTTTTTGGGCTTTAGGCCTAGATCGAGCCCAAGATTGACCCCCGGAATTCGGGGACGGGTCGAGGCTGGGATAGGTTTGTCCCGCCCCGCCTCGCCCCGTCCCCAACCCATATTTTATATATATACAGTAAAACCTCTCTATAGTCATAATGGTGGGACTAACTAATTTTATTACTATAAAGAAGTTATAACTTAATAGATGTATAGTTACAAAAATTTCTTATTTTATAATTCATGTTTTTGTAGTACAATATTAGGATTTCAATTAATGTTTTAACAGTATTAGGATTTCAATTCAGCACTTCAATTGCTTACTTTTGAAACTGATAGAAGATTTTGTCTTGGAACCAATAAAGATAAGTGTTCTTGATGAAATTGTAAATGCAATTGTTGCATGGTCAAAATAATTTGAAGTCATAGACAATTGCCAATTATTTTAAGCATTACAAAATCAGGACCCTCGATGTCAATTAATTGTAAGTTACAAATAAAGTGGATAAAGAGAATCAAAGAATCATAGTAGAATGGAGTGATCAGATTTGACAACTTCACTACACTAATCGAATAGATATTAATGTCTTCCTCAATTATCCAAATGGGCAACAAATTATGTATACTTTAACTGAAAAAGAAATCATTGTTACAATTAGATAAGAAGAGAAAGGAAATAATCGTGAGAATGATAGTAGGGAACTACAAAAAGTTTCGTGTCAATAAGCTCTAAACATGTTTAAGAAGCTAAAAATATTTTGGTTTCAACAAGAAGATGTCCATGCTAGCGAGTGATGTACTTGCAAGTTAAGAGATGTGGTAATAACTCTAAACCATAAATCATTCATCCAAACAACTTTAGATGAATATTTTAATTCATCTTAAACCTTTAATGTAAGGTAACATATTTTTTTTTTTTCAATATACAAATAATTATTATTATGTGGAGGCAACTTTCCTTAACACGGGAATTAAAAAAATTATAACTTATTACAATGTGGAGTTTATTCTTATTTATAACTATCCTAAATTGGGAATAAAAAATTTTCTGACTATATAGAGTTTATTCTTATATAGAGTATCACTATAGAGAGGTTTTACTATATATATATATTTTTTAATTTTAATAATTGAAAATCAATCATATATACCTATAATAATTTTAATATTTGAAAATCAATTTTACATTATACAATAACAAATTATAATTGTGTAAGTATTTTATGAAACTATATACAAATAAGTAATAAATAAAACTAGATTAAATATAATAAATCATTATAAATATTTGTAATATATATATATATATATATATATATATATATATATATATATATATATATATATATATATATATATATATATATATATTACAAATATTTATAAATGTTAATGCTATGAAACAAAAGTTATACATTCGATATTATATATTATAAATTAAATATGATATACATTTAACATTATACATTATATATGGTATACATTTGACATTATACATTATACATTGTATATTATATATGATATATACTATATAAGTATAACGTATATAATGTATATATGTTGTACATTATAATTTATACATAATATGCTATTATCTATAATCTTACGTTATATTGTGAATTGTGATAGCTATTTATTTAGAATTTATTATCATATATATGTTAGTTATTTATCTAAAATTTATTATAATATATATGTATAATGTATCATATATAATACATTATATATTAAAGAGACATTATATATGTATACTTATTACTTAATATAATAATACATAATATTATACTGTTAATATGCTATTATCTATAATCTATACATAATATGCCTTCGTTATATTGTGAATTGTGATAGCTATTTATTTAGAATTTATTATAATATATATGTTAGTTATTTATTTAAAATTTATTATAATATATATGTATAATGTATCATATATAATACATTATATATTAAAGAGACATTATATATGTATACTTATTACTTAATACAATAATATATAATATTATACTGTTAATATATAATATATTTATATATATGTATAATGTATTATAATTATCATTTTGATATTTGAATTCATTACAATCATTAATTTCTTTCAGTATTTTGATATTTGTAATATATTATCAATTTAGTATGATGGTTTTTATATTTAATATGTACATTACTGATTTAATTTCTTTTTTGATTATATATATATATATATATATATATATATTGTTGGTATATATAACTTGGAGAAAAAGATAATAAAATTAAGGATACAAAAATACAAAAAAAAACTCCAAAATGGGGAATTCGGGGATTGTTTGGGGAACAGGATTTTTTCTGGGATTCCCCAAACAGGCTTCGGGCCAGGATCAGGGAATCCACTTGGGCTTTCGGGCTAGGGCCGGAGACAGGGGTCCCCTGCCCATGCCCATCCCTACGCAACAAGTGTGTTTTGGATAGATTTCAAACCTTAAGGGAGTCATGCATAATTATTTAGGGGTGTTTTTGATGAATTTCAAACGTTTAAGGACTAAAATGTATTTTTTTAGCATAAGGTCCAACCGACCTATCCAACTGGTCAAACCAGGAACCGGACTCTTGAACAGGTCAAGGTCGGGTCCTATTTTCAAAACATTGCTTACGATTGGGTTATAAAGTTAAAGATTTGGTACACCCTTCATCCATACACCTACTTGTGGGTGTACTTTTACACACACATACACACACACACACACACACACACACACACACACACACATATATATATATATACATATATATATACCTTAACATTATTTGTGTGAAACTAAAATTCAGGCAAATTACTCCATTGTTCAATTCACTTAATGCAAGTGCATGTAACTTATTTGTGTGAGAGCTAACTAAGTTGTAGGTTTCGCAAAATATAAAACAAAAAAGAATTCATATTTAAGAAATTTAATTAAATGAAATTTAAAAATAAAGATATCTAAAAAAGCAAAATAATAAATATAAAAACAAAAATAAAATTGAAAAAATTTCCGTTGCCGAGAATCAAACGTTTGGACGACAACGTATCTTGTTCAGTTGATGAATTCGACTTAAAGAAGAGAGAGCGACAGCCAAAAATTTAAATTTAAATTTAAAGATCGGAAAGTGCTTAGCGAGAGTGGAGGACCAAAGAAAACATTAAAGAAGGGAGAGCAACACAGGGAGAGATCGAAAGCGACAGAGGTGGAGACCAAAGAACACTTCAAAGAAGGGAGAGCGACACAGGGAGAGACTGAAAGCGAGAGAGGTGGGGGACCAAAGAAAACTTTAAAGAAGGGAGAGCGACACAGGGAGAGACCGAAAGCGAGAGAGGTGGGGACCAGAGAAAACTTGAAGGGAGAGCGATAGGGATACCAAAGAAGAAGGAAGACCGACAGCCAACAGACTCTGTAAAGAAGGAAAAGCTACATGTAATTTTAATAAAATAACAATATCGCACCTTTCACCAGACTGTATTCTCCTTATAAAAGAAACATTCTCTTTAAAAATTTATTTCATTATTTTTGTTTTATTTGTCTCAGTTCCCTTAACGACTCTGCCATTTCTATCGCCTATATAATATGCCATCTGAGATAGAGTATATAGCATCTCTAGCATGTTTTCATTATGCTTCTTCTCATTTTCAAATACTTAGAATTGTTCAGTTTTTACTTAAAACTCTGCAATTTCCATAGCCCATATTAGAAGCCATCAGCAGGCATCCAACGCAAATCTGTCAGATGAGAAATTCAAGGTATCTATCTTGTTTGAGGACTCTACTGAAAATTTTGTGAATAAATTCTCTATTTTAGTTGAGAAGTTTGATGTTCATTTTTCACTTTTCTTTTATCTTTAGACCCAATTACAAACGTATGTTTGGTTTTACATGTACTCTGTTTAGGCATGAAACCATTTAGCTTGGGAGTTATTCTTACCTTTCCTCAATATAGCCATCTTCCGTCCTGTTGTTCAAGTTAATGCAATTTATAACCAATCGATTGTGCAGCCTATGTTTTATGATACTTGTTGGCGTTGTAATATGACGTGATAGCTAAGAGATAAAATAATTTATAATTCTAAAGCCATTTAATCCCTTAATATTGTGATGCAGGATCTCGGGAGGAAAGTTCCAGTTACTTGTACCAGTTTCTCATGCAAGAACACTACACAATTCAACCTTACAAGAGAAATGTGAGGTTGCGTTTGTTTTAGTATTTTGGATAAAATTTTTGAAAAAGTAAGAATTGAGTGGTTATTATGAGGTAAGATTTAAAAATTAACAAAAACACTCCCTAAATTTGTTAATTTCTAAACATCCTTGTAATAAAACATTAAAAATTAACAAAAACACCCCCACCCACCCATTAAATACCGGCAGATGGCCACCACCATCGGAGGGTGGCCAGAGTCATCGTATCGAAGCACGACCGACTGGATCTGGCCGGTCGTGCGTCAATATGACCTTTTCCAACTAGATCCATCGTAGATCTAACCGAAAAGGTCAAAACTACGGCTAGATCTGGCCATTGGCAGCTAGATTTACCGCCAGATCCACGTTTAGTTGTCAATGATAGCCAAAGATCTGGCCGGAAAAGGCTAGATCGATGCACTATCAGCCAGATCCAGTCGGTAGTGCACCGTTGTACTAGATTTTCACCACCTTCCGACGGTGGTGGCCGGAATCTGGCAAATACGGGTGGGTGGAGGTGTTTTTGTCAATTTCTAAACTTTTTTGGGGGTGTTTGTTAAATTAACAAACCTAAGGGGTTTAAAAGTAATTGAGTAAATAGAATAGGGAAACAAATGTATATTTTCAGAATGATAGGGATATGATAGTGCAAAAATACTAAAATAAACGCACCCAAAAGAATTTGGAGTTGGAATTGAAAAAGTTTTCATTGTCGGGAATCGAACCGCTGGACAACAACGGATCTTGTTCAGTTGATGAATTCAATGGTATAGGGTGCACTTGATTCATTATTCAGTTACTTTTTAGAATAATATTTTGAAAAAAGCAAAATTTGGTGGTTTTTATGATGTAGGATTTGGAAATTAATAAAAATACCCCCTAGGTTTTTTTATTTACTAAACACCCCTGTAATAAAATATTAAAAATTAGCAAAAACACCCCTATCCACCCATTAAATACCGACAGCCGGCCACCACCGCTGAAGGGTGGTCGGAGTCACCGTATCGACGCATGACCGATTGGATCTGGCAGGTTGTGCGCCGATATGACCTTTTTCGGCTAGATTCATAGTGGATCTGGTCGAAAAAGATCAGATCTACGGCTGGATCTGGCCATTGACAACCAAATCTAACCACATTTGGTCGTCAACAACTGGCTATGGCCAAAGATGCTCAGTATAGTGATTAATTATATAAAGCAATAGTATGAATGGCAATATAAGAAAAATTCAGCTTTATAGTTTAATCCGTTGTATTTAGTGAAATGCTACGAGTTTTTGAAGTTTAAGCTTTGGCGGGGTTTCAGTTTTGAACTTGACATATCTGAGGGGTTTGGGGAATTTCTGGGTTATCAAAAGGAGGGGAAAAAAGATAACATAGTTGTTTCGTTTTGTTTATGATGATGATTGTATCTTGGGCTATTTTTCTGATCGATTCTACTTGATATCTGAGGTTAGTTTGTTGTGTGTGGAGTGTAGCTTGCTGGCGCTTTTTTTTTTTGGTGCTTTTTGAGTGAGTTGGTAGTAGTTTGATGGTATCCTCGCAATAAAATCTGGGGCATTGGTTACTTTACCAGAGTTAAACCCATCTTCTCAACTCTTAGGAAAGAGCTTCGCTAAGAGTTACTAAGAAGTAAGATTTCTCCCCTTCAAAAGTTTAGTACCCCTCCATTTTAAACACATCTGTTATTTTTACCTATGCATCTTTTATTTTATAATTACGTTTTTGAACACACTAGCAGGACTGACTAAGATCGTCCTAACACCAAGGGTTAGACTTTGTGGTAAAAGCCCTTGGTTTCAACTGATAAGTCAAGGGTGCAAATCTCCTTGAATGTGCCTGATTGGGATGTTTAGAGCGTACAAATTTCCTAACTATTAAGGTTGTTGAGTCTTTTAGAAACCCAGATAAGAACTCGGTGGACATGTTGGAAAGGTCGAGGGATCTCTATGTATCAGAAAAAAAATAAAAAAATGATTAAGATCCTCTTGTAGTTCTAGATTTCTCATTAGGATTCCTGAGTTGTTGTGATTTTAGAGTTCTAATTTTTTTAAAGTTTGGACACCTACATTGCATCTTTAATGAAATTTAGCTCCATTGTTGCATTACAATTGTTACAGATGTAATCAGGTTTGTAGGTATATGTTTATGTGCATGCAGTTACATATAACTGACAGAGTTCTACTTAAGCAAAGTTGACTCTTCATCTATCTTCACTATTTGTCGCAAATTATGTGTATATAAATGAATTCAATTTTAGTGGTTTTAATAGGACGAAACAACTCTTATCTGGTTGTCACATGGAGAAGAAAAGACTGAAGTTATCTACAGTCTCAAGGATAATACCTGGACAGAGAACCGTGAGTTAATCACCTTTTTGAAGCTAAATGAAGATATATGTTCTGTTTCAGTTTACCTTCTTTTGTGCACTAAATTACCAAGATTTTTGTTACTTACATGGTAACATGTCAATAAACAGCCAATGCTTTACTGTATTTTGACAGGTTGTATTCAAAAGATATTTCCACCTTGTAAAAGATTACTTGTCATTTTCACTTTTATATAATAACGGTGAAAGATCTCTTGATCTGGTTAGTGCTACTAAACAATAATACTTTTAGTTATCGTTTCTTCTGCAACTTGATGATAAGTCGAAATTCAATGTTATCTCTTCATTGTTCCTATCCACATATCTGCAAGGACAAAGCTGAGACAAAGGTGTGGTTTGTAGGCCTTAAGGTAGTAACTGGAAGAAATTCTAATAAGCGTACCAGGAGTGACCTTTCTGAAGTGAGTTTTCATTTCAGCAAGAGTATTTTTATTCGTGTTGTAATTGGAAAGTTCTGTTTTTGTTTTGATTAATGTGGATGGAGGCAATGCTTCTAGTTTCCAACTCTTGAATTATAGAGATGCATAGCATGCACTTGGCACTAGGCTTGTTTATTTGTTTTTCCGCCAAAAAATTGTAAAATTGAACCCCAACATTAATTTCATATTCCGATAAATTTCTCTATTTATTTCTAAAAAATTTGAAAAAATAAAAATAAAAATTGGATGGCTTATTAAAATAACTGTAGAAGCAAGGTTGTATTGTAACCCTCTGATTGTTGCACTTAAACGTAATTTTTAGTAATATGATTGGCAGGCTGGATTCGTTATTCACTGCAATTGAGTCTACTTATACTAGATGCTATGCCATCGGCAAATTTAACCCTAAGGAGAGTATTAGCATCTTGGTCTTTTAGGACATGGAAATCGAGAGAGTTTCACATACCCAAAAGATATTCTATTTATCCTTTTATCAATATAAAATTGTGGAATATGAGCAATATATTCTTGTCCCTGTATTATTTGAAGATGTCTTTGTGGTGATATATAGTTTTGAAACATATGTTTCTATTTCACATAGCTAATGGTGATATCATTCAAAATGGATGGCCATTTGCTCCCTCTCTAGATTTAAGTAATAGTATTCGTGGTAGATCATCCGTTGATTCTTGTCATTCCTTTTCAAATTCTGCAAGTGTAGATGTGGCTTCAGAACATCCAAATATGCAACTAAGGACAAGTGGTGGAGATGGTTTCCGGATTAGTTTTTTAAGCACACCTAGCTGTTCAAGTGGAGGATCTGGTCCAGATGACATATAATCACTCGGGGATGTGTATGTATGGGATGAGGTTTGGTCTGATGGGGCTTCTTCTGATGATTCTCTTAGCTTGACAGCTACGAAGATTGTTGTGCTAATTCCTAAGCCCTTGGAATCAAATGTAGTTCTTGATGTTTAGCAGATTGTTTGTGGTGTGCGACATGTTGCTCTTGTAACAAGGCAAGGTGAGGTTTTCACTTGGGAGAGGACTCTGGTGGGAGACTTGGTCATGGAATTCAAAGGGACTTTAGTCGTCCTCGACTTGTGGACTTCCTGGCAGTTAATAAAGTGGATTTTGTTGCATGTGGTGAGCATCATTCATGTGCTATATCTATATCTGGTGATTTATTCACTTGGGGTGATGGTACCCATAATGTTGGACTTCTTGGTCATGGCACTGATGTTAGCCACTGGATACCCAAAAGAGTTTGTGGACCTTTAGAAGGACTACAAGTTTTATCTATTGCATGTGGAACATGGCATATAGCCTTGGCCATTGCTAGTGGAAAATTGTTTACGTTTGGAGATGGATCATTTGGTCTTTTAGGACATGGAAATCGAGAGAGTTTCACATACCCAAAAGAAGTCCAATCATTGAGTGGACTAAAAACTATCAAAGTTGCTTGTTGAGTATGGCATATTGCAGCTATTGTAGAGCTTACAGGGCATTCAGGTGCAAATATGTCGTCTAGAAAATTGTTCTCATGGGATGATGGTGACAAATACAGATTGGGGCATGGAAGCAAGGATACTTATCTACTTCCCACCTATGTTTCATCCCTTATTGACTACAGTTTCCACCAACCCTCACTACATCAGGCAATGTCTTTATCATGGGTAGTACTGCATATGGTAAGCTAGGCAATCCAAATTCTGATGGAAAACTGCCTTGTCGGGTACAAGATAAATTGGTTGGTGACTTTGCTAAAGAAATCTTTTGTGGGACATCATGTTGCTGTTCTAACATGGAGAAGTGAAGTATTGACTTGGGGAAGAGGTGCGAATGGAAGATTGGGACATGGGGACATAGATGATCAAAAAACTCTAACAGTAATCGACGCACTGAAAGATAGAAAAGTTTACAAGAGATGGGAGCCGAATACAGGCTGTCCCGTAACGTATATGATATACAAGGTAAGTCTAAACATGGAAAGTCAAAGTTTACAAGAATAGCAGAGTGCACAATATATTGCAAGTCCATAAATCACGTTCGGTTGATTTTAAGTCAACGCTGTCAAGATCATTTAGGTTGGTTTCCTTAATAATCTGGAACACTTGTAGAAAGAAAGTATAGAGCAATTTGAACCTGGTGTTTATATCACTTTTGTTCAACGTCAAGATGGTTCTGCAGTCTTCACACGATTCAGATTCAGATTCAGGTATTCAAGTAAATGGTTTACCAAATTGAAAATCAATAATCCACCTGCAAATACATGCATGGATCAACATAAGCCTGCTATTTATTTCAGTGGCAATCTTATCTATAGTTGGACCTCACTTTGGTGAAAAAAATCAAATAAGATTTGAGACTGTCATCTCTTCTGGAGGCAATAGTTGTTATCACAATCACCTTACCCAGCCTTGTCATTTCTTGGTTACATTGTGCAGTAGTTCTAAACTTGATTGTATTTCATTTAACATATTTTCTTAAACTTCTATGCAGTAAACGAAGATTCAACTCCCAACAAGGTGGAGTAGAAACAAAGATAGTGTGCTTAAGAGGTACAATCAGTCGAGCAGTAAGGCAACTGCTTCAACTGCATCATCCTCTAATCCAACACCCCGAGTGTGGCGCCCTCTAATCCAAGACCTACCGAGGGATACGTGAAAATGCATCACCATCTTCTTCTCAACCTTAGTTTACAATTTAGTCTCTTGCTATCTAATGTAGGAAGTTGGTAAGTAGGATCAAGCAGTCGCTCTCCATCGGCATAGTATTCGTGATCAACTACTCGCAAATGCATCTGTATTAATATTGAGAAATGATGATGTTATCACAAAATAACTAAAATTGGTATAGAAGATTCTAACTTCACGTAATCAATAGAGACGAAAAAAGGGGTGAAGAAACTTCACATTCCCGGGGGAGAGGGACTTGTAGTAGTAGAAATTCTATACCTGTAATTCTTTCAATTTGTTTCATTAATTCTTATCTTTGTTCTGTAATCTGCTACTCAACCTTGGTAGGTGTACATTAGATAAACTTGTTAGGACATACGATAATTTGGCATTCTTTTAATAAATAGTTTATCTTCTTGAAATTTATATATAAAATTCATTGCCACAAGAAAAGAGTTTTCTATGAAGGAAATTAAGAGTTTCTTTTAATAGTTTCACTTTGCATATATTAGTATTTTTAATAATATATAAGGTGAAAATTGAAGAACTTGTTGCAGAGAAGAAACGATAGAGTATGCTAAGGATAAGTAAAATGAAGTAGCAAGAGAATTGAATATAGTAGACTGCTTTTCTTCTTAATTTCATACTATTTTATGCATATCATTCATATAATCTTTGAATATTTAGTGCCATTTATGTTTAGACCAAGCAACCATATACGTAACTATTGTATAAGTCCAGTCATGTTAAATCTCAAGTAATATATCCATATAATCATTTATTTACTATTATTAATTCCCGTTTATTCTTTATTAATTAGTTTAACGATACATGATACAATGAGAATTGATTGATGCGTGAGTATTAATACATTCACCATCCTTAAGCTTTGGTGCACATATATATGCTCGGTCTTTTAAGAGTAAATCAACTACCTCGACTTCTAATTAATTAGACGGCAGATAGAGTAGCTTAACATTTTCGTGCCATGGGTTAGACAAATTAAGGCATTTACGTAGACTATACTCATTTTGAATA
Source organism: Pistacia integerrima (assembly GCA_026225825.1). Taxonomy (NCBI): domain Eukaryota; kingdom Viridiplantae; phylum Streptophyta; class Magnoliopsida; order Sapindales; family Anacardiaceae; genus Pistacia; species Pistacia integerrima. Next base: position 986,560 of record CM047748.1, read on the forward strand.
TCTAATTAAAAATCCAATATTCATCAAACATTTATGCCATTTCCCATCACATGCCTTATACAACAACAAAATTAATTGTACGCACATGCTTATACAGAAAATATGTTGGAGCATGTGGGGCTCAAAGAAAAAAGTGCAAGTTTGGAAAGCCCAGATTTGCTATTGTGGGGTGTCAAAACCCTAGGAATACACAAGTTTGAGATAAGTGAATCATAAGTTAATCAATTAGTTGAGAGATTAAGTCTAGAAGGTGAGAAAACTTGATCACTACATTCTTGTTCGTTCTCTTGTCGTGTTTAGTAATGCATGGCAATGTTACAAAAGGAGAAGTACCTTTTATATGAATAGGCTTTTGTAACCACGTACAAGAAAGGAAATGTCTCTGTTTTATATCAATGGAAAGAAAGTCGAACACATATAAACCCATTTTAATACTTTAAATTGAGTTTCAAATTTAATAATATAATTAAGCTCAAGCGTTTGAAAACCGGGGGCAATCAAACGCAGAGCTGCGAGCATGCATGATGACTTATGGTATATATATTTATGTTAGTCGTGCTTAATTAATTGTGCCCATGATTATTTTAGTTTATTAAAATTGTGTTTGAAACTTTTAAGTACGAAGTATGGGTTTGAGAGGAGGAAGAATAGAAATTGAGAAAAAGGGGCCACGAAATAAAAATGTGATGTTGGCATAATTTCCTTGAAAACGATCAAAAACTGAAAAACGTGCATAACAGAATGGAAGGTGGATTTCAAACATGCTATTGCCACCTTCATATATAGGAGTTGCATTAGGTAATATCATCTTACAACCCACATAAAATTGAAGTGGAAATATTATTAGAGACTCCCGCTTTGCTCATCTGAAAACTCTTTACGGACGGTTCATCTGATGCCTTGTGCAGTTAAATCTAGTGTCAACAGATGGGGTTTAAAACTGTTAAATTCTAAAGTCTCGAGAAAGAGAGCGAGAGAGAGACCACTCCATAGTCCACACTCCACATTAAAGTTCTGAGCTTTAATAAAACTGTACTACCACAATTTATGTTTGATTATCTTCAGAGATCACTTCAATACCAAATCAATTATTATCACATCATCAATCTTGTTGGTTAGAAGGGTCACCATTCTTTCGGAACGAGAGTTAAAGAGGGTCGGATCACCTTGAATTCTGGGTGCAAAACTGTTTATTTAAAGAGATAAAATTACTGTCTTTATTAATACTAATAGTTAAAACTTGGTCGTGGGTTCAAGTCTTTTCAAGAGCATGATGCTTCCGGTTGGTTAGAGTTTTTTTTGTATGATCAAAGCTATTTAAACCAGTTTAGGTATAATTCAACTAGTTTTTTAAAATCTTAGAACTATCGGTAGAGTAAGAGTTCTAATTACTAAATTTTGGATGATTCTCTTACTCTTTTAGTTCATGTTAGATATTTTTATATTCTTTTACCTTCGAATCCTTTGGGAAGAGGGTGCTTAGAGGGGATTGGTTTGCTATGGCTAGAGATTAACATCCAATCCAGAAAGCCTAATAATTGTACTGTTTAGTGTGGGGTAAGCGTCCGATCCTGACAAATACATTACTGACACTCACTCTATACAATACTATATATTTTAACATTCCAAGATAACATTATCTCATGTGAACCAATAATAAAAGCACGTGACTGGTTCAGTGGTTCACATGTGAAACTACCTAAATACCTTCTTGAAGGGTGATAGGGTAATTGTGGGGCTGACAAGCTTGGGTCCCCAGTCCTTATTATGTAGAACAGCTAGCCCTTGCTGGGTGGACATGGTGCAGGAGGAAGCCAGGAACAGGACACAGATAAGATGGTAGTTGGCTGGTGGGAACCAAAGTTTTGGGTAATTGACCTGACCTGATAATGAGCCTCATGAACCCAAATTAGGTTGGATTGGTCTACCAAACCTATAAAAATTACAGGTCCAATCAATCTCCTAACAAACTTTAATTTATTTCAATAATGCATCACCCCCACCAGCTGAAAACAGGGCACCAAGGTATCATTTCATAGCCTAAAAATGTTTACGTGATTGGTGTTAATGGTGTGGTCAATGAAATTCAACATTCAAAATCAACCCCATTTCAAGTCTCTCTCCCTAACTCTGTAAGCTTAATTATCATAAAAAAGGCAACCTGCAGGCAACTGATATGTATGGAGGGATGAGTGACAAGAGAGATAGAATAGTATTACTTTGGGGAGAAAGGGAATCCCGAGGAATTTAAAGATCTGACATGAAAAAAAATGGAGAAGAAATACTTTGACCTGTAAAGAAAAAATCCAACAGGATTCGGATTCAAATCCTGAGATAAAAATAAGAAGAATAGAATAGTAGCAGATTCTCTCTTCTTTTTTTTTTTTTTTTAAACACTTTTTGACACTGTTGGAGAACTGCACAAACTCACTTTTGTTTTGTCCCCTCTTCTTTCAATTCATACTCATTATACAAAGAAACAAGCTTTCACCTCAACTTTAGACATTCCAATCTAGTCTCTTTTCACTTTTTCTGCTAACTTGTTTACCAAATATTCTTTTCCTTCACCATATTCCCTCATCCTGTAAAGAAGCACCGAACTCCACCGTGAACCCGCAGCCCCCACCACTTAACCAAACCAACACAAGAAATCAATCCCTTACCCAATACAACCCCCAATCAGGAGGAAATCGTGGAAAAACCAGCAAATTCGAGGTGGTATGTGGAGGGAGACCGGCTGGTTTTTGTAGCATCACGGAAAGTTCGAATATTGAAAGGGAAGGTGTATTCACCGTTGAAATTCCGGTGAGTGTTCGATATGCTTTCGGGTGAAACTTTTTTATAAGTGTTTGAATTGAGTTGTTCATATGTCCTCGGTTGCTTCCATTTCCAATTTGGCTGTCAATTTAATTTAGAAAATGATCAATTCGGAATCTATTAGAGATTAGGAGAGCGAATTTGTTCTTTTATAGTTAAAATTGAAAGTATAATCATTTGTTTTGCATCCAAAAGATTGAATGCGTTAAAAAAAAAATCTTATGCTAATGTATCCGTTAGTACTTTAGTAATGAACAAGATAATAATGTAAGTTAACTCCTGCTTGAGATGTTTGTTGTTGCCTTTGATGACTTTAGAGAATGTGGGTTTTTTTTTTTTTTTTTAAATTTTTTTATCTGGGTGTTTTGTTGCTTATTGAAATGGGAATGCTTAAGTTATTTATGTCATTTGTTGTGTTTGTTGCTATTGATGAGTGTAAAGCTTGTGATTTTCTTTGATGTCCATGGGTTGGCATTGTTAATAGGAGTTCATTTTTGTTTCTTTAAATGAGTGTAAAGCTTAATTGGTGTGCATTTTGGACAGTAGTAGGTATAGGCAACAAAGTTATAAATGGGAGGTACTGAAGATAGTGTGGGCTTGAAGAGAATTGTGTTTGTAACTGTGGGAACGACATGCTTTGATGCTCTCGTAAAAGCTGTGGATACTTTGGAAGTGAAACAGGAATTGTCTAGGAGAGGGTACACCCAGCTTGTCATTCAAATGGGTCGAGGAACTTATGTGCCCACTAAGGTATTGTCCTACTTTAGTTCAATGGTTATTTGTTTCTCTGTTTTTTTTTTTTTTTTTGCTGGTGTAATTGGTTTTTCTTGTTTTTGAATCAAATTGTAAAGTAGAAATTTGTGAGGGTGAAATGGAGATTTCTGATAATGATGTTTTGAGTATTTTGATCTTATTTGCTTTGTTGTTAAGCTTATGTAATTTGTAGGAAAGTCTTAAGAAGGTTAAGTAGTGAAATTTGAGGCTGAAGTTCATATATTTGTGAATTCGTAAAAGTTTTTGTTATGAATGTTTAGTTAAGTAATTCATTGACTTGTTGGGTTATTGCTGCTTTAAAATTATATTCAACAGGTTAAGTAGCCTTAGGAAAGACCTGTAAACAATTATTAAAAACAAATTCTTTGCATGTAAAAGCATGGGTGGGGGAGACATGGGGAAAAGAAAAGACTTTTTACATTTCAGAGATATGCAGGAAACATGCATGGAGCTCCAACTTAGGAGTTATGGAGCTACATTTTTAGGCACTTGTTGATATAAACATAAGGTAGGCAATAGCAATCTAGAATCCTGCCAGGTCACCAAATAGGGATGTCTAGTCCTGCAGGGGCAAGTGGGAATATAGTTAATAAATATGATGAGAGAACCTTGTTGTGCTTATTAAGGTTAAAGTTTACATTCACAAATTGAATAATATGTTCGTCGTTGGAGTGTGGTTTCAACTAAAAATACAGAAGTTTGACTTTTATTTGAACTTTTTTATACATTATCTTGGAAACAATTTAAAGGATAACAATCAACTTTATTTATGATGATGATTAATTATCTTAGACATATCAGTATTATTGTTATAATGCCGCGTTTGGCCATCTGCCAAAGTTTTGTGTGGCACTTGTCAAGGCTCCCTTGTTGCGTCAACAAAAGCAATTTGTTAAGAAGTTGACTTTTACTTCATCAAAAATCCAAAGTGAGGTGATTATATTTTCTTTTGATTTGTAATTTATCATAATTATCTTGAGTTTATTCTGTCAGCAGTCTCTTAGAGAAGATGGGTCCTTTGCTGTAGACTACTTCACTTTTTCATCAAGCATTGCTGATCATCTGAGGTCAGCATCTCTTGTAATTAGTCATGCTGGTTAGCTCATATGATCATTCTTTTCTTTCTTTGTCCAGTCTTTTAATTATTCTTTTTTGATTTCCCTGGGAATATTTCTATTCTGTTGTGTTGTACTGTGCATTTTATTCACGTTCCTGTTAATTGTAGTCTAAATAATTGGCTTTTGTTTTGAGAGGACATGATAATATTCTAAACAATTTTATTGTTTGGTTTGGTTTGTAATGAAATTAGAATATTTTATGGTTTGTAATGAAATCCCTAATTATAAGTCATCTGTTTTAAGATATGCATAGGCTACATGATCTCAGTCAAGTTTTATCTTCTTAGTCTTGATATTTTTTAGGAGTTATGCAGGAGACAGTGTAATTACTTCTTTTTATTAATTTTTTTGATACACTTGCAAGACATGCACATACATGAAGGAATAACATTTTCAATTGGTTCTGCCATGTTGTAGGGTCAGGTAGCATATTTGAGACCTTGCGACTGTCTAAACCCTTAATTGTGGTGGTTAATGAAAGTTGTTAACTAATAGAGACAAAGTAGTAGAAATGGCTGACCCCTCTCTAAAGGGCCAATATTCAAAGAAGGATCTGATTCAGGTCAGCTTAATTCTCTATTGTCTTTAATCACCTTTATTGTTTATTAATTTCATTAAATACCCCCCGGAAAAAAAAGTTTAAAAATTAACAAAAATACCCCCACCTACCCATACTTGCCAGATTCTGGCAACCACCATCGATGGTAGCCGGAATCTATCACAACGGCCTACAAACGACCGAAGTTGACCGTTAATTCATCGATCTGGCATTTTCCGGCTAAATCCACAGTGGATTTGGCCGTCAGCAACGACCAAAGAAATGGTCATCGTTGACTGTCAACGACGGCCAAATCTTGGCCACCATTGACCGACAACGACGGCTATATCTTTGGCCATCGCTAACGGTCGAATCTGGACTTTTTCACCGATCTGGTCGGAAAATGCCATATCGATGCCCTACCTGTCAGATCCGACCAGTCTACGTCGTAATGGCATTTTTCGGCTAGATTTCGGCAGTGATGACCGAAATTTGGCACTATGGGTGGTGGGAGTGTTTTTGTCATTTTACAACATTTTTATATATTGGGCGAGATTTGCAAAGTCACCTAAATGAGTTAATGAGTTTGTTACGAAACCCTTTTAATAAGTGTCCGTGAATGGTCTCAAAAGCATGATGGATTATCATTTATTGCTTATTTCGTCACCTTGTGCGGGATTTGCGAATTGACCTAAATGGGTTGTCATAAACGGTTTTGAAAAACGGAATGGATTTTAATCTATACCTTGTTTTATATTCATCTATTATTGTAATTTATAACTTGTAGTATAGAAATATTTTATTAAGGAGTATTTGGTTTTATTTGTCTTCTAAAACAAAGTTGAGAATTAGAGCTGATTCCCAAATCCCAAGTCAGAGAGACAGAAGAAATTACAAATGTCCAAAGGATCTGGTGAGGCTCCCGCTCACCTAAGAATTGGAGGGTGGGGCGGTGAAGAAGGAATGGAAGATTGAGGAAAGTAATAAATGTCATCTGTCACATACTGCAAAAAGCCATAGATTCTGCAGTCTAGTCTTTAGACTGAAATTACTCCATCACCATATACGCATTTTTAATATATATTTTTTTTTTTCATAACAATCCAAAATATGAAATCTAACTATAATAGAAATTACATAATTCACTTGCTTAAAGAGATTCAAACATATTTCAAAATAAGTCATACTATAAACCATGCATAGGTATTTGATTCATCTAGCCTCGTGTCAGTCAAAAAAGCCTCTGTTGAGGTAAATATTTTTAAGTTTTGAATTTTAATGTATGAAAATGAATGCTTTTCCATATTATAATTGTGTTTAAGGTTTTGCCAGTGGTAGTTAAGCTTAAGCATATGAAATGCTGCCCATCGCATCATCTCTTATTTCTCTTTTTCTGTTCTGGTTTATTAATGATGGTATTTAATACCCTAAATAGTCAAATCTATTGGATTAATTAAATTTGGCACAACCATTACATGTTGACTCAAACTAAACTACTCCTTTACAAGTTGTATCATTTGGATCCTATAGAGAAAACATCTTGAGCTGAATGTATTTAAACGAATGCTTGTTGGTGGTAAATTCAATTGAGTAATTAATTAATTAATAATTTCTTTATACAGTTAGTAGATGCGGACGACCTTTAATTATATTTCCAAAACCAAATCTTCGACGGTGCTTGTATCTACCATTTTAGAAAAAAACGACTATGTTTCTAAGATCTAGGGTTTAAGGCTTGAGGAAGAAGATGATTTTGTTAGAAGAATGAAGAAAGACTTTTTATTTTCCACCTGATTGAAAACATTTCATTTCTCTCTCTTTTTTTTTTTTTTTTAAATTTTGGGTCTTTTTTTCTGGAAAGATGAAACTGTAGCGATGAGACGTTTAATAAATAATATTAAATAGTTAAAGTATTATTATTTTGTTTTTTGTTTTTTCCGCCCATTGAGAAGATTGCTAGCTTTATTTGGCTCCAAAATGTTTTGCTGATAAAGGTCTGTTAGGCGCCATTAATTTTTTGGGTTTAAAACCGTGCTGTAGGTTGTATGAGGCGTAAGGTTGGGCTAACATCCAAGTACTGGCACGTGTATAATACTATAACGGGCTTTTCCCTTGTTATCTATTTGTGACAACCTGACAGTTGTTTACAACGGGCTGAGGCCCAGAACAGTCCATAACAAGTAAAAATTCAAAAAACAGATTTAAAATAAAGTAAACAGTAACTGTTTCAGTTACCTTTTCACTCATCTTACTCGATGAATCAGATGTACTTACTCTGCATAAAGACTGGTCATTCTGGCATGATGAAGTAGTTTTACTGTAGGTTTGGTCTGACGGGGCTTCTTCTGATGATTTCCTTAGCTTGATAGCTACGAAGATTTGATGTCAGGTGAGGATCAAACGGAACGCGAAGGGAAAGTCAAAAGTGAGATACTTTATAATCGCGATGTGTAGGACTTAATAAAGATGGGAAAGCAATAGGTAAATTTATAATACACTCTCGACATCTCTTTTTTCAAACTCTCCAGATCTCTTGTCTTAAACACTCTTTCTTTCAAACTCTTTGTATTTCTTGTTTCAAACTCTATAATGGCTGGAGTACCACTAACTCGGAACGAAATCAACAATTTTACATTTATATTGTTACTTAGAAGAAATAGGTAGTATATCGGCAATCGTATCCATCCTACAACGGCAGAGATAAGAATGGAGAGCCAGATGTTAACATTGACTCTTTTGTTGATGCATCAACCCGGGTGGCGACGATGACGATGACTACTAACTCTAGGATAGCCTAGATGTTCTTTTGTTTATGCATGCCTATCTTATTGAAGTTTTTCCTGTTTGATGAAAAACTTCAACGCCACCCGGGTTGTTCTGCGGGGGGTTATTGCCGCCACCCGAGTTGATGCCGTCGTTAGGGGCCAAGCCTTTGAGTTCTCGCAAAACAAATATAGCCATGTCTCTCAACATGGGCGGCAATTGATTCGTTGTCAAGGCGCCAACGATTGCTCCGAACTACAAAATGAAAAAAAACGAAAATTAGTATGACTAAGCAAATGAAAACAAATTATTTAACTAAATACCTCAAAAATTTCCAAATCCGCAAGGGTCTGAAACCGTCGGCCTAATAATTGTTGAAGAGTCAAATGTTAACATCCGGCTCTTCATTCTTATCTCTGCCGTCGTAGGATGGATACGATTGCCGATATACTATCTATTTCTTCTAAGTAATAATATAAATGTAAAACCTACATTTATAGGCAGTATAGCAGCAATCGTATCCATCCTACAACGATAGAGATAAGAATGGACAGACGGATTTTAACATTGACTCTTCAACAATTATTAGATCGGCGGTTCCAGACCCTTGTGAATTTGGAAATTTTTGAGGTATTTAGTTAAATAATTTGTTTTCAGTTGCTTACCCATACTAATTTCCGTTCTTTTCATTTTGTAGTTCGGGGCAATCGTCGGTGCTTTGACAACAAATCAACTGCCGCCCATGTTGAAAGACCCAGATATACTTGTTTTGCGAGAACTCAGAGGCTTGGCCCCTGACGACGACATCAACCCGGGTGGCTGCAATAACCCCCCGTAGAACAACTTGGGTGGCGTTGAAGTTTTTCATCAAATAAGAAAAACTTTAATAAGATAGGCATGCATAAACAAAAGAGCATCTAGGCTATCCTAGAGTTAGTAGTCGTCGTCATCGCCGCCACCCGGGTTGATGCCGTCGTCAGGGGCCAAGCCTCTGAGTTCTTGCAAAACAAGTATAGCCACGTCTCTCAACATGGGCAACAGTTGATTCGTTGTCAAGGCGTCGACGATTGCCTCGAACTACAAACTGAAAAAAATGGAAATTAGTATGAGTAAGCAAATGAAAACAAATTATTTAACTAAATACCTCAAAAATTTCCAAATTCGCAAGGGTCTGGAACCAGCGACCTAATAATTGTTGAAGAGTCAATGTTAAAATCCGGCTGTCCATTCTTATCTCTATCGTTGTAGGATGGATACGATTGTCGCTATACTGCCTATTTCTTCTAAGTAACAATGTAAATGTAAAGTTGTTGATTTCGTTCCGAGTTAGTGGTACTCCACCATTTTAGAGTTTGAAACAAGAAATACAAAGAATTTGAAAGAAAGAGAGTCTAAGACGAGATCTGAAGAGTTTGAAAAAAGAGATGTCGAGAGTGTATTATAAATTTACCTGTTGCTTTCCCATTTTTATTAAGTCCTACACGTCGCGATTATAAAGTATCTCACCTTTTGCTTTCCCTTCGTCTTGGCTTTGATCCCCACCGACATCAAATTTTCGTAGTCGCAAGCTAAGAGAATCATCAGAAGAAGCCCCGTCAGACCAAACCTACAGTAAAACTACTTTATCATGCCAAAATGACCAGTCTTTATGCAGAGTAAGTACATCTGATTCATCGAGTAAGAGGAATGAAAAAGGTAGCTGAAGCAGTTACTGTTTACTTCATTCTAGCATGATGAAGCAAGCTTTATCAGAGGTTCGTCGACGGGATTCTTCGATGATTCTCTTAGCTTGACAGCTACGAAAATTTGATGTCAGGTGGGGATCAAAGGAAAGCGAAAGGAAAGCCAAATGTGAGATACTTTATAATCGCGACGGTAGGACTTAATAAAGAGATGGGAAAGCAACAGGTAAATTTATAATACACTCTCGACATCTCTTTTTTCAAACTCTTCAGATCTCTTGTCTTAAACTCTCTTTCTTTCAAACTCTTTGTATTTCTTGTTTCAAACTCTATAATGGCTGGAGTAACACAAACTCGGGACAAAATCAACAACTTTACATTTATATTGTTACTTAGAAGAAATAGGCAGTATAGCGGCAATCGTATCCATCCTACAACGATAGAGATAAGAATGGACAGCCGGATTTTAACATTGACTCTTCAACAATTATTAGGTCGGCGGTTCCAGACCCTTGCGAATTTGGAAATTTTTGAGGTATTTAGTTAAATAATTTGTTTTCAGTTGCTTACCCATACTAATTTTCGTTTTTTTCATTTTGTAGTTCGGGGCAATCGTCGGCGCCTTGACAACAAATCAATTGCCGCCCATGTTGAGAGACATGGCTATACTTGTTTTGCGAGAACTCAGAGGCTTGGCCCTTGACGACGACATCAACCCGGGTGGCGGCAATAACCCCCCGTAGAACAACTTGGGTGACGTTGAAGTTTTTCATCAAATAGGAAAAACTTCAATAAGGTAGGCATGCATAAACAAAAGAGCATCTAGGCTATCCTAGAGTTAGTAGTCATCGTCATCGCCGCCACCCGGGTTGATGCCGTCGTCAGGGGCCAGGCCTCTGAGTTCTCGCAAAACAAGTATAGCCACGTCTCTCAACATGGGCAGCAATTGATTCGTTGTCAAGGCACCGACGATTGTCCCGAACTACAAAATGAAAAAAATGGAAATTAGTATGAGTAAGCAAATGAAAACAAATTATTTAACTAAATACCTCAAAAATTTCCAAATCCGCACGGGTCTAGACCTGCTGGCCTAATAATTGTTTGAAGAGTCAATGTTAACATCCGGCTCTCCATTCTTATCTCTGCTGTTGTAGGATGGATACCATTGTCGATATACTGCCTATTTCTTCTAAGTAACAATGTAAGTGTAAAGTTGTTGATTTTGTCCCGAGTTTGTGTTACTCCAGCCATTATAGAGTTTGAAACAAGAAATACAAAGAGTTTGAAAGAAAGAGAGTTTAAGACAAGAGATCTGGAGAGTTTGAAAAAAGAGATGTCGAGAGTGTATTATAAATTTACCTGTTGCTTTCCCATCTTTATTAAGTCCTACCCGTCGTGATTATAAAGTATCTCACATTTGGCTTTCCTTTCGCTTTCCTTTTGATCCCCACTTGACATCAAATCTTCGTAACTGTCAAGCTAAGAAAATCATCAGAAGAACCCCGTCAGACCAAACCTACAGTAAAACTACTTTATCATGCCGTAATGGACCACCTTTATGCGTAAGCAAGTACATCTGATTCATCGAGTAAGAGGAAGTGAAAAAGTAGCTGAAGCAGTTACTGTTTACTTCTTTTTAAATTTGTTTATTTTTTGAATTTTTACTTGTTATGGACCTGTGGCCGGGCCTCACTTGCTAGAACAATCGCCGTGCACCGTCGAAGATCGGCCTAAGAAGGCTGTGAAACGTAAGAGAGCGTGTTTGGTACTTACCACAGAAGAGAAAGAGAGTCAACGAAGAACTATAGGGTCTTTTCCGGTACTACCACGAAATGATTACAAGTCAAAGTTTGAGTTTTGATTTCACCGCATGTAGTGGTTCGTTAAACAAATCGGTGGTGGCATTGATGGAGGAGAGTTCATTACTGTTATTGAATTGGTGGAAGAGATTCACATGAAGGTCAAGGAGAATGAGAATGTGGGTTTGACTTCGGCCGCCGTGAAGAGTGCGGTGGTATGTGTTGGACACAGAGTAATGTATGGAGTTCCAAATGTTGATGCTGATGTGTTGGAGGATCATACTCAGGCTTGTCTCTGGTGTTGGGAGGTAACTACTTTGTGAATTTTTTATTTTATTCATTGCTGGTTTCAGTTATTGTTACCCAATCTAATTTGTGATATGCTCACTTAGAATTACTAATTTAGCATTGGACTGTTATCTGGTCAATGGTGTAGCACTTAGGGTTCAGCTATTTGAAATTCTGTACTTTTTTAACAGACCAGAGATGTGAAGTTGCTTCCGAATTCTGTGCGTGGGGCATTGAAAATTCGGCGGATGTGTAGGAGGAAGATTCATGAGAGGATTACTGCTGTTTCTGGTAAATTTTTCTGGATAAGATGGAAACATGAAGACATTTGCTTTTAATGATTCTATACATAGAAATATTCTAAAATAATTGTCTTTAATGATTATTGATTATTGTGATAGTGAATTAATGATGTTTTTGGTTCATCTCAGCCATGGTAACTGCACTGCAAAAGTCAGAGAGTGATCCTAATGTCATTCACGATCTGATGAAAGCATCTGAAAAGCTTGGTAAAGTGTTAAGGGAGGAAGCTATAAGTATTTTAGTGGATAATATATTACAGAAGAGCGATGCAGACATGTATGTATCTGCAATGGCCTTATCAAGTTTTGTGTTTAATTATTTTTTCTTTCGTTGAAGTTTTTATTCATTGTTGCAGGGTTGAATATGTATTTCATTGAAGTTTTTATTCATTGTTTTCATGGATCGGGAACTACAAAAGGAGAAGATGCAAAGTGTAGGTGCAAAAATTTCAGTTCTTTTATGGGCTTTTAGTCATGGCTGCTTGTTTTTTATCTGTGATCGATGCTGCGATAATATGTATGTAGATTGATACTGTGATAATATGTTGCTTTGATTGATTCCATTGTGCTCATAAAGATCTATATAGTTACAAGAAATTATGTTTATTTTAGGTTATGATTTACATAATATGTTGTGTTGGATAATTTAAACATGAAATTTAATGTGTTGCAATAATGATTCTTTTTTTTTTTAATGCTGTTTCCAACTTCACATTGATAAGGTTTTCTGCTTTGGCATAATATAATTCAGGAAAAGGAGCAAAAGTGTTTGCAAAGAGGAGGCAGAAAAAGATGAATGGCGTTGTGAGAAAGAAGACTGTGAAATTAGGAAACAACAACGAAAGCAGCAAGAAGAAGCTGAGAAAGATCAACGGCGTCGAGAGAGGGAAGAAGCTGAATTAAAAAAGCAACTTGCTATCCGATAGCAGGCCTCAATGATGGAATGCTTTCTTAAAAGAAGTAAAACTATTTCATCATGCCAGAATGATCAGTCTTTATGTAGAGCAAGTACATCTGATTCATCGAGTAAGAGGAGTGAAAAGGTGGCTGAAACGGTTACTGTATCAATGGACTATGCTGTCTCATCAAATGCTGCGATTAATGTTGATGATCTTTGCAAGTGAGTTGCCATGTTTGTTTTCGTCTCCTGTTTGTATTTGTTTAATTTCTATTTTAATCTTTGATCCTGAGATTTACTCTATTTCTCAGATCTCACTTATCCTGTTGGCGTCAGTTTGGTCATTCTATTTGCTCAAATCAAAATCAGCATTGGGGAGTACGTAGGAAGCCTAAGACGGCATTGTTTAAGGAACTTAAGCTAACTAATAACAGAGGTTTAGGTCGAGATGATGATTTGTGTATGGAGAAACCTGTAGATCGATGGGGTGAACAAACTATTGAGGATAGATCATTTATTAATACTGCGGATAGTTCTCCTGATGCTAAGAAATGCAACAAGAGAAAGCAATTATTGCAGTTTGATAAGAGTCAGACCTGCATTCTATGGTATTTGGCCCAAGAAAAGGTAAGCTCTGTTTCTTGATCTTTTTATTTGTCTCACATGACTAGTGCAGTCTTAGAGATGTCTTGTGAAGGTTTCTTTTTATTGTCTTATTCCATGATTGCGATGATTAAATGATGCTTCCTGTTTATTATCCTATTCTATGATCTTTCCACTTTGATGAGTAATTGAAAGTATGATATGTCTTCATGATGACCAATAGTCTCATTTATAACCAATTTTTTGCTGGCTATGAAAGACAGCTGAAATTGCCATGCTTAGTGAACCAACATTCTTCATGAAGTAAATGCATCTCCACCCTTCTCTCTAGGTTTTTTTTTTCCTCCTTCAAGTCTTCATGTGCCTTATTAAGTAAAACAAAGAAAAATCTGTCAAATTTTCCAATGAAGATTAGATTTGTTTTGACCTTCTACTTTATTTTTTCTCCCTTCTCATGCCTTACCTAGGAAGGAACGTGTCCTATATGCCTGGATGGCATTGAGTAGGATTCTGTAACTGATATATTATTCCATGTTTTCAGCCATGTTGTGGGACCGTGCCACCCTTTAAGGAAGGACCCGGATTTGGATTATGATGTTAATGGTGATGAAGAATGGGAAGAGGTAATGACAGTTTCTCAATCTAAACTTAAAAGAAAAACCTATAATTAATTAGTGACATACAAATGGCATTTTCATGGTGCAGGAGGATCCAGGGAAAAGCCTCTCTGATTGTGATAAAGATGATGATGAAGAAGGTTCAAAAGTTGGGGACGAAGAGGAAACTGAAGATGGTTTTTTTCGTTGCTGATGGTTATCTCTCAGAAGATGAGGTAAGCAATGAAATCTCATTGTGTTGAAGATGCATTATTGTAATTATTTTATTATTTGTATTATTGAATGTGATACTCTAACGTCTGATATAATGATATCCAGGAACGCATTTCAGTAACTTTATTATTGATCCCAATCACTTTGGACTCATATGTCATCCATTATTATTTTGTTTTTGTGGACTCTGCAATATATGTTTGGATAAGCCTCTCATCTTTGTTATGACTTCAATGAGCTATAAGCTGCAGATTAACGGCAGACTCTATGGTTTTGGTATTTAGAGAACCTTTTGGTCTTATGTGGCCACAAGGGATGTTGAATCCCTAACCTCCCTGTTGAAACTTAAGGTTCTAACCACACAACCAAATCTTTTGGTTTTGTGGACCTTTACATAATATAGGAATGGTAGCAGTACTTGTTTATTTACTTTTTATAACACTACATGCTTATTTTCAAGCCAATATACACTAATTTTGGGTTTACCAAACAAAATGAAAATATATCACATGACATGATTCACATAAAAACTGGATACATTGCTTGAAAATAAGTAGCAATTATTTAAGAGAGTAAGCAAGTGTTTTAGCATTTTGTTTACATCATATTTAAGTTTGTAAATGAATTCACTTTGGGAAAATCTTTTGATTGGTTACCCATCATAAGCACATGCTAAACTCAAAATAAATAGCAAACTGTTGTCCAGTCAGAATTTTGGACACAGAGCATAGAAGAATTTTCTGGGTTTGTCACTATGGACCTAGTGATCATGCAATGAAAGTATGTTTTGGATGCTCACATGGGGCCACACTATTAGGAGTTTAGATACCAAAATTTACCCATCCATACTCTAAAACATCTGCAGAAGTACATTTTATTTATCTTCTTTGTCTTTACCATGTAGGGTGTACAAGTTGACAGGATGGAAATCGATTGCTCCATTGAGGAGGCTAATAGTTCTCCTAGCTGTAAGCAGGAGTTGGAAAATGAAGAATCCTGTGCATTAGTTCGGCAACTGAAGTATCTTCACAATTTAACAGAGCATGCTCTTCGGAAAAACCAACCCTTGATTATATCGAATCTGATGCATGAAAAGGCCCGGCTTTTAATGGCTGAAAATCTCAGTGGTACTTCTAAAATGGAGCAGACATGCTTGCAAGCTATGAGCATGCGTGCATTCCCTGATGGTATCTGATGAGACCCTGAGTGTGCTGGTTTATTGTAGGAAACATAAGGTTGGGAAGTAGGGGATTTTAGTGATGTGGCAGGGAAACTTCCAGGGGTTTATCTTTGGGGACAGTGGCAATTAAGGGTTGGGACAGAAAGAAAGGAATTCAGTTAGGGAGAGAGAGATGGAGGATAAAAGGAGAGGAGACAGATTACGGGGAGAATTTAGGGAAAATTGGGAGGAGCTAACCCTCGAAGTTAGCGACCAGGGAGGAGCCGGCCCTCGAAGTCCAAGATATATGTTTTTCCATTAGTTTCCATTGTTTGTTAATTGAATTCTTGTAAATGACGTTGAGATATAGTCCATAGAGTGTAATTGAACTTCTCAATGCAATATATACTCGTTATTTTGGATGTTTACATGATATTTACAATGAACCGTTGATTACTTCGGTGTTAGTATTTGTGTATGAGTGAGCAAGAGATCCGGGTAGGTTCGCATCAAAATGGTATCGAGTCATTCGGTCATGGGATGGTTGGTACAAGAATGGAAGTTAGAATAGAAGGTTGAGAGAGAAGTGTCAAAACTTGGGAGAGATATTGGCTCAAGTTATGGATGGTTTAATGGAGATGCGAGAATGGGAGGAGAAAGGATGAAGAAGACGAGAAAAGAAGAGGCGAGAAATTTCTTCAAAAGACAGAGGTCAAGAGAAAACGAACAGGGACGAAATATGGGGCACCGAAAGAAAGAAAGAAAACTGAACGTCGGTGGGCTAAGTCGGAACAATCTTGGTGGCCGGAAACTAGAGCTTCCCATTTTTTTCCGGTGAGGATCCTCACGAGTGGATATTCCGAAAGAACAATATTTTTCGCTTAATGGAATCATCGAATTCTGATCGCCTCACGGATGGTGGCCACGTGTATGGACGCAGATGCCGTAAATTGGTACCGAGGGATGGAAGTTCGAGCTCGATAACTTCTTGGGCAACCTTTAAATTGTCGCTTGCTTCACCGCTTCATGGGTCAGCAGTGGGAGGGAAGCCCATACGAAGAACTGATGGGAATCCAGCAACTGGGCACGGTGGAGGAAGATCGTCGGAAGTCTGAAGCGATCTTTGCTCCGTTGGTTGAAGTGAAAGAAGAAGCTTTAATGGTTGCCTTTCTTAATGGGTGGAATCGAAATTTGGGCCGAAATCAGGTTAGCCCAACCTAATAAGGTAGTTCACTTGTTAGATTTGGCCCACCAAATAGAGAAGAAAAATTGGGCCCTGGGAGGACTTAAAATTTGGGTTGGACAAACATGGGAAAACAATTTTAATGGGGCATAGGCTTGGACAAACTGAAATTGGGCTTGG
Organism: Pistacia integerrima; assembly: GCA_026225825.1. NCBI lineage: Eukaryota > Viridiplantae > Streptophyta > Magnoliopsida > Sapindales > Anacardiaceae > Pistacia > Pistacia integerrima. The sequence continues at coordinate 1,003,494 of CM047748.1, forward strand.
GAGAGGGCAGGGCAGGGGCAAAGCAAACTTGGGGGTCGGGGCAAGGAATGGATCGAGGAGGAATTGGGTCAAGGGTCCATTTCCCTTATAACAAAAACAAATCGCATGACTCCGAGCTTCCCTTCTCCTCGCAGTCCAAAATATCCAGCCAACCCAACGCCGGCACGCCGATCTTGGGAGGAGGCGCGTTCTAATTCCATGCCAACCGCCGTTACGGAGCGCAAGCTTGGAAGCGCTTGAACGATCGATTCCAACATCCCTCAACTACGAACAATCCTTTTCCGACGAATGACAAAAGGGGAGGAAGAATTTAGTAAGAAAGTAGAGGGCGATGAAGGAGTGGAGGAGCGGGATGGTGTCGGGTAACCAATTTCCCTCCTTCCACCTTGAGGACAAGGTGGTATGCTTGGGGCGGGTAATGATGAGACCCCGAGTGTCTTTGGTTTATTGTAGGAAACATAAGGTTGGGAAGTAGGGGATTTTAGTGATGTGGCAGGAAACTTCCAGGGGTTTATGCTGGGACAGGTGGCAATTAAGGGTTGGGACAGCAAAGGAATTCAGTTAGGGAGAGAGAGAGAGCTGGAGGATAAAAGGAGAGGGAGACAGCAGATTACAGGGGGCGAGAATTTAGGGAAAATTGGGAGGAGCTAACCCTCGAAGTTAGCGATTAGGGAGGAGCTGGCCCTCGAAGTCCAGCATATATGTTTTTCCATTAGTTTCCATTGTTTGTTAATTGAATTCTTGTAAATCTGACGTTGAGATATAGTCCATAGCTGAGTGTAATTCTGAACTTCTCAATGCAATATATACTCTGTTATTTTGGATGTTTACATGATATTTACAATGAACCGTTGATTACTTCTGGTGTTAGTATTTGTGTATGAGTGAGCAAGAGATCTGGGTAGGTTCGCATCAGTATCCTTGTAGAAATAACTGTTGATAGTATAAGTGATGAGGATCAAGAGGCTTGCTTGTCAAATGTCAAAGGCAGTACAATGCCAGTTTCAACTGTGACAGCTATACCAGAATCAGATTTGCCTGCAGTTGTAAGTTGCAATTTTTTTTTTTTTTTTTTTTTTTTTTTGAGCTAATATAAGAAACATCCCTGAGACCGTGTATAACTGTCTATCTAAAACTATGGAAGTTGTTGATACCTTGTTTTGTTTGAAGGAGCAAAGATATTCTAATGCATCTGTTCCTTGTTCTGATATTAATAGCACAGTGATGGGTCGAAGCTAATGTAACCCTTTGATTTTCAGGTCTCTGTTATCAACTCATGCTCAACAGGTATCAATAAGGTTGTGGAGTCTTTACAACAGAAGTTCCCTTCTGTTTCAAAGTCTCAATTAAGAAATAAAGTACGTGAGATTTCAGATTTTACAGATAATCGTTGGCAGGTTAGTTTAATTAATGCTATTTGAAATCATTAACATTATTATCCGTATTTGAATCTATTAATGACTTCTGATTGATTTGGGCCTCCAAGAGTATTTGTGCTGGGTTTTGTATTTTGCAACTTTGATTGAGCATACTTTAGGATTTATCATTTACATTCTAGTAAAGCTTTCTTGTGATTTGTATATACATTTTGACTTGGTAGTGACTTGTGAGGCATCAATTATACCTTGGGGCATTTTTTTGGGTTTGACTGGGGAAGGCTGGGAAATTCTTCCTCGTAAGTTTTATTTTTTTGGAGTCTTAGTAATCTTGTGGTGCAGGTCAGGAAGGATATATTAGTGAAGCTTGGCTTGTCAATATCTCCTGGTATGTGAACCACATCTGTTTATTAATTAGGTTGTTTCATCATCTGGATATAGATTCTTTTTTAAAAACAAAAAAAAAAGTCATTGTTATCTGATTTGCAGAAAAAAATAGCGGAGGGAAAGAGTATTGCCAAATTTTTGTCAAAAAGGTGTTTGCCTCCTGATGGTACAAGTATGAACCCAAATGAAATATCTCCCCTGTCATCTTTGAAACCAGATTCTGCCATGCCGGAACAGCAGAGTTGCACATATGGTCATCTATAGCTTCCCCCTTCTTGTAGTCATGTTTAGTGGTTTTGTTTAATCCGTCCTTTTTGCTACTATCTTATGGCATGTATCTAAAACTCCCCAGTTTAAACTTGATAGTAAAAAGTTTTGATTGTGGATAAGGGAATTTAATGAGACGGGGTTTACCTTATATGAAGGAATTGCTGAATTTACTTAACAAGAGTGGTTTAGTTTGAGTCAAGATGGTTGATACATGTAATGGTTGTGCCAAGTTTAATTAATCCAATAGATTTGACTGTTTAGGGTATTAAATACCATCATTAATAAACCAGAACAGAAAAAGAGAAATAAGAGATGATGCGATGGGCAGCATTTCATATGCTTAAGCTTAACTACCGCTGGCAAAACCTTAAACACATTTATAATATGAAAAAGCATTTATTTTCATACATTAAAATTCAAAACTTAAAAATATTTACCTCAGCAGAGGCTTTTTTGACTGACACGAGGCTAGATGAATCAATACTTATGCATGGTTTATAGTATGACTTATTTTGAAATATGTTTGAATCTCTTTAAGCAAGTGAATTATGTAATTTCCATTATAGTTAGATTTCATATTTTGGATTGTTATGAAAAAAGAAAAGAAAATATTAAAAATGCGTATATGGTGATGGAGTAATTTCGGATGAGCAAACAGGGAGTCTCTAATAATATTTCCACTTCAATTTTGTGTTGGTTGTAAGATGATATTACGTAACGCAACTCGTATATATGAAGGTGGCAATAGCATGTTTGAAATCCACCTTCTATTCTGTTATGCCTATTCATATAAAAGGTACTTCTCCTTTTGTAACAGTGCCATGTACAAAACACGACAAGAAATTGCATTACAAGATGGCTCTGGAACTGAAGACACAGTTTTAACTGGGTTTTGTTTCCTATTTTCATAGATCTGAAACAGTTTGCAGTTATCGATTAAATTGACCTATTAATTAAAATCATCATATATTGTTGCAAATGATTGTATTGTAATTATACAAATTGACAATGAAACTAATATATTTATATGATTAAGTTGTTATCCAGAGGCGGGATTTTAGTTTTGGAAATATAATTAAAGGTCGTTTGCATCTACTAATTGTATAAAGAAATTATTAATTAATTAATTAATTACTCAATTGAATTTGCCACCCGTCGGCATTCGTTTAAATACATTCAACTCAAGATGTTTTCCCTATAGGATCCAAATGATACAAGGAGCAGTTTTATTGTCTAGAATTTCTATCGAAAGAATTTTGATCACTAGATAAGAGAACGAACAAGAATGTAGTGATCAAGTTTTCTCACCTTCTAGACTTAATCTCTCAACCAATTGATTAACTTATGATTCACTTATCTCAAACTTGTATATTCCTAGGGTTTTGACACCCCACAATAGCAAATCTGGGCTTTCCAAACTTGCACTTTTTTTCTTTGAGCCCCACATGCTCCAACATATTTTCTGTATAAGCATGTGATGGGAAATAGCATAAATGTTTGATGAATATTGGATTATTAATTAGATATTCAAAATGAGTATAGTCTACGTAAATGCCTTAATTTGTCTAACCCATGGCACGAAAATGTTAAGCTACTCTATCTGCCGTCTAATTAATTAGAAGTCGAGGTAGTTGATTTACTCTTAAAAGACCGAGCATATATATATGCACCAAAGCTTAAGGATGGTGAATGCATTAATACTCACGCATCAATCAATTCTCATTTTATCATGTATCGTTAAACTAATTAATAAAGAATAAACGGGAATTAATAATAGCAAATAAATGATTATATGGATATATTACTTGAGATTTAACATGACTGGACTTATACAATAGTTACGTAAATGGTTGCTTGATCTAAACATAAATGGCACTAAATATTCAGAGATTATATGAATGATATGCATAAAATAGTACGAAATTAAGAAGAAAAGCAGTCTACTATATTCGATTCTCTTGCTACTTCATTTTACTTATCCTTACCTTACTCTGTCGTTTCTTCGCTACAGCAAGTTCTTCAATTTTCACCTATATATTATTAAAAATACTAATATATGCAAAGTGAAACTGTTAAAAGAAACTCTTAATTTCCTTCACAGAAAACTCTTTTCTTGTGGCAATGAATTTTATATATAAATTTCAAGAAGATAAACTATTTATTAAAAGAATGTCAAGGTATCGTATGCCCTAACAAGTTTATCTAATGTACACCTACCAAGGTTGAGTAGCAGATTACAGAACAAAGATAAGAATTAATGAAACAAATTGAAAGAATTACAGGTATAGAATTTCTGCTACTACAAGTCCCTCTCCCCCGAGAATGTGAAGTTTCTTCACCCCTTTTTTCGTCTCTGTTGATTACGTCAAGTTAGAATCTTCTATGCCAATTTTAGTTATTTTGTGATAACATCATCATTTCTTAATATTAATACAGATGCATTTGCGAGTAGTTGATCACGAATACTATGCCGATGGAGAGCGACTGCTTGATCCTACTTACCAACTTCCTACATTATATAGCAAGAGAATAAATTGTAAACTAAGGTTGAGAAGAAGATGGTGATGCATTTTCTGTATCCTCGGTAGGCGCTGGATTAGAGAACGCCACACTCGAGGTGTTGGATTAGAGGATGATGCAGTTGAAGCAATTGCATTACTGCTCGACTAATTGTACCTCTTTAGCACACTATCTTTGTTTCTACTCCACCTTGTTGGGAGTTGAATCTTCGTTTACTGCATAGAAGTTTAAGAAAATATGTTAAATGAAATACAATCAAGTTTAGAACTGCTGCGCAATGTAACCAAGAAATGACAGGGCCGGGTGAGGTGATTGTGATAACAACTATTGCCTCCAGAAGAGATGACAGTCTAAAATCTTATTTGATTTTTTTCACCAAAGTGAGGTCCAACTATAGATAAGATTGCCACTGAAATAAATAGCAGGCTTATGTTGATCCATGCATGTATTTGCAGGTGGATTATTGATTTTCAGTTTGGCAAACCATTTACTTGAATACCTGAATCTGAATCGTTTGAAGACTGCAGAACCATCTTGACGTGGAACAAAAGTGATATAAACACCAGGTTCAAATTGCTCTAAACTTTCTTTCTACAAGTGTTCCAGATTATTAAGGAAACCAACCTAAACGATCTTGACAGCAATGACTTAAAATCAACCGAACGTGATTTATAGACTTGCAATATATTGTGCACTCTGCTATTCTTGTAAACTTTGACTTTCCATGTTTAGACTTACCTTGTATATCATATACGTTATGGGATAGCCTATATTCGACTCCCACCTCTTGTAAACTTTTCTATCTTTCAGAGCTTCAATTACTGTTGGAGTTTTTCGATCATCTGTGTCCCCATGTCTCAATCTTCCATTCGCACCTCTTCCCCAAGTCAATACTTCACTTCTTCATGTTAGAACAGCAACATGATGTGCCCATAAGAGATTTCTTCAACAAAGTCACCAACCAATTTATCTTGTACCAAGCAAGGCAGTTTTCCATCAAAATTTGGATTGCCTAGCTTACCATATGCAGTACTACCCATGATAAAGACATTGCCTGATGTAGTGAGGGCTGGTGGAAATTGTAATGAATAAGGGATGAAACACAGGTGGGAAGCAGATAAGCATCCTTGCTTCCATGCCCCAATCTGTATTTGTCACCATCATCCTATGAGAATAATTTTCTAGACGACATATTTGCACCTAAATGCCCTGTAACCTCTACAATAGCTGCAGTATGCCATACTCCACAAGCAACTTTTATAGTTTTTAGTCCACCTAATGATTGGACTTCTTTTGGCTATGTGAAACTCTCTTGATTTCCATGTCCTAAAAGACCAAATGATCCATCTCCAAACGTTAACAATTTTCCACTAGCAGTGGCCAAGGCTGTATGCCATGTTCCACATGCAATAGATAAAACTTGTAGTCTTTCTAAAGGTCCACAAACTCTTTTTGGTATCCAGTGGCTAACATCAGTGCCATGACCAAGAAGTCCAACATTATGGGTACCATCACCCCAAGTGAATAAATCACCAGATATAGATACAGCACATGAATGATGCTCACCACATGCAACAAAATCCACTTTATTAACTGCCAGGAAGTCCACAAGTCGAGGATGACTAAAGTCCCTTTCAATTCCATGAGCAAGTCTCCCACCAGATTCCTCTCCCAAGTGAAAACCTCACCTTGCCTTGTTACAAGAGCAACATGTCGCACACCACAAGCAATCTGCTGAACATCAAGAACTACATTTGATTCCAAGGGCTTAGGAATTAGCACATCAATCTTCGTAGCTGTCAAGCTAAGAGAATCATAAAAAAAAAGCCCTATCAGACCAAACCTCACCCCATACATACACATCCCCTAGTGATTCTATGTCATCTGGACCAGATCCTCCACTTGAACAGTTCGGTGTGCTTAAAAAACTAATCTGGAAACCATCTCCACCACTTGTTCTTAGTTGCATATTTGGATGTTCTGAAGCCACATCTGCACTTGCAAAATTTGAAAAGGAATGACAAGAATCAACGGATGATCTACCACAAATACTATTACTTAAATCTAGAGAGGGAGCAAATGGCCGTCCATTTTGAATGATATCACCATTAGGTATCTGAAATAGAAACATATGTTTCAAAACTATATATCACCACAAGGACATCTTCAAATAATACAGGGACAAGAATATATTGCTCATATTCCGCAACTTTGTATTGATAAAAGGATAAATAGAATATCTTTTGGGTATGTGAAACTCTCTCGATTTCCATGTCCTAAAACACCAAGATGCTAATACTCTCCTTAGGGTTAAATTTGCGGATGGCATAGCATCTAGTTTAAGTAGACTCAATTGCAGTGAATAACGAATCCAGCCTGTCAATCATATTACTAAAAATTACGTTTAAGTGCTAATTTCATCCAACATTTTTACCAATAGTCTACTATATCCGATTCTCTTGCTACTTCATTTTACTTTTCCTTACCATACTCTGTCGTTTCTTCGCTGCAACAAGTTCTTCAATTTTCACTTTATATATTATTAAAAATACTAATATATGCAAAGTGAAACTGTTAAAATAAACTCTTAATTTCCTTCACAGAAAACTCTTTTCTTGTGGCAATGAATTTTATATATAAATTTCAAGAAGATAAACTATTTATTAAAAGAATGTCAAGGTATCGTATGTCCTAACAAGTTTATCTAATGTACACCTACCAAGGTTGAGTAGCAGATTACAGAACAAAGATAAGAATTAATGAAACAAATTGAAAGAATTACAAGTATAGAATTTCTGCTACTACAAGTCCCTCTCCCCCAAGAATGTGAAGTTTCTTCACCTTTTTTTTGTCTCTGTTGATTACGTCATGTTAGAATCTTCTATACCAATTTTAGTTATTTTGTGATAACATCATCATTTCTCAATATTAATGCAAAATGCATTTGCGAGTAGTTGATCACGAATACTATGTCGATGGAGAACGACTGCTTGATCCTACTTACCAACTTCCTACATTACATAGTGTTGATGCTTGATTTTGACACCAACAACTTGCACGTTGGAAACGCTGAGCTGACTCAGGAGACACACGTGAATGAGGGATCGAGAGAGTAAAAAATGGAAAAACAATGTTTAAAGTGGTTCGGATGCTTGAACAAGCGAAAGGTCCACTGATATTGTATTTATATTAGGAGGATCAGGTCGCGACTAGCGAGTTGATTTTAGAGTATTGAGAATACAAATGGATAGAGAGAGAATAAGCTATTACAGAGTAAAAATGAGCCAATCCCATAAACGGGAGAGGAGCTCTTTATTTATAGTGAGATACATTGAGGTAATGATTGCTAAATCTGTGAGTGGGTCAGGTTGCTGTACAGATCCTTTTTACGTCCCGTCGTTTACCTACTTCGAGGGATTTGCGCGACGTGTGCAGGTATTAGACACGTGGAGCGCCTCCAACTTCTTGTCATTCTGGCGTGCACCCACTACGCTAGTAGGAGCATGCTGCTCATATCACCATGCGATGCAGCTGCGTCTGAACGACTGTAGGACCTACCTAAAGTCTGACTATTTACACTGACAAGGCGTTGTGTCAGCCCTACTTTTCCAGGCATAACAGGAGTCCCTTAGTTTTTAAGGTTTGAGAATCGAACCTTGGAAACTATACAATTATCCCTTGATCTGATGTGTTTGAAGAGATGTTGGTCGACCCCACCTGATTGCGAAAGAGGTCGAGGGGACATTTCCTTGCAAGTGACCTGGGATGATCCTTGCCCTTAGGGTCAGCGACCTAGTTTTAGGTACCCAGTGCTATAATGATGATTTCGACCTGGATGGAATTCTTGATCTATTTACACTTAGCAGCTTTTGAAAGGATAAATGGTCACGCTACTTTGCAACTGATGTCCGTCGATGTTGAAGGACCATGTCGCCTTGCGACCGACGTGAGGTGAGATCAAACAGTTACGTCGCTTCGTGACTTTACATGACGAAGAGTGTTTTTCATAACGACCTCTTCAGATGTTATCCGTTGCACTTTTTCGACTGACACATTGATGGAACACCTTTATTCTGACAGACATGTCTTTTTAGCAATAAATGTCACATGCGCATAGTGCAGACATGTCTTTTTAGCAATAAATGACAGCCATGCGCATTAAATGTGAGCCATGTTGAAACAACATTCAGTATCAGAGCATTAAATACGAACGTGGGTGCATTGAATGTGGTGGAGGGAAACGAGCCGTCGCTTGAGTGTTTCAATGGAAGGGGATGACGATCTGGTTTCTCGAGGAATGACTATCACTCTTCCTTGCTGACTCATGGCACGTGGTCGCGATCAACAGTCAGATGTGCTTTCCACCCAAACGTCGCTTGACTTGGGGAAACCAAAGCGCCACTTCCTTCACTATAAAACCCCAAGCTCTGTTCAGGCAAAGTCACAATACTTTCATTCTCAGCAAGAGCAAGAAACTTTCGTGAGCCTTGATTCTTTGCCTTCTAGACTGGTGTTCACTTGATATTCGGAGCAAAAGGGTTAGTTTTTTCTCATTTCAAGAGGTAAAGATGATTCCCTTCTCCTATTTTTGATGTTTTTGCTTTCGACAGTTGCCATGCGATGACTGTCCGTCTATAGTTCATCAGAGATGAAATACTCTCCGTTGGGTCGAAGGCATTGATGATGGCTCTTAAACATTCTGTTAAGGTTTTTCTAGGGTTTAAAGGAGGCAATATTTACTTTCTTCTCCACGTCATCGTACGAAATAGTGTACGAGGATTGAATGGTTCCGTGCTTGTTGCTTTTGCAGACCGCAAGAGAATGGACCCCTCAACGACCAAAGTGAGGAAGGGACCAATTCGCCCATGCAGGATGATCCTACGGGTCCTCCTCGAGAGATCCTATCGGTACTTATTGCAAATGAGAAGAGATTTCAGATGTTGGATTTGCTTTTACGAAAGCATTAGCTTGAGCACAAATTGCCTCCAATGATTCGTTGTGATTAACATCAGGAGGCAAGTTGTCCATCATCTCTTTCAACTGGTTAAAAAGAAAGACAGCAAGTTCTTGAACTAATTAGCATTTCATATTACAACTAACTAATGGGAAAACAAACTCAAAAAATTTAATGTGGTATCAAGAGTATTAATTAATTTGGTAAATTGTTTTTGCCAAATATAAATAACTGATCTCTTTTATTAATCTTGTGGATTTAATTTGTGATCTATGCATAATCATGCAATGGAAATTAGCAAGATGAGGATTCTAATCTATAAATATTAATATATATCATAATATCTGTAGTATTATGCTTGTATATCGTAAAAAAGGTTCTAGGTTTTCCAATATGTATTACAAGTTTTAAGTTATTAATACCTTATTATATTATTTAAAATCTAAGACAGCAACCTTTAGTTATTGAGTAAATACATTCTTGAATAGTTAAACTTTAATTTAGTAGCATCATGAGCATTTTTGTTCAGCTTCTTTATCTCCATGTCTTGAGTATCACACATGCTTTAAACTTTTAATTTGAAGTCAGTGAGGAAATATGAAAGACAATCAGGCTTCATTGGAAACACAGATAAAGTAATTGGTGGATGCTGAAATTTCAAGAGTACAAAATTCTTACTTGGCTTAGCAGTTTTGATAAGTCTTGGGTTAAGACCTCATTTGATTTCTTGAGTCTTTCAATAACACTCCTAGAAAATCCAGAGCGAGGAGGGCTTGGTCTTCTTGAGTATGGTGAAGCAGGTCTTGAGTTAACACCAGGCTGCTGCATCGTCGGTTGTTGTGGTGGCGGTGATACTACTGAGGTCGGCGGTATCATCATGGGCCACCAACCATTATTTAATCCACTCAATATACTGGGAAATCCAACATCCTTTAGTTGTGTATGTGATGGAACTTGGGATGCTCGAACTATTGAAGAATCAGTTCTAGCCTCAAGCTTTCCTGACTTGATCTAAAGGTATTTGACTGCTTCCGTAGAGGGAGAAAACAGAACCCTTAAAGACCTTAATTGCTCTCCTTGCTCTATTCTCTCTCTGCCATCTACTGAACATCGTGGAGCAGTAATTTTCCTGCTAATATTGGACGTATTACCTGCCTCAGCAACCTTAAGTTTTGCATAACAAGCATCACACACGATGTAGTTTTCCTAGAGTTGGACCTAATGCTGCTCTCAGGGACTTTTTGGAACTACAAGCATGACAATGCACCAGCCCACAATTATAATAGTTGTGACTCTTCCTAGTAAAACCAAATGCTTGTCGCCAACCAGACCAAACTGATTGGTCAGCTCCTGAGACCCACTTATGTATGCATATACAAGAAGTAAAATTTGAGCCACATGATATGTTCTTCACATGTCTATCTTTCAGTGCTTTGATTACTGTTGGAGTTTTTCGATCATCTGTGTCCCCATGTCCCAATCTTCCATTCGTACCTCTTCCCCAAGTCAATACTTCACTTCTCCATGTTAGAACAGCAACATGATGTGCCCACAAGAGATTTCTTCAACAAACTCACCAACCAATTTATCTTGTACCAGGCAAGGCAGTTTTCCATCAGAATTTGGATTGCCTAGCTTACCACATGCAGTACTACCCATGTTAAAGACATTGCCTGATGTAGTGAGGGCTGGTGGAAATTGTAGTCAATGAGGGATGAAACACAGGTGGGAAGCAGATAAGTATCCTTGCTTCCATGCCCCCAATCTGTATTTGTCACCATCATCCCATGAGAACAATTTTCTAGATGACATATTTGCACCTGAATGCCTTGTAACCTCTACAATAGCTGCAGTATGCCATACTCCACAAGCAACTTTGATAGTTTTTAGTCCACCTAATGATTGGACTCCTTTTGGGTATGTGAAACTCTCTCGATTTCCATGTCCTAAAACACCAAATGATCCATCTCCAAACGTAAACAATTTTCCACTAGCAGTGGCCAAGGCTGTATGCCATGTTCCACTAAAGGTCCACAAACTCTTTTTGGTATCCAGTGGCTAACATCAGTGCCATGACCAAGAAGTCCAACATTATGTGTACCATCACCCCAAGTGAATAAATCACTAGATATAGATACAGCACATGAATGATGCTCACCACATGTAACAAAATCCACATTATTAACTGCTAGGAAGTCCACAAGTCGAGGACGACTAAAGTCCCTTTCAATTCCATGAACAAGTCTCCCACCAGATTCCTCTCCCAAGTGAAAACCTCACCTTGCCTTGTTACAAGAGCAACATGTTGCACACCACAAGCAATCTGCTGAACATCAAGAACTACATTTGATTCCAAGAGCTTAGGAATCAGCATATCAATCATCGTAGCTGTCAAGCTAAGAGAATCATCAGAAGAAGCCTCATCAGACCAAACCTCACCCCATACATACACATCCCCTAGTGATTCTATGTCATTTGGACCAGATCCTCCACTTGAACAGATAGGTGTGCTTAAAACACTAGTTCGGAAACCATCTCCGCCACTTGTTCTTAGTTGCATATTTGGATGTTCTGAAGCCACATCTGCACTCGCAAAATTTGAAAAGGAATGACAAGAATCAACGGATGATCTACCATGAATACTATTACTTAAATCTAGAGAGGGAGCAAATGGCCATCCATTTTGAATGATATCACCATTAGGTATGTGAAATGGAAACATATGTTTCAAAACTATATATCACCACAAGGACATCTTCAAATAATACAGGGACCAGAATATATTGCTCATATTCCACAATTTTATATTGATAAAAGGATAAATAGAATATCTGTATGAAAAGACATCATCAAAGCCAATTTAATTTCAAGCAAAATCTTGCTTAATCGATACTTATTTATAGGCAGAATGTATAATACAACTTATTTGGTTCAAGGTTGGTCGCAAAGCATACATTAAGCGAATTGTATCTTTCACTAAATAGATGTATTTTTCAGGTTAAACAATCTAAGAACAGAACTAGCCTCTAATAGATTATATAACTGATATGTTAAGTAGATGCATCTTTATAGAATAAACAAGAGTATTAATTATACAGTGTTGTAGTGTCTAATTGGATCGTGTTGTCACTTGTCGGACATGAAGAATTTGATGGTTTCTATCACTCTAGCAGTCGTGGCTGAAGTTGGACGATCGGTGAAGTAACCATGTTGCTCTCCTTCAAGCTCTAAATACTGTATATTCTTCCCAAGCTCTTCGAGTTTTGTCGAGTAATCCTTCACTCTATCTCTCAAAATCTCGTCTGCACCAACAATGACCAGGATTGGATCAAGGGCCACCTCTGCAAGGCTAGGACTAGAAGGGCCAAATGGGTTCACCATGGGATGGTCTTGAGTAGCTCCAATTGGAACCGATAACCTCCAAAACCTGTTAATGATAAGGTCAACTTGACTAGCATTAATTAACTATTTGATCAATGGGCCTGACAAGTTATGCAAAGAATAAAGAATAACATTATCAAAATAAATGCAATAATTTTATTCTACTAATTATATGCAAACAATATATATATATATAAGGCAAAAGAAAACTTAATATTTTTCAATAAAACTAATGATCAGATGGTAAGATTTTAGTCATCTGGGTAGATCACTCAGAGGTTTTATATTCGAGTTTCTACAATGACCACATATCAAATTTGTGATTTACTTGATCTATTGCACTAGTAGGATATTTAGTGAATCTCGAGGATCAAAACTCGATTAAAAAATAATTAAGAAGTTATTATATTTAAACCATATTCTAATTACTTTTATAATTTTTCTCGAATCATCTTCCACAAGCTAACTAACCAGGGGCGAATCCAATCTAGTTTTGGGTGGGCCATGATTTTTTTTTTTCCAAATATTAATACGTATAATTTATAGATTTTGGCCTACCCTAACAAAAATATTAATGTGTAATTAGTTTTTATTTTGGCCCACCCTAACAGAAATTTCTGGATCCACTATAGTAACTAACATTCTCTCAATTATCCTATTTAATTAGGGATAGACCTAGGGGGCAAGTGGGGGCTATTGACCCCCTAAATATTCCATTAATTTTGTTGAATTTTTATGTTTTGAAAGGGTTTATATATGTTAATGTATGTATATTAGATTGGTTACCACCCTACTCACTAAATTATTCTAGATTTATATTAAATTACTCAATTTGTCTTCTAACATTGAAGACTGCAGGATTCCTCCCGTGTATAAAGGTCCACACTCTTGCTAATTTTTTCAATTTTCAGGTTAACTATGTAATAAATTTATAATTAATTTTCGTACCTATCATACATCTCCAAGTTCCAAAATCCTTCAAAAGGCCTCTCTTCCTCGCACCTCGTCCTCTTTAATCCACCGAAAAATGGAGATAACAACACATAACCTCGAACCCTAACCGGCGCGAGCTCAGTCGCGCCACCACCGCCGAACCTCACCGCCAAATGGTGCGCCAGGTTGCCACCAGACGAGTAACCCAATACAAAAACCCTATCGAAGTCAACCCCATCTAACCACGTCCCCATATTTCCATCATCACCACCATGCATGGCTTTATCTTGAAGCCATTTCAAAGCAGAAGTCGCATCGTCCAACGCCGCCGGAAGCCTATCCTCCGGAGCCAGACGGTGGTCCGGCTCGATGACGAGGGCTTGAAGCTCGTTGGCGAGGCGGACGCAGATATTCTGGTGGTGGGGATACGTGAGAGAGCCGAAGCAAAAGCCGCCGCCATGGAGGTGGTAAAGAATCGGGAGTTTTTTTGTCGATGAAGGATTTGATTTGGGTTTGTAAAGACGAAGATGGAGATTGTGTTGTTCACTGAAGAGGAAGTCCTTGTGAATGATTTGTTCATGGTCGAGTAGAGGAGTTTTGAATTCAATTTCTTTGGTGCGTGAAATGGAGCCATCGCTGTAAAGAATGAGATGGCCAAAGCAATCTTCAACTACATGACGATCATCCGAACCCATGTTCTCTCTGTTTGTGAAAACTGTGGGCTAAAATGGAGAAGATGACTGGACTTATATAGAGAGAAGAAGAAAGAGTCGCTCGATTTTAAACATGCATTTCATGAAAATGTGTTTTACGTTAAATATTATAGTCAAAAAAGTAATACTCGGGTAATCCTATTTTTATATGAAATGATGTGATAAAAAATAAATAAAATAATTATTTCTGAATAATTGAGTGTTTTGATAACAATTTTTAGACATATTCTTCAAGAAATCTTATGTTTAAGTCTCTACTTTATTACTAATAAGGATAATCATAAAATTCTTACCTAATAAGTAGTTTTAAAATTTAAAAAAATTAGTTAAAGTGAGCATAAACTAAATTAGCATCCTTTGTCTTTACAAACAATATCAATAGATGATTTTGATTTTTTATATTTATTCTTTCAACTATTTTCGTCACGTTACTTTTTATAAAAATCTTTTTAAAAGTCCTTATATGTCTGACATTATTGGCAGGCAAGATACATAAGAAAATTCTTGGTGGATTCACGAGGTTAGGAATCCACCTGTTACCACTTAATGATTTATTAATTTTAATATTGGATTAGAATTAATAGTTGATATTGATTGAAGTAATTATAAATTAAGACGCCGCCACCACAGTGTTTTCTTTCTATTGGAAAAGTTTAACAAAAATATATTGACATTCCTAATTGTTACTTGAAATAGTATAATCTATTATTTCTCTAATATCTTACTTGAAATAATTTTAAATATGGAAAGAACTTTGGAAAAATGACCCTATTTTCTCGCGAGAGTAATACTACGTCAATAACTTTTTCTCACAAACTCTCTCTCATATTTTGACATGACAGTTCACAATTAATTAATAAAACCCAATACAAAACCCATGTGAGACCCGTTATGAATTAACCAATTACGAACTATCATATTAGGGTTGTGAGAAAAAGTTTTTTAGAGAGAATTGCTATTGTAATATTATTCTTTCTCCAGTTCCTAGCTAATTACTAGCTGGATGCATTTTTTATTTTTGTATAAGTTTAAATTACTTTTGTATTCTCATTCTCCAATTTGAATTAAACAAGTGATGGGACATGGGGACTAAACAAAAGAAAGAGAATATTGAACATTTGAACTTGATTCGTTCTCAATAGCCATAAGATGATCTTCTTAGGGTGATACTTTTATTGATGGATGCTCTTATTGCACTCGTATATATGCCACCAGTCCGATCCTTTGTAGGAACTATCCGTAATAATGAATTTGCAAAATAGATTTGTTTTTCATAAAGATATTCGTTATTCCTGATCCTGTTTCACTTTAATTGTTATTTGAACAAGTAAAAGTTATGTCTTGGTCCGAACTTAATGATTATTTGAACAAGTAAAAGTTATATCTTGGTCCGAGTGGAGATAGCATTTCTCTTTTGCAATAAATAGGCTTGGGTAGAGCTTATTCATCCCACTTGAACTATTTGAAGTTGATAGTTGATAAATAGGTTTGGGTAAAACTAATTCCTTCCCACCATAGCAACCTACCAATACAAATACAACTTCGATAACAATCTACAAATTGGCGATGTGGGACAAATACAACTTCAAAAACAAATTACTAAATTGGCGATGTATGACGAATACAACTTTGATAACAACTTCCAAAATTGGCGATGTGCGACAAATACAACTTCGATAACCATAACAACCTCCCAATACAAATACAATTTCATTAACAACCTACCAAATTGATGAAATGAGACAAACACAACTTCAATAACAAAAACGTAGACAATGTGGGACTAGGGTCCAAACCCATCATCGCCCTTCAAACAACAAACTCATCATCAATGGTATAGGGTAGAACTCTTTTTCAAAAGCTAATTCAAAAGAGAAGGAAACCCAACCACATATCTTCACTATAACAATATACCAAATTGACGATGTATGACAAATACAACTTCTAACAATAGTAAAATGTTGCAAAATTAGAAATATTCAGAGCTTAAAAAACAAAACTTTTAGGGAGCGTTTGGTTAGGATTACCGAGGTTATGACATCTTATATTACTTGATTACCACGTTTGGTTGTCAAATAATATAAGATTCTAGTAATCTTCTAATACCAATAGTAGTTACGGTTAGTAATATTGAAGGTAATATGATTACCTCTATTTTCTTAGGTATTGTAAGATTAATTGGTCATCAAATTTTTGTTATAATTTTATTCTTTATTAATAAAAACTTTTAACAATAACGCCCTTGTTTTAAAATCAATTTACATGAATCTAACTTTCATAATTTTACCCCAATTAATTAACTTTTTAGACAAAATTACCCTTAAATTCAAAACAAAGTACAGCCCACCCAAGCCACCACCCCCACCCACTTGCCGCTGCCGACAACCACTGCCGGCCATCGGCAGCTAGCATCGTGGCCATTAACAACCAACAACCAGATCAATGGATCTATTTATCTAGCCATTTTTAGGCCAGATCTCTGGCCAATAATGGCCATATCGACACATAGAGGCCAATTCAGGCTTTCCGTGCACCATTTGGTTGCCAGCAGCCGATAGTGGTTGCTGGTGGCCAACAGTGGTTGAGTTGGTGGGGGTGCACTGTTGATTTTCCAAACTTTTATTATGAAGTTGTTTTTGCTAAGTTTTTAAATGTGGGGGAGTTATAAATAATTTAAATAATAATATTATATAACGATATTTAATTAAAGGAAAATTAAGTAATTTAAATAATATACTTACCAATCTATTCTTTCCAACCAAACATATTTATATAATATATTCACCAATTTATTCAAACCAATCAAACATATTTCCCTAAACATTCCCAGTAACTTTAAGGTAATCTTTTTTTTCCGTTAATATAATATTCTCAGTAATACAATACTCCCTGAACCAAACGCACTTTTATCGTAAAGCAATATTAAATTTATTTTTATTCTCTTTACTTTTTTTACTTTTGTGATGGTCCATTATTATTTTATATCGAACTTTTGTTTGATGGCATATAAAGCAATATTTCAGTCTTTTTCTTTATGATCTCACTATATTAAAATTAAAAAATAGCATCATCAAATCTATCAAATCAAACCTGCTACATTCGATATTCATTTGCTAAAAAAAGAAAAAAAAACCATCAATTAAATAAGATACTGTTATTCAAATTTACAATGAAAAATATCACATTGTAGAAGTAACTTTTTCAAGCCCTTTTAAGTAATTTAACACATGCATCTTGCTTTATAAAAAGTCTGCAAGATCAACAGTGGTCTTCCATCACTCCATGTTTTCCATCTCGACGTCGGGTTCATCCTTGGGCCAAGTAGAGTACAAATCATATGGACCTCAAGACACTGCTTTTATGATCTTCTGCTAGCTGTATTGTCTATTAACAGGAGGTTTTGGAAGACTTTTTCCCTTAGTGAGAGCCATACGATTCTTGTGATTGCTCTCATCTTCACCATGATCATCAGCAAATCCACGCATCTGAATGGTTCCTTTCACCAGTTGGGCCGAGCCTTATTCTTCCATCTTCTCCGTTGATTTTATTGACTTTGATTTGTTTTAGTTAATTGAGTAGATTATCAACTGGCCCGAGCCCAACACAAAGCCCATGCCCTATCGCGTCTGGCACCTGAAATTGTTTGTTCATGTAAAAAAATTCCTCAATATTTCAAGTTTTTAATTATAATTAAATTCACTGAGTTTATAAATCTAAAATATTAAAAAGGAAAAATACTACACTTAGATTTTGCATACCGATTCCCCATTCTGGCTGATGTAGAGAGCGAAATGGTCGGAATAAAAACTTCTCATGTTGCACTCCACATCAATTGGGATGGACAAGCGATATGTAAAATCGACAACTGTAGTATCATCCTATTGAAAATAACTATAAAAATTTACGATTAAAGTGTTTTGTAATTCCAAGACTAAAAGGGGTGATAAATACTTTAGAAATTATAATATTTTGGGAAACAAGCAAATAATAGGTTCATTTAAAAAACTATTATAGGGGAAATTTTGACATTTCACTTCTTGAAAAACCAAAAAAACAAAATTTTAACTCATCAAACGATACCGTTTCATGAAATTTAGAATGTAAAAAAAGAAACTGAGAGAACTTACTCCAATATTAATAACTTTAACCATTGGATCAATTTAATGCATCGAAAATGAGTTCTCTCCTTAACCGTATAAGAGAAGATAACGTATTCAATATTACCCTTGTACCTACCCAAACTCCTATATAAACCTACCACCATCACCCTTTGCTTCATTAGCTCAAAGCAAATATCAAAGTCATCTCACCCGAATGTATTATCAATAAACATTGATTTAACATTTTCTCACAATCCTGATGTAATAACTTGTAATTGATTCGATAAAATCCATTGTTGGATAGACAGAACCAATTACAAATTGATCAATTGCAAACCATTACGTTAAAATTATTTAATAATGTGTAATACAATTATATATGTAATTTTTGAGGAACTTTTAACATTTTCCAAATTTAGTTTGTGTTGCCCATACATATTCTTTTAACCACTCCTTTGTTGTTAAAGAAAGGTGAAATTTTTGAATAAAATATGAGTGGAGTAACCAGTCATGTATGATCGAAGGAAAAATAATTTGTACTACATTTCCTGATATGTAATTTTCATCTTTTAATTGACAAAATTACTGCTTACTCACGCTTCTCCTTCTCCACTCCAGTAATATACATACTCATATAGCCCAAAATTCCTATTGACAATGTGACAAGTCCATATTGGGCTAAGCTCTAGACCGTAGGTAAATATCAGATTGTGCAACAACCAGAATGGATTGGGCAGGCTCAAGAGTATTAGAATTTGGACATAAAGAAACACTTTACTGGATTTTTGAGAAACTTTTAACATTTTCCAAATGGATTTTTCAGTTGTCCATATATATTCCTACTTCATTGAATTTGAAAAACACATAAAGAGACAAAATAAAACACTTACTATAAGAAAATTTTAGGAAATTTTCTACTCTATCTAACTGGTTCTTCCGGGTTCGAGTCACTGACACATAATACTTCCATATTATTCTAATGACTTTTCACACATTAGGGTTGGAACCGGAGGCTTGGTGGTTATCCTCGGTATTATTTACCAGCTCTTTCATAGAAATTCTGGCCTGGTCTTTGACTTTTGTGTGACGGTGTAGTGAGAGCTGGCCAACAATCACACCTAACTGTAACATCAAAACCAAAACATAAATGAAGTAAGAATAGTAGTGAAAACAGGAATTTAGCTAATGAGATATGCAGAGCAGTACCTCAAATTTCCAACAATCTTGCATAGAAGCGAAGCACTTGCCATTCAGACGCTTTAGATTACTCACTAACAAGTTTCGTTCCTGGGCAGCCTCAGAGGTAGTTTGCAATCCTTCTCTTCCCAAGTTCTGAAAGGCCTTGACAATCTCTTCTATCTCTTCTGGAGTAAGCTGATCTCCCATTTTCAAGATTCTGAATATCACTCTTGTGAATTCAGAAATCTCATAGTAATGTATAATCGAGCAGCAAGATAGAAAAATGAAATAATACTAAAAATCTTGTCAGTGAATTGCAAAGCACTAATCTAATACTACAAACATATTTGCTAAACTCTCTCATCTTTCAGTAAAACAAGCTGCCTGGATATGAGGAAATATCCAAGATGGAAGAATTGTCTTCTACATCCAGCTTTTTGTTTATAAAATTTTTTTGTATTAAGAATCATCATGGTGGAGAAAGATGAATATCAGTCAGTGAGGGTAGGATTAGTGGTTAGAAATTCATATGAAGCTCCCATCAAGCAAACATATCCAAACAACCAAAGGTAAATTTCAAATTTTCAATCAATCCATTACACAGTGTTGCTACCTAACCACCCAATATATGTTTAAATTGTCACAAAATAATTGTTGTATATATATATAAGTAAGCAAGATTATAACTCTTTATTAATAATGTTAAACTTATAACGTATTACAGAGATCTCAATTTTGTATAATTGTATCTCAACTAATGTAATCATGCATATTATTGTGATTCCATATTTAATAAATATGTAGGACCTTTACCACATAAATCACACAGATCCGAGATCAGATCAAAACAGAAGACATTCAGTTTGCATTTGAGGAAAGCTTCATAACAATCGATGACTTGCCAGAAAAATGACGGACGAACAAATAAGATCGGCGGCGCAAAGGAAAAAGGCGAATTAGGGTTGCGATCTTGACTATTTGGTGTGAGGTGTATTACAGAGATCTCAATTTTGTATAATTGTATCTCAACT
The DNA here is from genome assembly GCA_026225825.1 of Pistacia integerrima. Classification (NCBI taxonomy): domain Eukaryota; kingdom Viridiplantae; phylum Streptophyta; class Magnoliopsida; order Sapindales; family Anacardiaceae; genus Pistacia; species Pistacia integerrima. The sequence goes on from CM047748.1 coordinate 1,024,338, forward strand.
AATGTAATCATGCATATTATTGTGATTCCATATTTAATAAATATGTAGGACCTTTACCAAATAAATCACACAGATCCGAGATCAGATCAAAACAGAAGACATTCAGTTTGCATTTGAGGAAAGCTTCATAACAATCGATGACTTACCAGAAAAATGACGGACGAACAAATAAGATCGGCGGCGCAAAGGAAAAAGGCGAATTAGGGTTGCGATTTTGACTATTTGGTGTGAGGTCCCACGGGGAAAATAGGTTTATATAAGAAGACCAATTTTGTAAATATTTAATCTTTCACGGGCAATATGGTCAGTTAAATGATCCAGGGCAATTTTGTAATTTTAAATATATCAAGGATAAGATCGAATTTTGAATCCCCATTTTTAATTTTTAAGAATTACATTTTATACATATATATTAACACCACAAATTGTTTAAAATCAAGAATCCCAAATTGTTAATCTTCACGTATTACGTATATATTAATATAATAATGCAAATGTAAAGTCACTTCAACCCATTTGTATATGCTCTTGTTACCTGAATTTGTTATGCTATTTTGTTATGGAAGTTTATCTGGGCAGTTGAGGAAGTAAATTCTGAACTATTTTGTTGGTTTGGTGGGAAAAAAGAAGTAATGAAAGAGGGTTTATCTTTATTAGAGTGATGTCTGATGCCTTGTTATTATTCGACTTTGATTTCGTGTAATTGTATAAGGTGTTTGATTATTTCCGTCAAAGAAACTTGTTTATAGTTTGGTTTTATTTTTTATCTGGGTATATTTGGAACTATGAGTTTTCGTGCATTGATGTGTTTTTTGATTCATTTTTGCAAGATTTTTTGTTGGAACTTGGAAGTAGTAGATTACTAGTACTTTTATTAGTAACTTTTTCTTTTCTTTTTAGTTTTTAATCTGCTTGAGTAGACAAAAACGACCCCGTACTTGTGTAAACCAACACCCGTTAATAGGTGTGTTCAAAAGAACCGGTTGGAACCAAAATCGGTAGGTACCTTGGGTTTAGTTCCGGTTACTACCCCGAACCAGTCGTCAATAGGTAGGTTCCAATTCCAAATTTTTGGAACCGTTACTGTACGGTTCCGGTTCTGGAACTAAGAACCAGAAACCGAGACTAATATAAAATAAATTAAAGATTAAGGGGGTTAATAAAATTTTTTATAAAAAAAGTAATGTGAATACATTTATATTTATATTTTATAACATTTAAAGTAAGTTTATTTGACTTTTGAGAATCCACTTTTACAAAGTAATGGAGTTTGTAATTTTGAATTTATAATTTATAATTTGTAATTTTATTTTTGTTAACAAGTGCCAAGTGGGGGGTATTTATAAGTTTTTAAGGGTTTTTTTGCCATTTTAAAAGTACAAAGTACCCAGAATCGAACACCCCTACCCGTTAATATTAGATAAGTTGTAGGTTATAGAAGAGAGAAGGGTGTTTCTGTATTTTGAAAATTGCGTATCTTCCAGGATATTCTATGCTATACTAAAATAATTATCTTTTCCTCTTTCGTGGACCATCCAAATCTGCTCTCTCCTTAACGTTAGATCAATTTAATAAGCTTAAAAAACAAAACTTTTACCGTAAAAATAAATTTAATAATTTATTTTTATTCTTTTTACTTTTGTGATGGTCCACTATTATTTTATATGGAACTTTTGTTGGATGGCATATAAAGCAATATTTCAGTCTTTTCATGATCTCGCTATATTAATATTAAATAATCAAATGAAAAAATAGCATCATTAAATCTAGAGTAAACGTCATATTCCCACCCAAGGTTTGGCAAAATCCCAATGGTACCCCTAATTTTATTTATTCCAAATTCCCACTCTTGAAATTATGGAAAATTAGCAGATGGCTGCCTCTAAGAGTGCTTCAACGCACGTTAGTAGATGTCGTCCCTGACATTTTCATCTTTTTCTGGCAATTCTTCTACCCAAAATCACCCTTATCACCATTATTCAAGCCCCCATCCTCCTCTCTACAAAGTTTTACCCTTTACAACCCCTCATCATTCGCCGATTGTCGACCACGATAGCCATGTCATGCTACTGTTTTTGCCGATTTTCGATCGTTTTGAGCAGCAACAACCCCAACCACCACCACCGTTTGACTTTGCGAATCCTTCCCTACAAAGCTGCTAACCTTCCTGGCCACGACAACTTACTGTTTGTCGTACACCACTTCACCAAAAAACGTGATGCACACGAACCTCTCGGCCGACGAACGGTGGCTGAGCATTGGTGGGGACATAGAGGTTTTGTAGAGTTGGAGACAGTGGTTGCAATGGTGGTTTTCAATTGGATTTTTGTAACCAGAATCAACCGTAACCCGACGAAAAAAAGTGAAACCCTAAACCTAATGGCTTTAGCGATCGGAGGGGTCAATGAGTCGGGAACTAGAGGGGTTTTGGACGACAGACTATGGGGAAGTTGATAGAGGTGACCAGGGGGTTCAACGCCATCGAAAATAGCCCAAATCAGGCAAAACCGAGAGGATGCACAGTCTTCGAGAGTGTCATTCAGTAATTTGAAAATAAAATGATTAATTTTATAATTATACTAATTTAAGAGTTAAAAAGAAATTTATTAATTTATTTGTTAACGGAATTATGGTAATCACATATTTTTTAATCTAAAAATTACTAACAATGTTACTTTAAATTGAGAATTTGAAATAAATACAACTAGATACTAATTTAGGATTTTACCAAACAAATATGTCGTTTACTCTTAAATCTATCTAATCAAACCTGCTATATTTGACATTCATTTATTTAAAATAAAAAAAATAAAAAATAAAAAAAATAAAAAAGGCTTCAGTTACATAAGATACTCTTATTCAAATTTACAATGAAAAATCACACATTGTAGAAGTAGCATTTTCAAAGTCCTTTTAAGTAATTTACATGCATCTTGCTTTATAAAAAGTCTGCAAGATCAACGGTGGTCCTCGATGTTTCCCATCTCGACGTCGGGTTCATCCTGGGGCCAAGTAGAGTATAAATCATATGGGCCTAAAGACAGTGTCTTTATGATTTTCTGCAGGCTGTATTGTCTTTTAACATGAGGTTTTGGAAGACTTTTTCCCTTAGTGAAAGCCGCCCGATTATTGTGATTGGCCTCATCCCCCTCATGATGATCATCACCAAATCCACGCATCTCAATGGTTCCTTTCACCAGTCGGGCCGACCCTTCTTCTTCCATCTTCTCCGTTGACTTTGTTGACTTTGACTTGTTTTTGTAAATTGAGTAAATTATCAACTGGGCCGAGCCCAACACAACGCCTATGGCATTGGGCACCTGAAATTGTTTGTGCATGTCAAAAATTTCCTTAATATATCAAGTATAATTTCACTGAGTTTGCAAAATTAAAATATCGAAAATAACTATAAAATTTTTCGATTAGGGTGCTTTTGCAATTTTCAAGACTAAAAGGGGGGGTACAGGTAGCAATAGATTCATTAAAAGCTATTATAGGGGTAATTTTGACATTTCACCGTTTAAATGAATCAAAAGAAAATGTTTTTAAATTATGGGGTAATTAATTATGACATTTTACTAATTAAAACGACGCCATTTCATAAACAGGGAGACTGTGAAAAAGGAAGTTGAGTGAACTTACTCCAATATAAATGTCTCTAACAAGAATTTCACCGTTTAAATGAACCCAAAAGAAAATGTTTTTAAATTACGGGGTATTAATTTAGACATTTTACTATTTAAAACGACGCCGTTTCATATACAGGGAGACTGTACAAAAGGACGTTGACTGACCTTACTCCAATATAAATGTCTCCAACAAGAGCTTATAGGGGTAATTTTGACATTTCACCGTTTAAATGAATCAAAAGAAAATGTTTTCAAATTATTGGGTAATTAATTTTGACATTTTACAATTCAAAACGACGCCGTTTCATAAATATAGAGACTGTGAAAAAGGATATTAAGTGAACTTACTCCAATATAAATGTCTCTAACAAGAACTGAATAAACTGACCAAACACCAGCATTGAGAAACAGGAAAAACGAGAGCAAAAATGGCATGTATTCAACACTCTTGGTCTTTATAACTGTTCTCTGCAGTAGTCAGATATCCAATTCAACCAATTAATTAATCGAGCAATTAAAACTTCAATTCAATTGATTATTGAAGGTGAAGAAAGGAAACTTACCATTACTGATAGAGGTGAAGCATACATGCCAATGGTTAATGCCGAACACAAAATTCCCACAAAGGTTAGCCTCAGATTTCCATGGATAAATACAAGAGTTACTGCAATCACTGCCCCAAGAAACCCAACGTCTAATATCGCCACCAATTTCGCCGTCTTAATCTAAATAACATCAATAAATCACAAGAATTAATCAGTTGTATATACATAAAAAAGAATCTCGTTAATCATGATCCATGTTTTAAAACCCGGACTGGACCATCCGGTCCGATCAATCCACCAAAACCCTAAACCCGTTTTAGTTATTGGACCGAATTGACCAACGGTTGAATCAGCAAAACAGTATCGGACCGCGGTTCAACAGTTAGGTTAGATAAAGAACACCCATTCCTATTAATTATTATTATTTAAAATTTTATTATATCATACTGACATCCGACTTGTCGGTCCCAATCATACAAACTGTTCATCTGATCAAAGCCTGGTCTGAGTACAAAAACATTGATCATGACAACCATTATATAAAAGACAATCAATATGCTCTTAAATAACGATAATTTATTAAATAAATATATACAAATTAAATGATAAGTCTATTCTATTTAAGATGCAGCACTTAAAATTAAGTGCTTATATATATGGGAGAACGACTTATACATACCCAATATTTGTCGAAACGACAAGTTGATACCCAAAAGGTTTTGAAATGACAAATGGATACCTTCCGTCATGTTCTGTTAGTGATTTTGGTTAGATAATAGTAAAAAGACTAAAATACCCTTGAAAGTTTAATTTTTAGTTTTTTATAAATTTAAAAATTTCTAAAAAACCCCCTAGGTTTGCTAATTTGACTAAACACCCCAATATATAAAAATTTTATAAAATAACAAAAACACCCCCGCCTACCCTCAGTAGGCTGACATTCCGCCACCACCGAATAACTGACAAAAATTGTGTTACGCGATGCACCTACCTGGATCTCGTGTCGTGAACACACCGATCCTGACATGTTACTAAGATGCACTCCATCGACCGTGTCGAACACACCGACCGCCTTTTTCGGCTCGACGGCCAGATCCGGCCTTTTCCGCCGTATCATCCACGGATGCCGGCCGAAGCCGCCTGTCGGCGATGTTCACGACAGTCGATGTGCGTCAGCGTGTCGACAGTTAGGTCTGGCGGATCCGGCAGTAAGATGGCGGGTCTCGGCGAGATCATCCGCGGAGCGTGAATCGGCGATGTTCGACCGCAGTCAGGTGGAGTGCATGTCGTCAACACAATTTTCCGACAAGTTTAAGGTCTTGGCGGATCGGCCGTAGATCTCGGTCTTTTCGGCCGGATCGCCACAGTCTTGATGGAAAATGAAAGATCTACGCGTTACGACACGGTCCGATGGGTGTCGTAACGTAGCATTTTCCGATCGTAGGCGGTGGTGGCGGAATACGCTGCGAGGGGTGGCGGGGGTGTTTTTGTTATTTTATAAAAGTTTTATATATTGGGGTGTTTAATCAAATTAGCAAACCTATGGGGTTTTTTAGAAATTTTAAAATTTATAAAAAACTAAAAATTAAACTTTTAAGGGTATTTTAGTCTTTTCACTATTATCTAACCAAAATCACTAACAGAACATAACGGAAGGTATCCATTTGTCATTTCAAAACCTTTTGGATATCAACTTGTCGTTTCGACAAACATTGGGTATGCATAAGTCGTTTCCCCTATATATATACGTAAGATGCAGCACTTAAAATTAAGTGCTTATATAGAACTTAAAACTTGTACTAGTGATCTTTCTCCATCATAAAAATGTGTGGTCGATGTTTCAAGAAAACAAAGTAGATAAAACAAAAATTAACATCAAAATCACCTTCTTATCTTTGGGAGCAAAGATAAGGAAAAGAATGACGTAGATGAATTGTAAGACGGCTCCTGCTCCATTGACAGTCACAACAAGCAAACCACCTGGCTTCATAAGTCCATAGAAAGTCCACAAACTTGTGCTTAGTAGAGTAGTTATGTATGGGTCTCCCCTGTAGTTCTCTGTAGATTTCTTCTTCACCACTCGCAAAAAGGTTTGACTGAACGTATAAGATTTAACACCATGTAAATACGATACTACGCAAGAACGTTTCAAACCGACAAGATGAAAGTCTACAGATTTATAGTTTAAATCAGTCCAAAGGTTTAACTAAAGTATAAAGAGAAAGACAAATAAGAGGAGACTAGGTTATCAATCTATTAGTCCTAAGTAAGGATGGTCCCTTTTTTATCATCTCTCCATACATTCTTTCTCAGTCTTAAATGATAAAAAAAAAAAAAAAAAATGTATAAAGAGAAAGCTCACTTACATGGGAGAAGCAAAAACCAGTATAGAAATGATATTGCCTGCAAATAAATCAAGATAAAAGACATCAACAAACAAATTACTGCTACAAAAGAGCTTAAAGAAAAAGCACTTATGAGAACTAACCAATAATGCCAATGAAGAAGCTCAAGCTAGCCATGGAGAAGGAGGAGAGAAGAGAAGAGAAGAGAAGAAGAAAAGAAAGAGATTATAATGATGCGGAGACACTGATAATATTGATAGCAGAATACATGTGGTGGTTGATGGATATATATATATATATATATATATATATATATATATATATATTGATTAATTCTTCTGTGCACATAGTGGCTAGAGGCTTGCCACGTTTACGTTACGTAAATTTGTATGTATTCATATCATGATGGCATGCTGGGTGGACCGACCAGAGACCACTGCTTTTTCGCTTTCGAAAAGCACTTTTGGGATTCAGTCTTGTCATTGTTCGTTGAATTAGAATCAAAGTTACCTAAATTTTGCTGGTAATAAACTAATAATATTTCTTCCTCAAAATATCTTCCTAACCTAAGAGAACTAACCCAACTTTACTTCCAGTTTTTTCCATTTAAGTTCACATATCCATCAACATCGATCGGGTTTATCAGTTAACAGATAAAGATAAATGCATGTATTGAGAAACAGTTAACTGTTTCTCCTCCCATCTTGTTGTGTATGATTTTTCTATTAAATTCGGAGAAGTTAAAAGCCCACGAGAATATAATTCAACCCAGAATTAGTTTTACTAAACATTTATCGGTCATAACATAAAATATAGCTTGATCCAACATAAGTTAGTTGCGACCAACTTTGATAATTATTCGGCAAACCACAAATAAGCTCAAATCTCAGATATTTCGAAAGAGATGAAGTCAACAGCAATTATAGGGCAATCTTAACTCACAATCATGAGAATATCGGAGTTACAATTTGAATTTGATTTCAATCCCGATAATTCAACTCTTTCCTTTATTACAAACTTTTATAAATATGCCTTCTAACTATGAGAAAAGGGTTAGCAATTTTTCCTTTATTACAAACTTGTATAAATATGCCTTCTAACTATGAGAAAAGGGTTAGCAATTTTTATTTTATAATGGACATATATTGTAAGCTTTCACAACAATAAAAGAACAATAGACGTAAGCTCATGTTCTAACTAGTCGAGCCACTTTAAAAACTATTTTGTGTCTTTCACATTATACGCATTATAACGCATTTATATTCATTACTTTACTGATTTTAATTAGTCACGTACATCCTATACAAATATCATACCAGAGAGTAAAACTATACTGAGTTCTTTAGATCATCAAGCAGTCTTATCAAGGCAGATGATACATAACTATCAGTATTAATCAAAGAGGATAATATCTTTATCAGCCAACAAAGTTGAATATATTGATTATATTTCATTGTTGGTTCAATCCTATACATTGATGCCACCAGGCATTTTGGGTGCTTTTTGACCTAGAGTTGATTTAAAATGGATATTTAATTCTGAAGAGTGAACATCACTAGGGTTTTGCTTGTAACCCTAGTGATCTAAAATCAAGAGTTTCTTCATATAAGACCAAACAAGATTAGGTGGCTGTGTTGAACTTTATTAATCCTTTCATCATCTATGAGTAAAACTACAAGTGGATTAGTTATAAGTTTTGACTAATGATTTATATGTATTAGTATGTCGGCACTCAGTTCAAACTTAGGTAGTTTTCACTTCCAAAAACTGGTTTAAAAGAGAAAAGCATCCAACTCATATATACGTTATAACAGTTTACTAGATTGACGATGTGGGATAAATTCAATGTTTAACAGTTTACCAGATTGCTTCATTGATACATTGCTATAAAAAGATACAAATGTATCTACAACAATTGTAGTTATATTGAATATAAATAATGATCAATCGATAAATATCAAAATTCTAGTAACTATTTTTTTGTTCAATTTTTTTAGACCTTAATTTTGATCAGTCTTGCCGTGTATATTTTAAATTCCTAGCTTTGCTACTGAATTTGGCTGTCCATATCGTTAGAAAATATTGATGCTAATTTTTCGTGCTTTTGATTATCTATTCATGTCTCCTGCCTTCTTATTTTTTCTGTGTGCATCTTCATCACATTTTCATTATCTGTACACGTTGTCTTTAAAGTACTAACATGTTTGTTTTTCAAAATGTATAGTTACTAGTAGACAGGCTGCTGCAATATTGACAGAAGTCGATTGCTCAGGTTATTACAGATAGCTAATGAAATAGGCAGAATGAAAGCTTCCATTGGAAAATCGCCTGGCTTGGCATTTGTTTTGGTGGGTGACAGAAGGGACTCTGATACTTTCATCCGCTTCAAGTTAAAAGCTTGTGATGAAGTTGGAATAACATCTTCGGTATCAAAGCTGCCTGAAGACTGCTCAGAAGAAGAACTTCTTAATGTTGTTAGAGGATTCAATGAGAACCCATTAGTACATGGTATTATTGTGCAGCTTCCTCTACCCAAAGTAATTTCTGCTACTACTTCAAAATTTTTGAGTTTTTGTCCCCTTTTCCCCAATTTATTATGCCTTTGAAAGTTTAACAAAGAATTAACATTGTTAAATTTAGCAGGACCCTTTGTGCATATATATGCATATTACAGCCATCATTTCTTAAATTTCTTGTTTCTTAGAATGTTATGACCAGAATTCGGAATCTATAACTATTCGATGGAAAAACAAATTTGGAGTTTTGGCGAGTTCAGACGCAACTCTTGTTTGAATATGAAGATCTTTGGGAGATTGTAGATCAAGGATTTGTTGTACCAGCAGATCAAGCGGGATTAACACAAGATCAAAGAAAACGGTTGGCAGATAACCGAAAAAAAGATTTTTTAATTTTCATTTTAGTTTTTAATAAAGGCTCGTCTGTATATCAATCAGTTGATTGAACAGCCTCTTTTCGAGAAAATTGCACACGCAACAACGGCAAAAAGTGCTTGGGATATGCTGACGAATATCTACAAAGGAACCAGTATAGAAATGATATTGCCTGCAAATAAATTAAGATAAAATACATCAACAATCAAATTACTAAGAACCCAATTGGCAAAAGCTACAAAAAATAGCTTGAAGAAAAAGCACTTATGAGAACTAACCAATAATGCCAATGAAGAAGCTCAAGCTAGCCATGGAGAGGGAGGAGAGAAGAGAAGAGAAGAAGAAAAGAAAGAGATTACAATAATGCGGTGAGAGAGAGGCAGTGCATGTGTTAGAGATACTGTTAATAAAACGTGATTGATATGAGAATATATGTGGTCGTTGATGGATATATATTAATTCTTCTGTGCACATCAGTGGCTAGATGCTTGCCACGTTTACGTTACGTAAGTTTTTATGTATTCATGTCAGATGGCATGTGGGTGGACCGACTGCTGCTTGTTCTTGTCGAAAAGCACTTTTCGGATTCAGTCTTTGTCATTGTTCGTTTAATTAGAATCAAAGGTACCTAAATTTTGCTGGTAATAATGTTTCTGCCTCAAAATATCTTCCTAAGCTAAGAGAACACACAACTTTGCTTCCAGTTTTTTCCATTTACGTTCACATATCCATCAACATCGATCGGGTTTATCAGTTAACAGATAAAGATAAATGCCTGTATTTAGAAACAGTATAAACTTAACTGTTTCTCCTCCCATCTTGTTGTACGTGATTTTTCTATTAAACTCGAATAAGTAAGAAGTTTACGAGGATATAATTCAACTTAGAATCAGTTCGACTAAATATTTATCTATCCCAGCATAAGCTCATTGAGATATAGCTCGACCCAATATAAACTAGTTGCCACCAACTTTAGTAATTATTTAACAAACCACAAATATGTTTAAATCTCAGATATTTCGAAAGAGATCAGCTCAATAACAATTCTAGGACGATCTTAGCTTACAATCATGAGAATATCAGAGTTATAATTTGAATTTGATTACAATCTCGATAACTCCTCTCTTTCCTTAATTACAAACTTATATAAGTACGTCTTCCGACTATGAGAGAAGGATTAGCAATTTTTATTTTATAATTAATATACATTATAAACTCTCACAACAATAAAAGGGTAATAGATGTAGATATATGTTTTAACTTGCCGAACTTTTTTTTTTTTTTTTTTTTTGGTGTCTTTTGCATTATAACGCATTCATGTTCATTATTTTGAATCACTGGTATTGGTTCGTATCAAAATATCTTACACAAATATCATACCAGAGAGTAAAACTACCGGGTTCTATAGATCATCAAGCAGTCTTATCAAGACAGATGCTACATGACTATCAGTATTAATCAAAGGGGATAATATCTTTATCAGCCTACAAAGTTGAATATATTGATTATATTTCATTGTTGGCTCAATCCTATATATTGATGCCACGATGCATTTTGGGTGCTTTCATGATAGCTTTTTGACCTAGAGTTGATTTAAAATGGATATTTAATTATGAAGAATGAACATCACTAGGGTTTTGCTTGTATCCTGTTGATCTAAAGTCAAGAGTTTCTTCATATAAGACCAAACAAGATGAGGTAGCTGTGTTGGACTTTATTAATCCTTTTATCATCTATGAGTAAAACTACAAGTGGATTAGTTATAAGTTTTGACTAATGATTTATACGTATTAGTATGTAGAACACTCAGGTCTAAATTTGAGTAGAATTTACTTTCAAAAGTTAACTCAAAAGAGGAGAGAGTCCAACACATATATACACCATAACAGTTTATCAGATTGACGATGTGGAATAAATTCAACTATTAAAATTAACCTTGAAAAGAAGGTATGACTTTCTAAATAGATTCTAAACATTATTTACTACAATAAACCCTAATAGAACGTACATCATTTGGCAATAAATATTCAAGATCCTTATGAATAAAGAAGAATGATACTTCCTTTAACTTGTAAACATACAAGCTAGATATGTATTTCACTTCTTTTCTACTAATATATTCAAAAGTTCTTTTATTTTTTCCATCAAAAAGTCGAAAAATTTTCATGACGACATCATCCCTTGCTAACAATAGTAATAATAAAAAAACAAAAAAAAAAAGATAGTTGTGTAATATTAAATGAAGTTATGGATTTGTTAAATATGTTCGATATATTTAAAATAGAGAAATTCCTATATATAAATATTCACTAACTTTAATTTCTAAAATGTTAAGTTTAAAATACAAATAATAACCATAAAATCATGTGACTTAATATAATTGCCCTTAATGAAAAACAACAAAGATAAAAATAGTTGAAATTCACTAAACTACTACGTCTAGCTCTAACCTGCTTTAATAAGACTGTTAAATACTAAACTATCGAGTTTAGTATAGTCTAGTGTTATATGATACAGAATATATCTTTTGTTAAATTTAAGGGTATAATTGATAACTTACGGTTAAATATGTCTTTTAAATAAAATCTTTCATGGGAAATTATAATTATTGGATATATGTCCATTTAAAATATCGGTAATGTAGTAAAATATATCGTTAAATTAAGTTCATATTTACAAATTTGCCCACAATTGGGTGCAAGACATTAAAGCCCATTTAAGTAAAAAATCCAAATCCAAGCCCAAATAAAAAATACCGAACATGAGCAAGAAGCTTTTGTCTCTCAACCTTGGATCTCTGAAGCTGATACGAAGATGAAGCTGAGCTCAAGTCTTGGAATTCCCAAAACTCATTCTTACAGAGCTTTAGATCGATCCCACATCACCAAAACCCCCTGTACTTCAACCAGGGATGTTTAAAAAGTAATCTTTCTCTCAATTTTAATAATTTTTTTGGTTGTTTTTACTTGTTTTGACCGGGTCAAGGCCTGGTCCAGGTCTTAAAACATTGCTTTTAACACTAAAAAAGAAGATATAACTTTCTAAATAGATTGAAAACAAGTTATTTACTACAAGAAACCTAATAGAACATACATCATTTTGGCTATAAATATTTATAGGGGCGGATCTAGAAATTTCTATTAGAGTGGGTCAAAATAAAAATTAATTACACATTAATATTTTTGTCCATTAATATTTCTGTTAGGGTGAGCCAAAATTTAGAAATTATATATATTAATATTTTTAAGAAAAAATTGAGGGTGGGCCATGACCAGAGTAGCATTCGCCCCTAAATATTCAAGATTCTTATGAATAAAGAAGAACGATACTTCCTTTAACTTGTAAACATACAAGCTATATACTTCACTTCTTCTCTACTAATATCTTGAAAAATTCTTTTATTAGACTGTTAGATACTAGACTATCGAATTTAGTACAGTTTAGTGTATACTTGGAAAAACAGGAGGGCCAGGTAGGCATGGGCCGGGTCCAATGGGTATGTGCCCAAAATGGTTGATTTCCAACAGGTAAAAAAATTAGACCCATACCCTACCTTACACGGGTACGGGTGGACTTGCGTGTACCCATGACTGTTCGCTGCAATTTTCATTTTTTACAATCACATCCCCACAATTTCCTTTAAATTAATATTCCTCACTTACTAATTAACTAAATAATTTCCAACTCACATCTTCAAAATTCTTTCTCATTTAATTATCATCATCATATATAAATATATATTCAAAATTTGGTTTTGAAGGAATTAAAAATCTGGGTTAAATTGTCAGTTTTGACACATGTTTAGAAATTTGCACTTCCACCCCTAGATGTGATTTTCAAATATTGTGTCATATATATATATATATATATATATATATATATATATATATATATATATATATATATATATATATATATATATATATATATATATATATATTCAAATTTTGGTTTTGAAGGAATTAAAAATCTGGGTTAAACTATCAATTTTGACACATGTTTAGAAATTTGCACTTCCTCCCTTGTATGTGATTTTCAAATATTATGTCATCTATGCATGATTTACAAGCCAATATGTAAAATGTTTTTAATTTAAATGTTACTTGAAATTATGTATGAGAAAATTGTGGCCTTAAAACCACCCTACGAAGTACCCATCCGCATCATATTCAGTTAAAGACGTTGCACATGCGTATTGAGAAAGACTTAGCCCGAGCAATGTAGGATTCTGCTACGCATGAGTGCTCTGCCTGAGTAATGCAGGATTTTGCTAGGTATGAGTGTTCTGCCCGAGCAATGCATGATTTCGTTAGGCATGAGTGTTCTGCCTAAGCGATGTAGGATTCCGCTAGGCATGAGTGTTTTGCTTGAGCGATGCAAGAATCTGCTAAGCAAGATGAATTCTAGTAGCTCTACTTGTGCAATGTTAGATCTCGCCATGTATGACAGATTTATCCCTAGATACTAGTTGTAGTGAGAATGTTTTCAGTATCATAATTGAGATTAGTATTCAGTTCATAGTATTCAGAAAACAACCATTACATGGTTAGAGATTTAGTTCATATGCATTGCTCAAATAATTGTAGGATATATAGAAATTCTTGAGTGTTTAGTTGTATGTTTTAGTATGTTTGAAGAGTGCATGACATTGATTGAGCATAGTTTTGTTTCTTAGAAATATGTGCTTGTTATTTACATGCTTTAATTATGTTTTGACCAATGTTTTAAAAAGGCAGCTCGGGACAAAACCCTGAACAACGAGGCAGGTCCTGGAGCGACTCTTAAGGCCGGTTGAACCAATGGTTCAAGCCGGTGAATCGAATAACTTGATGACGTCAGCATGATGTCATCAAGTTACTGTTCACAGAAAACTTTCCTTTCCCAAATTTTACTCCAAAGTCCAAATCATAAACTCCAAAATAAAAAATCCATAGCAAAACATCATCAAACATCATTATATCAATAATACAAATCAAAATAACAAAATGAATGAAGAAAAATAACATAATAGTTGTTTCAAGTTTCCAACTTTCAAGTCAACGACTCAACATTTCAACATTCTAACAAAAATTGATCTTCACCAAATGGTCTTCAATCAATCAATCCATCATCCCATCCTCAATTAAAATTGACAATTCACACACCACCTGATGGCTTAAACCCTTTTTTCTGCAAATAATTTTCCAAACTTCTGCACTCAAATGGAGCTCAAAAAATACAAGTGAATTGTGCAACACTACTTCCTCATTGAATTTTCATAAATGTAGTAAAGCTTTATTTGCTTAACACAATAAATTTATACCCATGACAGTTCATTTTTATCTCTCTTTTTCACAAGATTTCCATTATTCCAACCAAACCCAACTCAGTTTAAGTCATGTCCATCTTCCTCAACTGCTTTCTTTCCAATTAAAAAAGCATAAACTCTATAAAGTATAAACATTGTAGTAAAAAACGAAAAATGAAAAAAAATAATAAGTTACATAGTTGGAAACTTGGAACAGAGACGAAATCAATACCTGGTTTTGGTGAAGACTGAAGACGAGCTGCCATTGAACAGAGCGAGCGAGACAAAATCAATGTGGAGCTCGACTGACGGACGAACACTTGAACACTGAACAGAGCAGAACTGCAGAAGAGAAGAAGAGATCGCGACTACCCACGTTCGTCGGCCTCGAGCAAGAAGAAGATGACAACGATGGTGCAGCTTTCAGATAGACGGTGACGGATGAAACGTGCAGATCGGCGCTGAAGAGAGGAGTGAGAACAGATCGCGAAATGGTGAAGGGGAGACGACAAGATTCCACAGTGAACTGGTGACGGTGAAGGCTATTCACGGTGAAGTTAGTGAACTGGTGAAGGGGAGTTCGTGGATGATGAAATATTGAAAATGCAAAATGGTTCAGAGGAGTTTAGATGAAAGAGTTCAGACGAAAGAGGAAAGTGCGTGAAATGGGGGGAAATGTTGATACTTGATACTGTTTAAGTGTGTACTGTGTAGTTAATATAATTTATTAAATTTAATATTTTTATTTTTTAAATTTTGTAATTTGTATTAATGGATTTTGCTTGACCCGGTTTATAGTAAAGCTACCGGTTGGACCGGTGGGTGCTACAGTACCCCGGTCCAACCGCGGGTCAAATTGGGCAAAGTGTTTTTGCCAAGGAGTATAGCTCACCCTGGCCACTCTACCGATCGGCTGGTCCCTGCTTAACTGCTTCAACTATGGCCGGGCCGGACCGGGTTTTAAAACATTGGTTTTGACAAATGGTTTATCCCAATCCCCTGTTCATTGAGTATTCCAGCTCACCCCTTTTTAGAGTGTTTTTTCCCCAGATTCACAAGAAGAGTTATGCCGAAGAGTGATCCCTCTCGAGGATGGGCCCACATGTCATTGACTCATCATGTGTGTAAAAATATCATGCTTGTTTCCGCTATAGAATTATGTTCTATTTCATATGTTTATCTCTTGTGTTGATTGTAAGAGATACGAAAATTTGATGCCTCACATTTTTCGGATTTTATAAAATGAATGTGATATATTTTTAGATTTTCAAATATGTATATATTATATGTTATGTTTTTCATGATGAAAACAAGAGAATGTTTTACAAAAAGTGTATTCATAATATAGTTTTTTTCATATTTCCACACGGCATGTCTCGATCACCTAAGTCTCAAGGGTACTCCCCGGAGCTCGTGGGATAAGGAGAGTCGAGATGGGTTGTGTCAGATTATCTAAGATAATCAATAATCATGTACATAGTAAAGGATAATAATATCTGAATCCAAGCTCCATCCTTGTAAGATTATGATCACTAATAGAGACCGTTTGGATCGGGAGTATATAAGATAATCGGGGTAATCTTTGTTTATGAAGATCATTTTTGCTTCATAAGCATAATAACTAATGATAAGTGGGGGTATAATGGGGGTAATCTTTGTTTATTTTGCAAGATTCCGATTTTTGGTTTACAAGTAATAAAATATTACGGTGATCTTTTATTGCAAATAGTGTTTACTGTTGGTAATGTGGGGGTAATCTTATTATCTTGTTAGGGGATGTTATTAAAACATTACTGGGGTAATCTGATTTTTCTACCAATTTTGCCCTTAATTAAAAACCATTCTGGACATAATTGCCCTCAAATGTCTACCAAATAACAATTACCCAGCCCCCCTATATTTAAGAAATTAACTAAAACACCCCAGCCACAAAAAGTTTAAAAGTTAACAAAATACCCCCAGTTGCCAAAGACCACCGCCGACGTCAGTCACCATAATGGTGCACGACCAGCGGGATCTGGTCGAGTGCGCCAATAAGGTCTTTTCTGGTCATGGATCATAGATCTATGGTCAGAAACAGCAAGATCTGGTGTTTTTATGGCCTTTTCACAATCAGATCTGTGGCCCTGAAATAGTCATAGATCTGGCCATTTTTCAACCATGGATTTGTGATACATGGCCATTTCCGGCTTTGTCGACGTATGGTCGACCATAAACGACCAGTTGTGCGTTATTAAGTCATGTCGGCGGTGCGGCGATGGTGGTGGTGTCGATAGTAGTTTGGGGTGGGTGAGGGTGATTTTGTTATAAATTAAAGTTTTATATGACTATGGTGTTTTAGCAAAATTTCAAATGTAGGGGGTTAAAAGGAATGATTCAAAAAAAAAAAAAAAAATATTATTATATTAATATTTAAAAAGAATGGCAATTTAATAATCTATATAACATACCTATCCATTTATCCTCTCAACTAAACATATTATTCACCAATTTATTCAAACCAACCAAACACATATTTTAAACATTCCTAATAATCTTCAAGGTGATTTTTATCTTCGTTAATATAATATACCTCTATAATAAAATATTATATGATCCAGATGCTCCGATATTGTTATTAAGAAGTTCTATATTGGTATGGGTTGACTATCAAAACCACAGTTGGTTTTGGTTTAATTTGTAATTAATTTATATATCTTTTTAATTATGCAAAAAAAGGCAGTGGTTAATCAATCGCTGTTTGATTAAAGAGTGTGAAAGCATTGGGAGTGAAAGAGACTTTGATAAATCAAAGTTATCTGCACATTTTACATCCTGGCTGATGCCATTCTGGCTAAGAATCTCACATCATGCATGCTGATTTGAAGTACATAAGATAAGTTCCCCGAGTTCAAGAAGTTTTGACATTACATGCAGGTTGGTTATAATATGTCAGTCGCCCTCTTTGGATTGGAGTCCAATATTTATTTCATTTCTTCTCTATTTGATATTTTAATAGAAATTAATTTAAAATAATATGTAGCAAGGTATGTCACTAGCACGCAAGCTACATTCACCCAAGTTGATCTTGTAATCGTTTGAACAATTCTACAATCTAGTTAATTATCCATTAATTAATTTATAGATAATACAACCTATCATTTTCCACTTCATTATCATTGATTTTGTAAAATGTTTCCAGATTTACTGTTTGAAAAACAAGTTAAATAATAAATAAGACTAATGGCTTACGGCGTGACTAACTGCTCTGACTGTGAGAAAGCAAAGAAGAAGGAAACTAACGGGAGCTTTAGCTTGCAAGCATTAGGGGTTCAACAAAGCTTCGCGAAGTGAGGGAGCAAAAACTGATCCTACGGGTACGAACTCAGAATTACCCTAATCGTGTTTCTTGTAATCAATTGAACGGATGAGATGTAAGGAAATAGTTGTCACACGGATTGCCAGCTCATATTAGCTTTGTACTATGATACATAGGATTTTTTTTAAGGACGAGCACAATCCAATCTTATAAACTTTTTTTCATAACCTCAATGTGATAACTAGTAATTAGTAAGTTCGTAATTAGACAACGAGACCTATAGTAAGCAAATAGAATCTATTTACAAGTTGACCAATCACAAGTTATCATGTCAAGATTATAAGGTAAAGTTTGTGAGATTGAGTTATAAGTATAATATTACTCGTTTTGATGCTTGGAAGTTGGATAGGAAGATTCTTAACTCAGAATTTTTCCTATTTAAAAAGCTTCTTCACTCAAAAGTTGCAGAAACCAAAAGTTTTCTTCTTCTGCTTGGCAATTATTAGTTCTGGATCATGTAAGTGATTTTTTGGGCTAATTGATGAGCTCAAAACTTCTAGTAAGGATTCAGTTGAGCAGCTTAATTAACTTAAGCTTTTTTCCCAGCTTCTTAACAGTTTCATTGGCATATTTTGTGATTCAAATTTTGTATAGAGCATATTTATACTGATTATTTTCTTTTATCAGGCGGAATCTGGCTACTAATGCGGCTTCGCGTACAAGCCATGAAAAAACAAGTTGTTCAGAAAAATATGAAATTCGTGGAGCTAAGGGCCTCTTGAGGCTTATATTCTGGGCAATTGGAATTTTATTGGATCCATTAGTGGTCTATCTATTTTATTTGGGTGATGATAGAAAGTGCGTTCAAGTGGACAAAAATTTTGGGAAGGCAATTTGTGTTGTTCACTTTGTAGTTGATATCATTAATATAATCTTTTACTGGATTTTAGAGCTGCCTGATGATTTAAATGAAAGTGCATGGATTCGCATATGTGGGTATATAATATGCATATTTCCGCTCTCACTGGTAAGGGAGACACTCTTACAGCTAATTTAATCTTCTTTCTTTTATATTTGACAAGGGCTGAATCAAACTAAAACATTTTCCCTCGTGGACTTCAACCTGTTCAGGTGATGCTTATTCTCATTCATGGAACAAAAACCCGCAGAGTTTGGTATGGAGTAGCACTTCTTCTATTTCAATTTGTACCAAGAGTAATTCGACTGTTAATATTGACTGCATACGGTTTTTCATCATCAACCTTGGCTCTATGGGCGATTAAGTTCCTTTATTCATACGTGTGTTTGGGTGAAGTAAGTTCAGTTACACAAAGGGTTTATTGGATGCAAAACCTAGGTTGTTTGTTTTTTCTTTTTACTTTAACACTGAATTGATTTAAAACAAAAACGAAAAATGAAAAGACTGATGTACTTTGTATAAATATTTGACATTTTTTTCCAAGATTTTTTATCCACTTGGGAGTTGCTGATGTTTTAGGAAATTGGAGCCCTTTGGTATGTCCTAGCCATATACTCAGAGGCCAGATGTTGGCAGAAAGCGTGCAGGACTTACAATAGTGGATGCCCTGATCGAGAGTTTCGTGACCGTTTCTTACGTTGTAACGAAAGTTCAGAAGCATACAAAATTATGAATGATTTTTGTTCAAGAAATACAACCGAGTATGATTTTGGAGTAGTCCGTGACGCCCATCAGTCTGGAATTCTGGAGATGAGAGGTTTTACGGTCAAGATTTTATTTTGTTTTCGATGGGCCATGCAAACTCTCAGGTTTGTGCACTATTAATATCATATACTTTCTTGTTCTTGTGTGGTGGTTTTACAGAGGAATAATTGTTCTAAAATTGAAAACAAACACACCCTATTACTTCAACAGAGAATTCCTCAGATGTTTGTAGTATGATATTCTTTCCTCTTCATTTCCACCATTAGTGAGAAAATAACAAGAAGAGATAGATCTGGAGAATTTGAGAGAAGAAGCAATTTGTTACTGAACTGATTTTTCATTAACTAAAAAATTATACAAGAAGATCTTTACGTCAGGTAGATGTAAAATCTAACATTAATATGCATGTTTGGTATCTCAAGTTTTCTACCATAAATTCTCCATTTCAAATGGTACTAGTCATTTGGACCTGATATATTATATATACATTTGAATTCAATTTTTGCAGTGGTTTTGGTTCGAACCTTGAAACAGCTAGTACTGACGTATTTGGAAACGTCTTTGTACTTTGTGTAATCTACACGGCAGTGATTTTGTTTTACTTTCTTTTCGGACAAATGCAGGTTCGTATATTTTATTCTGTCAACTTCTTATTTCTGCATTTAATTGTACATGCTAAAATATACACCATCTCCTCATTTGTGAAACAGGTATATATGCAGTCCGACGCTGAAAGACGAAGGGAGAGACGAAACAGGTCGTCAAATACTTCTTGATCGGCTTCGGACGAACCCGTCCATATCAGAGCTGTTGACAAATTCAAGCATAAGCCAGTTGTATCCCCGCGCGTCTATTAGCATGGTTCTATGTTCAAGTTTGTTCCTATTCTTTAGATAATGAGTGTTAGTATTTTGGTCAAAGTTGTTAAGATAAGAGTTTGTATTTCATTCAGTACGTTTTGTAAGGTCCAAAAGTCTATTTAAGGGCCTAACTGTGAATCTTTGATGTTTCAGTACTGTAAGAAAGCTATTCAATACAATATTGAGTGTGTTTGTTCTGTTTACAAAAGTTAAGTTTGCAATCTGGTCCTATGTACAAAAGCTCCCAGTCTCAAAAAGAACTATTCAAGCTTGTTACGAACGTCGAAGCCTTTGTTCTTATGGCCTATGACTTGAAAAATACATTCATTAAGCATCAATCTTGAGGCTTGAATGGCTGCTCAGGGAGCGAACACAGGCAACACAATGGATTAGTCAGATAGTTTCGTGGTTTGGTTTATAATATAATCGTGGTTTATAGCCAGAGATATATATCTGAGACCTATAAAATTAATTATGTTTATTGTTCTATAAACAAAATCCAAAAAACAATCTGCATTTGCTAGAAACTATATCTGGTTTCCATGTCCCAAGTTTGCTTTGCCTTTAATTACAAAGAGTAATCAACCTGTTGCTGCAAAGAGAAGAACAATCTGCAGCAACTTTAATTTCCAGGGAGCTGAGAAATTGAGAATTGGCCGTGTTATATTACGTTTTCATTTTCATTTTTCTTTTTTTTATTAGTCTTGGAAAACCAGTAAAACTTGTTCTCTATGTACTTTCATTCCTCATTTGGAGGAAATTGAAAATTTAATTTGTTTTCAACCCTCGTCAAGAGAAGAGATTAAAAAAAAAAAAAAAAAGTAGAACATAATTATCAAAATCATAAAGCACTTCGGCTTTTCTTTTTCAGCAGTTCAATGTCTTCGAAACCTGTGCTTTTTTCCTCCTCGGCCAATTCGAATCCGGCGGGCGAATTGCATTGCTAAAACATATAAACAAAAAATGAAGAGCTTGTAATATGACAAACGAAAAACCTTGAAGAAGAATGGTGAAGTAATTTTTTTTCATTAATTCTATTTTTTTCTACATTAATACTGTTGATGTCAAACTCCCACACTGACTAGGAGACAAGGGTTTTGGTCGATTATATAACACAAGGACACCCTCATCACCTAAAGGCGCATTTTTAGGACAAAACTGTGTGAGTCTACCAATAGTCTAACTTGTGACCCAAAGTAGACAATACCTCTGAGAACCCATCTACCATGTGATTGAAGACGACATAACAACAATTGGCCCTCAAAGGAGGGGTCGAGTTTACTTAGGCTAAGCGTGCCGATTCGTACCCTCACCAAACCTCCCAAGCCTTTCATCTACGAGGTTGTGTTAATGTCAAACTCTCACATCAGCTAGGAGACAAGGGCTTTGGTCACTCATATAGCACAAAGATACCTTCACTACCTAGAGGTGCCTTTTCAAGATAAAACTGCGAGGGCCTGCTAGCAGCCCAACCTGTGGCCCAAAGCAAACAATACCTCTAGGAACCTACCTACTATGTAACTGGAGATGGCATAACAACATATACAATTCTACATATTTCTTATATAGTTGCAAAATAAATCTGATCTGGCAATCCAAGTCATTATCCTCAGCCAGCAATCTTGACTATTCAGCTTTTACAAACAAACACAAAGTTACAATCTTTGTACCGTAGGATTTGCAGAACAATGGAAAAACACCACCGTTTAATCTCTAATTCTTCTTTTCTTATTCTAAGTACCCACTACAGTATTGCTACAGTAAAATGCGGTAGATGTAGCCAAATAATATAGCTGCAGTAGACCTAGCAAAACAGGTGGGTCGAGTCCAATGGATATGTGTCCAAAAGGATTGATTTTAAAAGGGTTCAATATTTTGAGCCCGTACCCTAACCTACATGGTATGGATGGACCCATGGGTACCCATGCTGTTAACTGCAGTTTTCATTTTTAACCATTACACTCTCACTATTTTTGCACTTTTCATTTGTTACAATTACACCCCCACAATCAACTCCTCCAAATTCATTTATCTTGAGATGGTAAGCAATAACTTTTGTGTTGAGAAATACATCTCAGTGTTTAGACTTGAAGTAGTTCTAATTGACAAGCCAAAATTTTTTATGAACTCATTAAATTTTAGAAAACATCTGTGAGAATTCACTTCTCAACCAAGAATTTTATCTATGGATTTGGAATAGCAACTCCGATTTAACAACAGGAAGCAAACGATATCCAGGCTCGCAAAAGAAGCACCTCAACAGAGGACCAGAGAAGGTGCCATTCTCCTTTTGCTCATTCCATTCGTCAATTCATTCTCCAGGGCAAAGAGAACAATAACGTTTTGCAAACTTATCGCACTCTGCGACACCTTCTCCCTTGGTAGGTACACACCAGTGATAATAATCAATATAACGGGTAAAGCAATGCCTTGTTTGATTTGTAGTTAGGAAACGGATATCTGCAGGTGTTGTCTCCAGCTTTATCTCCGGTGCCTCTACTGCAGTTTCATCCGAATCGCCCGAGTTTTCAGTAGTTTCAGTGCTTTCCTCAGCAGCAGCTACAACAATTTCACCACTGTTTTCCTTAGGAAAAGCAATAGGGGGTTCTAAATTGAATTACTTTTTGATACGTTTCTCGATGGGTTAAGGATCAATGAGGCTAAAAACCCAGGGCATGATATCATTGCTTAAGACTATAGTGTTAGAGGATATATCTTTTGTTAATTTTTTTAAGGGTATAATTAATAAATCGCTTAAATTTACGGTAAACTTGTCCTTTAAGTAAAAACTTTCATGGGAAATTAGAATTATTGGATATACTGTATGTCCATTTAAAATATCGGTAATGTAGTAAAATATATCGTTGAATTAAATTCATATTTGCAAATTTACCTACAATTGGGTGCAAGATATTAAAGCCCATTTAGACTAGCCCACTTAACTTTTCGGCCCATATCCAAATTCAAGCCCAAATAAAAAATACTGAACAACAAGCTTTGGTCTCTCAACTTTGGATCTTTGGTCCTTATACGAAGACGAAGATGAACTCAACTTTGGATCTCTGAACCTTATACAGAGCTTTAGATCGATCCCACATCACCAAAGCCCCTGTGTACTTCAACCAAGGATGTTTAAAAAGTAATCTTTCTCTCAATTTTAATAATTTTTTTTGGTTGATTTTACTTGTTTTGACCGGGTCAAGGCCTGGTCCGGATCTTACAACATTGCTTCTAACACTAAACAAGAAGATATAACTTTCTAAATAGATTGAAAACAAGTTATTTACTACAAGAAACCTAATAGAACATACATCATTTGGCTATAAATATTCATAGGGGGGGATCTAGAAATTTATGTTAGAGTGGACCAAAATAAAAACTAATTACACATTGGGTGCATTTGTTTTAGCATTTTTGATAGTATTTTTGAAAAAGCAAGAGTTGAGTGGTAATAACAAGGTAGGATTTGAAAACTAATAAAAACACCCCATATGTTTGTTAATTTATTAAACACCCCGATAATAAAAACATTAAAAATTATAAAAACACCCCCACCCACCCATTAAATACCGGCCACCACTGTCGGAGGGTGGTTGGAGTCACCGATCCAGCCGGTCGTGCGTCGAGATGACATTTTTCAACCAGATCCACCGTAGATCTATGGCTAGATCTGGCCATTGATGGCCAGACTTGGCCGTGTTTGGTCATCAACGATTGCCAAAGATATGGCCATCGTTGACGACTAGTTATAGGCAAAGATCTGGCCATCAACAGCCAGATCTGGCCAGATCTTTGGCCTTAAATCTGGCCTTTTCTAGTCAGATCCAGCTGATGGTGCGCCATTATACCATATTCTGGCCACCTTTCAACGGTGGTGGCCAGAATCTGGCAAATGTGGGTGGGTAGGAGTGTTTTTATCAATTTCTAAACTTTTTTGGGAGTGTTTAGCTAAATTAACAAACTTAGGGGGTTTAAAATAGTTGAATAAAATATAATAGTATTTTCAAAATAGGGAAACAAATGTGTATTTTGGAAATGATAAAAATAGGATAGGGCAAAAATAGGGAAACAAATGCACCAATTATAATATTTTTGTCTATTAATATTTTTGCTAGGGTGGGCTAAAATTTAGAAATTATATATATTAATATTTTAAAAAAAAATTGAGGGTGGGCCATGACCAAATTAGCATCCGCCCTTGAATATTCAAGATTCTTATGAATAAAGAAGAACGGTACTTCCTTTAACTTGTAAACATACAAGCTATATACTTCACTTCTTCTCTACTAATTTCTTGAAAAATTATTTTATTAGATTGTTAAATACTAGACTATTGAATTTAGTATAGTTTAGTGTATACTTGGCAAAACGGGAGGGCCAGGTGGGCATGGGCCGAGTCCAATGGGTATGGGCCCAAAATGGCTGATTTCGAACAGGTGAAAAAATTAGACCCGTACCCTACCTTACACGGGTACTGGTGGACTCGCAGGTACCCGTGACTGTTCACTACAATTTTCATTTGTTACCATCACATCCCCACAATTTCCTTTAAACTAATATTCCTCACTTGCTGATTAACTAAATAATTTCCGACTAACATCTTCAAAATTCTTTCTCATTTAATTATCATCATATATATATTCAAAATTTGGTTATGAAGGAATTAAAAATCTAGGTTAAATTGTCAGTTTTGACGCATGTTTAGAAATTTGCACTTCCACCCCTGGATGTGATTTTCAAATATTATGTCATATATGCATGATTTACACGACAATATGTAATATGTTTTTAATTTAAATGTTACTTGAGATTATGCATGAGAAAATTGTGGCCTTAAAACCACCCTACAAAGTACCCATCCCCCTCATATTCAGTTAAAGACGTTGCATATTCGTATTGTGAAAGACTTAGCCCAAGCAATGCAGGATTCTACTATGCATGAGTGTTTTGCCTAAGTGATGCAGGATTTTGCTAGGTATGAGTGTTCTGCCCGAGTAATGCATGATTCTGTTAGGCATGAGTGTTCTGCCTAAACGATGCAGGATTCCGCTAGGCATGAGTGTTTTGCTTGAGCGATGTAGGGTTCTGCTAAGCAAGATGAATTCTAGTAGCTCTACCTGTGCAATGTTAGATCTCGCCAGGTATGGCAGATTTATCCCTAGATACTAGTTGTATTGAGAATATTTTCATTATCATAATTGAGATTAGTATTCAGTTCACAGTATTCAGAAAACAACCATTACATGGTTAAAGATTTAGTTCATAAGCTTTGCTCAAATAATTGTAGGATATATAGAAATTCTTAAGTGTTTAGTTGCATGTTTTAGTATGTTTGAAGAGTGCATGACATTCATTGAGCATAGCTTCATTTCTTAGAAATTTGTGATTGTTATTTACGTTTAATTATGTTTTGACAAACGTTTTATCCCAATCTCCCATTCACTAAGTATTTCAGTTCACCCCTTTTTAGACTGTTTTTTCTCCAGGTTCGCAAGAAGAGTTGTGCCGAGGAGTGACCCCTCTCAAGGATGGGCCCACACGTCATCGACTCATCATGTGTGCAAAAATACCTTGCTTGTTTCCGCTGTAGAATTATGTTCCATTTCATATGTTTATCTCCTATGTTCATTGTAAAAGATACAAAAATCTGATGCCTCATGTTTTTCAGATTTTATAAAATGAATGTGATATATTTTTAGATTTTCAAATATGTATATATTATATGTTATGTTTTTCATGATGAAAACAAGAGAATGTTTTACAAAAAGTATATTAAGAATATAGTTTTTTTCATATTTCCACACGACACGTCTCGGTCACCTAAGTCTCAAGGGTGCGCCCTGGAGCTTGTGGGATAAGAAGGGTTAGGGCGGGTTGTGTCAGATTATCTAAGATAATTAATAATCATGTACAGTAGTAAAAGATAATAATATCCGAATCCAAGCTCCATCCTTGTAAGATTATGATAACTCATAAGGGCAATTTGGATCAGGGATATATAAGATAACGGGGGTAATCTTCGTTTATTTTGCAAGATTCCAGTGTCTAGTTTGTAAGAAATAAAATATTACGGTAATCTTTTATTGTAAATAGTGTTTACTATTAGTAATGTGAGGGGTAATCTTATTACCTTGTTAGGGGGTGTTATTAAAACATTGCCAGGGTAATCTGATTTTTCTACCAATTTTGCCCTTAATTAAAAACCATTTTGGACGCAATTGCCTTCAAATGTCTACCAAATAACAATTACTCAGCCCTTATATTTGAGAAATTAGCTAAAACACCCCAGCTACAAAAAGTTTAAAAGTTAACAAAATACCCCAAGTCACCAAAGACCACCACCGGCGTCAATCGTCGTAATGGTGCACGACCAACGGGATTTGGTTGGCCGTGCGTCGATAAGGCCTTTTCTTGCCATGGATCACAAATCCGTGGCCGAAAATGACTAGATCCTATGTTTATGTGGCATTTTCACGGCTAAAGATGGCCATTTTCGGCTTTGCCGGCGTATGGTCGGCCATATATGACCAATTGTGCGCCATTCTGTCGACTATCGGTGGTAGTCGGCGGTGGTGGTTGGTTGTCGATAATGGCTTGGGATGGGTGGAGGTGATTTTACTATAAATTAAAGTTTTACATGGCTAGGGTGTTTTAGCAAAATTTCAAATGTATGAGGTTAAAAGGAATGATTCAAATAATAATAATAATAATAATAAATATTATTATATTAATATTTGAAAAGGAGTGCAATTTAGTAATCTATGTAACATACCTATTCATTTATTCTCCCAATTAAACATATTATTCACTAATTTATTCGAACCAACCAAACACATTTTCTAGACATTCCTAATAATCTTTAAGGCGATCTTTCTTTCCGTTAATATAATATACCTCTATAATAAAACATTATATAATCCAAACCTTCGTATTGTTTTTAAGAAGTTCTATATTGGTATGGGTTGACTATCAAAACACGGTTGGTTTTGGTTTAATTAGTAATTTATTTATTTATCTTTTTAATTATGCAAAAAAAAGGCAGTGGTTAATCAATCGCTGATAAATCAAAGTTATCTGCACATGTTACATCCTGGCTGATGCCTTTCTGGCTAAGAATCTCACATCATGCATGCTGATTTGAAGTACGTAAGATAAGTTCCCTGAGTTAAAGAAGTTTTGATATTACATCCAAGTTGGTTATAATATTTATTTCATTTCTTCTCTGTTTGATATTTTAATATGAAATTCGTGGAGCTAAGGGCTTCTTCAGGCTTATATTCTGGGCAATTGGAATTTTATTGGATCCATTAGTGGTCTATATATTTTTTTTGGGTGATGATAGAAAGTGCGTTCAAGTGGACAAAAATTTTGGGACGGCAATTTGTGTTGTTCACTTTGTAGTTGATATTATTAATATAATCTTTTACTGGATTTTAGAGCTGCCTGCTGATTTAAATGAAAGTGCATGGATTCATATGTGGTAATATGATAACCATGTTTCCGCTGTCACTGGTAAGGGAGAGACTCTTACAGCTAATTTAATCTTCTTTCTTTTATATTTGACCAGGGCTGAATCAAACTAAACATTTTCCCTCGTGGACTTCAACCTGTTCAGGTGATGCTTATTCTCATTCATGGAACAAAAACCCGCAGAGTTTGGTATGGAGTAGCACTTCTTCTATTTCAATTTGTACCAAGAGTAATTCGACTGTTAATATTGACTGCATACGGTTTTTCATCATCAAGCTTGGCTCTATGGGCGATTAAGTTCCTTTATTCATACGTGTGTTTGGGTGAAGTAAGTTCAGTTACACAAAGGGTTTATTGGATGCAAAACCTAGGTTGTTTGTTTTTTCTTTTTACTTTAACACTGAATTGATTTATAACAAAAACAAAAAATGAAAGACTGATGTACTTTGTATAAATATTTGACATTTTTTTCCAAGATTTTTTATCCACTTGGGAGTTGCTGATGTTTTAGGAAATTGGAGCCCTTTGGTATGTCCTAGCCATTTACACAGAGGCCAGATGTTGGCAGAAAGCGTGCAGGACTCACAATAGTGGATGCCCTGATCGAGAGTTTCGTGACCGTTTCTTACGTTGTAACGAAAGTTCAGAAGCATACAAAATTATGAATGATTTTTGTTCAAGAAATACAACCGAGTATGATTTTGGAGTATTCCGTGACGCCCATCAGTCTGGCATTCTGGAGATGAGAAATTTTTCGCTCAAGATTTTATTTTGTTTTCGATGGGCCATGCAAACTCTCAGGTTTGTCCACTATTAATATCATATACTTTCTTGTTCTTTTGTGGTGGTTTTACTAAGGAATAATTGTTCTAAAATTGAAAACAAACACACCCTATTACTTCAACAGAAAATTCCTCAGATGTTTGTAGTATGATATTCTTTCCTCTCCATTTCCACCATTAGTGAGAAAATAACAGGAAGAGATAGATCTGGAGAATTTGAGAGAAGAAGCAATTTGTTAGTGAACTGATTTTTCATTAACTAAAAAATTATACAAGAAGATCTTTACGTCAGGTAGATGTAAAATCTAACATTAATATGCATGTTTGGTATCTCAAGTTTCTACCATAAATTCTCCATTTCAAATGGTACAAGTCATTTGGACCTGATATATTATATATACATTTGAATTCAATTTTTGCAGTGGTTTTGGTTCGAACCTTGAAACAGCTAGCACTGACGTATTTGGAAACGTCTTTGTACTTTGTGTAATCTACACGGCAGTGATTTTGTTTTACTTTCTTATCGGACAAATGCAGGTTCGTATATTTTATTCTGTTAACTTCTTGTTTCTGGATTTAATAGTACATGCTAAAATATACACCATCTCCTCATTTGTGAAGCAGGTATATATGCAGTCCGACGTTGAAAGACGAAAGGAGAGAAAAAGCAGGTCGTCAAATACTTCTTAATCGGCTTCGGACGAACCCTTCCACATCAGAGCTGTTGACAAATTCAAGCATAAGCCAGTTGTATCCCCGCGTGCCTGTTAGCATGTTTCTATGTTCAAGTTTGTTCCTATTCTTTAGATAATGGGTGCTAGTATTTTGGTCAGAAAGAACTATTCAAGCTTGTTACGAAGGTCGAAGCCTTTGTTCTTATGGCCTATGACTTGAAAAATATATTCATTAAGCATCAATCTTGAGGCATGAATGGCTGCTCAGGGAGCGAACACAAGCAACACAATGGATTAGTCAGATAGTTTCGTGGTTTGGTTTATAATATAATCGTGGTTTATAGGCCAGAGATATATCTGAGACCTATAAAATTATGTTTATTGTTCTATGAACAAATTCCAAAAAACAATCTGCATTTGCTAGAAACTTTTGCATTTAAATTTAATGTAGAAACTATATCTGGTTTCCATGTCCCAAGTTTGCTTTGCCGTTAATTTCAAAGAGTAATCAACCTGTTGCTGCTAAGAGAAGAACAATCTGCAGGCAACTTTAATTTCCAGGGAGCTGAGAAATTGAGAATTGGCCGTGTTATATTACGTTTTTATTTTCATTTTCTTTTTCTTTTTTATTAGTCTTGGAAAACCAGTAAAACTTGTTCCCCATGTACTTTCATTCCTCATTTTGAGGAAGTTGAAAATTTTATTTGTTTTCAACCCTTGTAAAGAGAAGTGATTAAAAAAAAAAGTAAAACATAATCATCAAAATCATAAAGCACTTCGGCTTTTATTTTTCAGCTGTTCAATGTCTTCAAAACCTGTGCTTTTTTCCTCCGCGGCCAATTCGAATCCGGTGGGCGAATTGCATTGCTAAAACATATAAACAAAAAATGAAGAGCTTGTAATATGACTAAAACGAAAAACCTTGAAGAAGAATGGTGAAGTAATTTTTTTCATTAATTCTATTTTTTTTTTCTACATTTATACTGTTGATGTCAAACTCCCACACCGGCTAGGAGATAAGGGTCTTGGTCAATTATATAACACAAGGACACCCTCACCACTCAGAGGTGCCTTTTTAAGACAAAACTATGCGAGTCTACCAATAGTCTAACTTGTGGCCCAAAGTGGACAATACCTCTGAGAACCCACCTACCATGTGACTGGAGACGACATAACAACAGTTGGCCCTCAAAGGAGGGGCCGGGTTTACTTAGGTTAAGCGTGCCGATTTGTACCCTCGCCAAACCTCCCAAGCCTCTTGTCTAGGAGGTTGTGTTGATGTCAAACTCTCACATCGGTTAAGAGACGAGGGCCTTAGTCGCTCATATAGCACAAAGACACCCTCACTACCCAGAGGTGCCTTTCAAGACAAAACTGTGCGAACCTACTAGCAGTCCAACCTGTGGCCCAAAGCAAACAATACCTCTAGGAACCCACCTACCATGTAACTGGAGATGGCATAACAACATATACAATTCTACATATTTCTTATATAGTTGCAAAATAAATCTGATCTGGCAATCCAAGTCATTATCCTCAGCCAGTAATCTTGACCATTCAGCTTTTACAAACAAACACAAAGTTACAATCTCTGTATCGTAGGATTTGCAGAACAATGGAAAAACACCACCGTTTAATCTCTAATTCTTCTTTTCTTATATCTAAGTACCTACTATAGTATTGCTAAAGTAAAATGCAGCAGATGTAGTCAAACAATATAGCTACAGTAGACCTAGTAAAACAGGTGGGTCGAGTCCAACGGATATAGGTCCAAAAGGATTGATTTTAAAAAGTCCAATATTTTAGACCGTACCCTACCCTACATGGCATGGATGGACCCATGGGTACCCATACTCTTAACTGCAGTTTTCATTTTTAACCATTACACTCTCACAATTTCTGTACTTTTCATTTGTTACAATTACACCCCCACAATCAACTCCTCCAAATTCATTTATCTCGAGATGGTAAGCAATAACTTTTGTGTTGAGAAATACATCTTGGTGTTTAGACTTGAAGTAGTTCTAATTGACAAGCCAAATTTTTTTATGAACTCATTAAATTTTAGAAAACATCTCTGAGAATTCACTTCTCAACCAAGAATTTTATCTATGGATTCGGAATCGCAACTCCGGTTTAACAGCAGGAAGCAAACGATATCCAGGCTTGCAAAAGTAGCACCTCTACAGAGGACCAGGGAAGGTTCTATTCTCCTTTTGCTCATTCCATTCTCCAGGGCAAAGAGAACGATAACATTTTGCAAACTTATCACACTCTGCGGCACCTTCTCCCTTGGCAGGTACACACCGGTGATACTCAATATAACGGGTAAAGCAATGCCTTGTTTGATTTGTAGTTGGGAAACAGATATCTGCAGGTGTTGTCTCCAGCTTTATCTCCGGTGCCTCAACTGTAGCTTCATCCGGATTGCCCGAGTTTTCAGTAGTTTCACTGCTTTCCTCAACAGCAGCTACAACAATTTCACCACTGTTTTCCTCAGGAAAAGCAGGAGGGGGTTCTAAATTGAATTACTTTTTGATACGTTTCTCGACGGGTTAAGGATCAATGAGGCTAAAAACCCAGGGCATGATATCATTGCTTAAGACTATAGTGTTATATGTTAGAGAATATATCTTTTGTTAATTTTTTTAAGGGTATAATTGATAAATCGATTAAATTTATGGTAAATTTGTCCTTTAAGTAAAAACTTTCATGGGAAATTAGAATTATTGGATATCGGAAAGGATATAGCCACCAAAGGTTATACACTAAATTTATGTACTGAATGACGTGACAAAATCCTGACCGTCGATTAATATTAAGTTAAAATTAATTAACAGTCAAGATTTTATCACGTCATTAGACGCATGAATTCGGTGCACTACTTCAGTGACTATAATATTACTCACTGGATATATGTCCATTTAAAATATCGGTAATGTAGTAAAATATATCGTTGAAATAAATTCATATTTACAAATTTACCCACAATTGGGTGCAAGTATTAAAGCCCATTTAGACTAGCCCACTTAACTTTTCGGCCCATATCTAAATTCAAGCCCAAATGAAAAATACCGAACAACAAGCTTTTGTCTCTCAACTTTGGATCTCTCAACCTGATACGAAGACGAAGCTGAACTCAACTCAAGAGTTGGCTGCTTTATAGCTACGCGGGCCAACTTCTTTTTGCTTTTGGAGCGAAGTCTTAGAACTCCCAAAACTCATTCTTACAGAGCTTTAGATCGATCCCACATCACCAAAACCCCTGTACTTCAACCAAGGATGTTCAAAAAGTAATATTTCTTTCAATTTTAATACTTTTTTTTTTTTTTGGTTGTTTTTACTTGTTTTGGCAATATGATTGTGATATAGAGGTTCCTATACGGGTGTCGGTTTGTTTTTTCACCTGGGTTAGATTGTTTATTCTTATTGGTTTGGGGTTCATTGTAATTGTAGTGATGAATTTATGAGGACAAGTATCATTTTTGTTTTTGTTTTTATGTTAATGCTAGCTGTTAATTTACTTGCAAGACGAAGTTATGGATTAATTACTTGATAATTGTTTATGTGTTGATGGTTTATTATGTTGCGTTGGTGCTAATCTGTTTTTGGTAATTTAATCTTGTGATTTTTGTTTGTGTCAAAGTTTGATTTTCTGCTAGTTGGGTTGCATTTGGTGCTGACCTTTTGAAATTGAAATATAATGCATGTATTTGAGGAGGGATTTGTTTGCACTTGGTGTAAAATTTGGTGTGAGATGAATATTGTAGGATTAATTCTTTTGCTGATCATACTGTTGAATTAATTACCTTTGCCTCTGTTTAATGCGTGCCAAATTTTATGCTAATTGGGTTTCAAGAATCATTGTCTTCGGACCGTATTATTACCGATGGACTAAATACTCTTACACTTGGTGTAAGAGTGTGGTGATTCACAAGAAGCGTAGAGGCTATTCATATTATTTATGTAAATTAGTTTATGTCAACCTCTGGTGGAATGTGTTATGTTTGGGGATTGTTTTGTGCACTATTAGCAACTTTTTTTTGGTTGATGTTTGAAGTTTGCTATTCTAAGATTTGTAAAGACCTAGACTGCTTTTCCTCCTTTGTCTTCATATGTGCGACGATTAATTCGCTTAAATATATATATGATTGCTTCTATTAGTAAAAATTGTAGCCTGTTATTTACTATGTGTACTTCATTGTAGGTTTTCATCTGAAGAAGTTTCCTCACAGAACCAAGTCAAGGCATCTGTCCAGCGCAAAATTCGCCAAAGCATTGCGGATGAGGTCATATTGTTATTGTTCTGGTTTCTTTATTCTGCTTCTAATAATTTAACAGTCGGATTCTATTTTTCACTTGATATCTTTATTCAATAAAAATTTGCATTTCAAGTGCAGTACCCAGGACTTGAGCCAGTCTTGGATGATTTGCTTCCAAAGAAGTCACCTTTAATTGTTTGTAAATGGTGTGTAACTTTGTTGCTTCTGCTTCTACAATTACTTATTAGGTCAACTGTTCTTTTTGTGATATTAGTTTCCGGTGCATCTGCAGTATGTTTCTTAACATTCTTCCCCTATTCCTTGCAGTCAAAATCATCTGAATCTGGTTCTAGTGAATAACGTTCCATTGTTTTTTAATATTCGTGATGGACCTTACATGCCTACCCTACGACTCCTCCATCAATGTAAGCTATTGCTTTATCAACAATATTTGCTATCTCATAATTGCATTTTTTTTCAATATTAATCATTCTATTATTCATTGAATGTTTTTAATTCAGTAACATGATGGTTCTGATTCTTATATGTTTGGAGGAAATTCTTCGTGAATGACAAGGAGGAACATGTAAATGATTTTCTACTTGCTGCTATCTCCATATGTACACAAAACAATTTTAATGTATGTACAAATTTTGGAAATTGATGAAAAGTAGAAACTGCTATGAACAAATTTATTGATAATCATGTTTATGGTTCTCAGATAAGCATATTGGTGTATAATTTGCCTTTTAGTTTGTTCTAGATATGTTAGACAACAAGATAACTGTTAACTTTGCCTTTTTGGTAGTTCTCGAATTGTTAGACAAAAAGATTAGCTAGATTGTGAAATCGTTGTATCTGGGTCCTCAGCTGAGTCATCCACTGTGTATCCTCATGAAAGGTATCCATAAGCCTTTTGGATTTAAATTCAAAGTTGCTAAGCATATTATTTTTACTTTGCTTGGAAGGAGAGAAATAAGAGGGAAGGAATTAGGGTAGAAAGAAAAAAAAAATAGAGGGGAAACCAATACTGCTGTTTTGGCAGGATATATTTGTAGGAAGGGGCAAGGATGTGGCAACTGTCCAATCCACTAATTCTACGTTTCTGTAGATTGGAGGAAGAGGGATGTAATCTACTAGGCAACTGAGCAAAGATAGTCAATCTATTTTTTTTTACTTGTCTTGACGAAGTTTAACATATAATGTTTAGATTTTTCTCCTGGCTGCTCATACTCAATCATACCTCTTCAGTTATGAGTTTGAACTGCATCTAAGATTTGAACTCTTTCAGACATTGTTCTTCATTGCTACTCTGTCATGTAGCATCTCTGAAAAGTTATTCTGTCTTGTGAGTTGGCCTCACTGTTATAGAAATTCAAGTTGCAGAATATTTACTGTTTTGTATTCTTGGTTTACAGATCCAAATATAATGAAAAAACTACAAGTAGACAGGGGTGCGATAAGATTTGTCCTTGCTGGTGCAAACATAATGTGTCCTGGTCTTACATCTCCTGGTGGTGCTTTGGATGAGGAAGTGGAAGCAGAAACTCCTGTGGTACATACAGTCCTTCTCTGTTTCTGGGTTTATGTTACTTTGCATTAAGTTGCACTGTTTTCTGTTCTAATATGAGAGTGGTGACATATTTTGTTTTCTTTATGATGTCCAAAATGGATACTTTCAGGCCATAATGGCCGAGGGAAAGCAGCATGCTCTTGCTATTGGATTTACAAAGATGTCAGCAAAGGACATGTAAGTTGTCAAACCTTTCATTAGCATTATTCTTTTAACTAAATGATGTGTCAAACTGGGTATTCAGATTGCCATTTTCCTTTCTTGTTACTAGAAGAATAATGAAAGCATAACATGACCTAGCCACGACTCTTGTGGAACAGCATGCGCAGGGACAAATGAATATGCCTTCGTTTTCCCTTAATTCTGGTCTGTATATTAATAGATTCAACTTATTATCTTGTCTTACAGAAAGGCAATTAACAAGGGCATTGGAGTAGACAATATGCATTATCTCAATGATGGTCTTTGGAAGGTATGTCAACACCACACTTACAGAAAGCCCTATCATACTGCAAAGATCTTAGTTTCTTCTTTTGAAATGAAAATTCCATATGATCTTTTGAGAACAAGTACGAATACTCAAGCTTTACATACTTTGTATTGCAGATGGAGCGTCTAGATTGAGGACATGCCTGGCCGCAGCTGCAGTTCCATCCATGTAACAGATAAAGAAAAAACTTGAAGTTATTTGTTTTATCTTTCTGCTGCTTTTTTTTGTTTTCCTTTTCTCTCAAACTGTTTGTATCCGGCTGAAGCAGTTAAGAACATTTCACCATATGTTGTTTCCATTTTTCCCCTTGATATAGTAGAGGATCGTTCTATCAAGTTATCGCGCAAATTTTTTTTTCTTTTTTTTTTTTTTTGGTAGCTCGGTAAGTTTTCCATTTTGTGGACAATCTAGAGATGTTATTTCATGGAATTGATGCGTTCGGTTTACTCGAAAATGGGATAATTTGATATGATAAATGTAGCATGGGAAGTGCTTCAATATAAATACTCTTTGCATATTGTTCAATGAATTTCCCAAAACATATAAGTAAAAAAATAATATAAATTTCAAGTAGTTATAAAATAGCTTATTTAACCCAATGTTTTAATAATCAAGCAAAGGTGGGACCCAACAAAGTTGCCTAGTCCCAAGTTGACCGGTTTGACCAATAGGTCAAAATAGTTGTTAAAAAGTTTAAAATTAATTTTTACAGGTTTGAAATTTAGCAAATACACCTTAAATACAAACTTACAGTAAACTGATTGGCGGCGGCGACACACCAAAATGTAATCTTAACCTTGAGCCCTTGAGCTCATTCACTATAAAATCTACTCAAGATTTGATTGAAATCGGTTCGATTTTGGCTATATCTCATTGATGTCGGTGTCGATATTCCAGGCCAGATTTCTCACCACTGTCGGCATTGACAACCTCTTCCATCACCACAAATATATTCCCCTCAACCTCTTGACTAAAACCCATTCTCATCCCCATCCCTGTTTGTCTGACCAATCGTCAGTTGTTACTGCCGTTGGTTTTTTCCAATTTCCGATCGATTCATTTACTAGAAATCACCTCAATTGCCACCATTGTACTCACCGGTACTTTGTCTTTAAAAGCCCCAACATCCTAGCCTTTAATTGTTCGCCAATTATCATTCCCAATTTTTAGGGTTTTTGGTGAATTGGGAAATAGGGTAACCCGGTCCAGTGAAAGTCATGGCTCAATTGAATCAATTTAACTAGTCGACCCAAGCCGGGTTTTAAAACACTATATTTAACCATCAATAAACTTTTCTTAACGGTATGACCTCACAATGTTTTTTACAATTAAAAATAATAAATTGCCCTAAATTATCTAATAAGTTTCTAAATAATGAAATCTGTATAAAATTTTATGTTCTAAAATACTAATAATAAATCTAATAAAATCAACAAGAAAAATTTATAAATTATAGAAATTATTAAAAAATAAAAATAAAATAACAGTTAAGCAAACCCTCAATGAAATTCAATTAATTGTGGGCTTGGCCCAATCTAAGGCCCATAAAATTGAAGATCGAAAAAGCCCAATAAAAAAGAGGAAACACACAAAACCCAGCCTATAAAATGACGCTCAAAACCCTACCTTCATTTTAGTTCTCGCACAACACAGTCTCAGCAGCCGCGCCATCTAGCAGAAGAGCTGTCGACATGGTCTCTTCATATCTCATTGTCTTTAGATTCATCTACCCAATTCACATAACCAATTAATTTAACTAACTGACTAACTATCTCCGTTGTTGTTGCTGTTTCAGGGGATCGATCTGGTCGCAGGAGGTAAGAGCAAGAAGTCCAAGAGGACTGCCCCTAAGTCCGATGATATTTATCTTAAGCTCCTCGTAAAGGTATCTCGCTTTTTCTGTACCCTTGGTTTTCTGTTTCTTTGCTTATGTTTTTACTGGCCTACTGCTGTGGGGTTTTAAATTTTTTATTTTTATTTTTTTTATTTGTGGGTTTATTGTGGTAATAGTTGTACCGATTTCTCGTAAGGAGGACAGATAGTAACTTCAATAAAGTGATATTGAAGAGGCTGTTCATGAGCAAGGTCAACAAGCCCCCACTATCTCTCTCTAGGCTCAGTCGCTTCATGAAAGGAAAGGTTGATCTCTCTCTCTCTCTCTCTCACATTTCATTTTATATGTTTTGTTTCATTGATTTTGCAATTAAAGGAACAGACCGACAAATTTCGCTTTCAAAAATGTTTAGATAGTGTGCTAAAGATTTTTTTAGAACTAG
Organism: Pistacia integerrima; assembly: GCA_026225825.1. Lineage (NCBI taxonomy): Eukaryota > Viridiplantae > Streptophyta > Magnoliopsida > Sapindales > Anacardiaceae > Pistacia > Pistacia integerrima. The sequence continues at coordinate 1,062,404 of CM047748.1, forward strand.
TTTTCAGCTTTGAAATATCTTTTTAAATAAGATTTGGAAAAGATTTATATATTCTATGCAGTTAGCATGTGTTGTGATGTGGGTTGTCTTTAGATCTTAGTAATTTTGTGAGAGTAATGCTGGGTTTTGGTTTTTGAATTGATAGGAGGGGAAGATTGCAGTTGTCGTGGGAACAGTGACCGATGACATTAGGGTTTATGAGGTGCCAGCAATGAAGGTAACTGCTCTGAGGTTTACTGAGACAGCTAGAGCAAGGATTGAGAAGGCCGGTGGAGAGTGCTTGACTTTCGACCAACTTGCTCTCAGGTGCCCATTGGGACAGAACACGGTATGTGCTGTAATATGTTTTGCGTATTTGTATTACTTGCTGACTATGTGATATAATGTCTTGATTATTGTAAGTTCCTTGTTATAGCTTTATAAATCAGTAATGTGCCCATGTGGTATAGGTGCTAGAATTAGGGAAACATTTCTTGATCAGTTGACACAGTTCATTGAATATTGCATAGCCTTGATTTGTTATCATTAACCTGTCTATTCGTTGTGCTCCAAATACTTTGAAATTGTTCCCTTTGATCTATAAGGGAAGCAAACTGTCCCGCTGTTTATTGATACTAATGTCATAGAATTTCCACTGACTTGTTATCAGTGAATTCTTTGAACTAGGGTTGTACACTAAATGATAATGCTTCCAAATTGTAGCATGTCACTTCATCATTTACTTATTTCGATCAAATCAGGGAAGCAAACCGGCTCCTTGTTTCTGTACTATTGATATTGAAAATGTACTGGCTTTCTATCAGTAAATTCTTTGAACCAGTGTTTTACGCCACATGATAATACTGTCCTTGATGTTTTTGGTTTTCCTGAATTGTGTCTTTCCCATCGAGTCTTTATTACTTTTGGAAGAGAAAGTATGTCGAAGTAGGTTGTGAGATTTTATCCTATTTCCAGAAAATATGTTGAGGTAGATTGAGAGTTCTTATTGTTTTTTTTTTTTGCATCTACAGGTGCTTCTCAGAGGTCCCAAGAATGCTCGTGAAGCAGTGAAGCACTTTGGTCCAGCTCCTGGCGTGCCACACAGCCATACCAAACCCTATGTTCGGTCTAAGGGAAGGAAGTTCGAGAGGGCTAGAGGAAGGAGAAACAGCAGGGGATTCAGAGTTTAAGTTGAACTTAGTGTTTAATTGTTTGGGAGAATTGTTATTTCTTACTGTTGCAATCAAAATTTTGCTAGACTTACATTTAGGTATTTGTGGGTGGTTCTTTACTCAACATATTCTTCCTGTTGGTTTAAGTTCTATGCTTATGGATGCCTGGTTTGAGATACGGTTTTAGTACTTTATATGAATCAGTGTTTTTTAAGTAGTAAATTGTTGGTTCTTGGACTCATTTAATATAGAATTTTATGGAGATTTTGGGTAGTGTCGCCATCATGTTTAATTTTTCAACATTCACTTAGGTAAATACATCAATTTTTGAACATGTGGAAGGCAATTTCCAAACGGGTATTGAAGATCAATCCTCAATGCGAGCTGTAATCACTAAACAGTGAAGGAAATCTACAAAAAACCAATTCTCCAATGGCACTCAAAGATGAGATACTAGACCTTTGTCACGCCCGGCCATTCTCAAAGATAATTCTGGTAGTCCCTTTTGGCAGTTTTTGAAGACCTATAAAAGGGTATTGTAAAGGACTGATTTGAGGAGGAGCAATTGCTCATTTGCTGGCCAAATAGTTGGTATTAACAATTTGTATTCAATAATTTTACCTGCAATTTTAGGGGTTCGAAACTCAATAGAAGCAACTCCTGGCCGTGGGCATCCCACGAGGATTAGTTTAACTAGATCCTAGATCCTTGTTACTTCTGCCCATTCACAAACAACATATTTCTGATAGAAAACCATTGACAAATTTCTGAAGATCAGTTAAGTAAACTCTTCTCATGTTGGACAATTCATAAAGATGAGTTAGGTCGACCCTTAACAATTGGCTCAGGTTTCCAGTCGATTGGACCCAAAACTATAAAAGGGTATTGTAAATTTTGGTCGTTGCTATTTTATTGCTGAGATAACAAATTTCTCAAGACAATATATCAATGTACTGCATTCGAAATTTGTGGGAACTGGATATGCGACATTTGTTGTATTCACCTCGATAATCTCTTTCTCACTGTTACATCAACAAACAAACTATTGCTATCAATACCGACAAAAGGTATTTCTTATAATTACTTTTAGGTGATTTGACGGTTCATTTGGGACTTTTAAGTGTATTATTCAAGAGGTCTTGAATTCGAATCTCCATAACTACTAATAAGAGGTAGTTACTGGAGGCTTACCTGGTTATTAACTTCAGGGCTCCAGGAGAATAATTGAGGTGCATACAAACTGATCTAAACACTCCTTGATACCAAAAAAAAAAAAAAAAAAGGTATTTCTTATTCTTATTTTCTAATTTAATTGAATTCATTATTAATAATTATTAATCCTTTACTTTCACGTTGTTTTTGATATCTTAATTCCGTTATATTATTGTTAAATTTATAAAACACTTTCTTATAAGACTTAAATTATCAAGGCAAATGGGTATTAGTAATACAATTTTCAAACTTTGGGGTTGTATTTGATAAAAAAATACAAAAGTTTCTTATCCGAATGAGAAATTTGAAGAGCTTAAGGGTAGTCTAATATTATCCCAAAGTTTTTGTTTGACCAAATAAACAGCCAGAATTTTTCCTGAAAAAGTTGATCTTGTAATCACCAAGTGTCCAAGACCCAAATAAACACTTTAATTTGTGGCAAAGCGCTTCTCTCTTGCAAGAATGGTTGAAAATGAACAGATATGCTTTTCTCACCTCTACAAATACCCTCTTGCACAAGAAAACAAAAACCATGAAATCATTTGACAATATAACTCCATCAAAACAATGAACCCTTCTTCAATATCCCACTTTGTTCTTCTTGTCATTAGCTTATTGCCATACCAAATTTTATGCCGGGATCAATCACTTGAAGGCATTGATTTGATCACCAAAACATGCGAACATACAAGGTTCAGGACTCTCTGCATAGCGGCTCTAACATCAGATACAGAGAGCAAATCAACTAATCTCCATGGTCTTGCAGAAATTTCTCTGAAAATCGCCTTGTCGAATGCTAGTGAAACACACGATTACATCTCAGAATTGGCGGGGAAAACAAAGGATAAATACATGCAACAATGTCTAGAAGATTGCTCGGAGAACTACAGGCAAGCAGCTCTGCAAATTGAAGACTCCATGAAGGCTTTGAGTTCTAAAGGTTATGAAAATGTCAAGACTTGGGTTAGTGGCGCCATGAGCAATGCAGAGTCCTGTCAAGAGGGTTTCCATGGAAAAAGAGGCTACAAATGCCCATTCAGTATGATGAACAAGTTCTTCAGCCAGCTCTGTAGCATCTCTTTATCCATCACAAATCTATTCGATTAAATGTATTGGGAAGTACCAAATTTGCTTTTGTGAAAGCAAATTTTTTTTCATCAGTTCTTGGAATTCATCCTTCAGATTAATGACACAGTTTTGTTAGGTAATATATGAAACATTCATTACAGCTAAAAATATTTACCGCATTGTAATTTTCCTATGTTAATTAAAGTCTGGCCTTTTGGGTTAAAGCAGCATTTTTTATCTTATTTTTGTACTGCAAATTTTGACAGAAAGCTAGAATCTAGATCAAGAAGTAAATAACCCAGAAAATTTTCTCGAGAAAATGTTATCCAATAACATTGGAGCACATGTCCATGTGATTTTCTTGTAAGAAAATAGTGACAAGGCTCAAGCAGAAAGGATAGAGATTTTGTTATATGCACACATAAAATCTTAAAACCATGATATGGGTTTTCAAGAAGAACTATGTGCAACATTGAAAGACAAATCTGGATAATGTTGTTAAAATGGTTTAAGAAAACAACAATCTTGTAAGAGATTGTAAGAAGAAGACCATAACTACGGAAAAAAGTTCGACTGAAATTTTGTAAGAAGAAGACTATGAAGATGGAGGCCTCTAAGATTTGAGTCTAAAACCCTAGGAAGCCAAACCCTTTTATAGAGGAATTTGAGACTATTAATAAGACTATAGTACCCTTTATTTATTCATATGACAATAATGCCCTTGTTTACTTTTTTTGTCTTCTCTTCGTAGGTATTTATCAGTAATTTAATCCAGATTTATATACCATTAAAACATTAATGAATCAATTGTATAAGAGTTGAGCCTGGACTAATATAAACCTATCATCATGTTGATCCGTTATCATAGTTTTCTGTTGATCAATTATCTTTATGTAAGTCAACTATCATAGTTTTCTATTGATCAGCTATCTTCCTATGGACCAAAAGTGTTTGGATCAACTTGAGATCGAGTAAACCCCTTAATGGCTATCCCTATTAACGCCTATAAAAGCTCGAATTCAAAAACTCATAGAACCTCTTTTTGCTTTTTAACTTTCATACTGCCAGATGGTGATTAAGATTCTTGAAAAAGTTTAATCAAGGTTGGACTTTGGAGACAATTTCATTAACCAAATATCAGATTTAAATTGCTGGGTATTGAAGGTCATAGGTACTTGTGAATCTAAAAGAAAATAAAATTTCACCAAATATCCATCATAAATAAGAAATAACTTTAAATTATTTGTTCTCATCTTGTTAAAAACAAGAACAAAACACACCACATATGACATATCCACATGAACCATCAATAAATAAAAAATCTTTAACATTAAGCACCAATGGATGATACAGTTGATCCAAAGTTCCATGAAAGTTAAGAATTGAAGGACGCACCAATGTAACACATTACAATACCTGAAACAGAAACTCTCACCCCAATTGTCGTAAAAGTTCCAGACTCTAATTTAACAAAGTTCCTAAATTTCTCATAAATCTATAAATGTGACTCCAAGCTTAATGACCTAGTCATCCGGGAAGACATGATCGTTCTTCTGAGATGAACTAGCTAGCTCCTCTGTATGCTGTTGTACACTTCTTGGTTCTATAGATTTGACACACACCATTTGCTCAATCAAAGCTTGCATTCAAGAATTTCAGCAACTCGTTTCTTTTATTTTCTGCTGCTTTATCCTCCTTCGATTTATCAAGTTTTAATAGAATCTACAAGGAAAACGAATTAAAACTTCTTAATCACGGATTTCTATAAATCAAATAATACATACAATCATTCAAGACTACAATAGTGGAAAATGAACATAATTACCTTTTTTCCAGAGACAGCACTTCGACGGACTCCATCATCTTTGTCACGTCCTAAAAACTGTTGATTAAATAAAAAAGGTTAAGGCAAATGTAAAGCAACACAAACTAGGAATTTCAGATGATTAAGCACCAAAGTGAAGTTGCAATAAAATACCTTTGATAGCTGTACAGGGCCTCTACTTCCCTCATCCTGCTCCTTCTATATATGGCTCCCATTGCCAGCACAAACCGGACCCAGAAACAAAATCCAGGCAAGTAAATAGCACCCAGTCATCATGTCCCAGACCCCAGCTCCAATTCGAAGAGCCAATCCATAAAACAGGCAGAAAGTATCATAAGGCACCTCAAATATTAATATATCATATAGGTATATACTGTCAAACAATGTAAAAGCCATATTAAATTGCTAAATGCCTTGCACAAGCCAAGCTAAAACAGGTGAATCAAAACTGCTGGACACATGGAAAATTATTAATGATAATGCAGCAGGATGGAAACAGAAGAACACAAAATCATAAAGTAAACTACACTACTAGCACACAAAGTTCCCAAAGACAATTTCCATTCCTTTTATTCATAACAGTCAGCAAAATTTTTGTTTTGATTCATCAATCAAGAAGTCTTTTCATTCAATGATATAGAAGACACACAGATGCACAATGAGAATGGTGTTTGATAATCTGAATGAATGTAGAAGGCTAAAGAGAGTATTGGCCTACCTCTTTAACTTTATGCTTATGCCGTTTGTGGCGATGACTCTTGCTCTTGTCCTTTTCTTTAGTCTTGATGACAAAGGATAAACAAAGTGAGAAACATAGACAAGAAGTTTCAGATTGAGAACAAAAAATGGAACATCAAACAACTACCTTCTTTGGTCTGTCACTCTTCTTATGCCTCTTTGCGTGACTTTCATGCTCACTATCAGAACTATCACTCCTAAAACCCAAAACCAGAGATAGATGTAAAATTATAATTGAAAAGGAATTGTAAAACTCAATTTTCTACTGCTCAAAACCATTTTTTCACCAACATCAAGATCACATTTCATCACAAATGGTTAGTCATTCTACCATATCAAGACAGTGGAATACAGAAGAGGACTAGTCTTTTCCTTGATCCAAAATTGTCCATCCTTAATCAATTGTTTACAGACATCCAGTACATATGCTATAAAACTTCCCACTAATACTAAAATATGCACAGCCTAGTACCAAAAACAACAAATTGCACCCACATAATTATATGAAATCGAACTGTTCAGGACTCTTCTTATTCTAGGCACCTGAAACATAACATATATTTTCAAAACTTTCTTTCCTCTGTGTCATCTATCGCAATAACAATCCATATATCAATTCTAATAAACACAACAGAGTAAAGCCAAGCACAAATAACAATATTTAACAATATTAAAAACGTAATTTAAAAATTATGCAGAAGCCACCTAGTTCTCAAGATAAAAATTTTACACATACATGAAGTACCCTCAAGTTCTAAGCTATAGAATCACAATTTTTTAAGGCATAAAGCAAAAACACCCAGAATTTTGTTTTTAAATATCAATATTAACAACTTAATTTAGAAAGTTATGCAGAAGTCACCAATTATTTCAAGCTAAGAATTTTTTTACATCCATATAAAAAAGCCCATCAAGATCAAGCCGTAAAACCCCAATTTTTAAGCCCCAAAAAAAAAACCCAGAAAAAATAATTCACAAATACCGAACCTGGAGGAATCAGATTGGGAGGAATCAGACTCTGAAGAATAATTGTGGTGTCTCCGACGCCGTTTCGTGTGTGACCGGGACTTTTTACGAATCTTAGGAGACTCCCTATCTCTATCTTTTTCGCGGCGAAGATTTCGGCGGCGACGACGACGGTGGGATGAAGATGACGTATCAGAGGACGACGAACCTGAGGAGTACGAGGACACAGAAGACGATGAAGCCGCCATGTAAGAGAAATTTAGAGAAGGGTTTGGGGAAGATTTGGCAGTTTCGTTTTATAACGTGTATTAGAAACGCTGTCTAAATCCACGAGTTGTGTAAAAGCAACAACTTGAGTAGCGCATTTTACATAATCTAAAGCTTTTTTCTTTTTCTTTTTTTTTTAAATAAACGACATGTCGGTTGTTTATAGCAGGAGTGCAGGGCGAGACACTCACTGTCCTTGTCGATAAACGACATTAATTAAGAAACTGAAATATATAATAATTAAAAAAATAAATATAAATTTTTCAATTGCATTGATTCGTATAAAATATTCATTAAATAAATAAATAAAGATAATAAATTGCTCGATTATGTTACAAAATCCGATCAGTTGTCCGGCGGTGGAGCCTTAACACGTTGAACCGCCACTGCATTCCACGAAGCCTTTACACGTTGACCCGCCACTCATTCCATGGAGCCTTTGCACGTTGACCCGCCACTGCATTCCATGGAGTCTTTACACGTTGACCCGCCACTGCATTCCTTGGAGGCTTTGCACGTTGACCCGCAACTGTATTCCTTGGAGCCTTTGCACGTTGACCCACCACTGCATTCCTTGGAGACTTTACACGTTGACGCGCCACTTCATTCCATGGAGCCTCTACAGGTTGACCCCTCACCGCATAATTGTCTCCAGGTGCATCCGCCACTGCTGAAGCCGTCACTACTTTCCCGCTTAGGGGAGGACCCGCCTCTTCATTTTTTGGATCCTCTTCTTCTGAAGCCGTCGCTACTTTGCCGCTTAGGGGAGGATCCGCAGTGGTCGGTGTTGGAGCCGCTGCAAATTCCGTCTCATTTTTAGAAGAAATGGGTACATTGCTGGAAACAAAGCCAGGAATATAAGGCAGACCACTGGGTTCAATCCACAAATTTCCTTCAAAGAAATTGGCTGGTGTAAATCCTTGAGCTTCTTCCTGAGAAATGTTCTTCACTCCTTCCCATTTCACACGCCCCGTTTTGTTCGCACCAGGGCCTTGGTTATTAAACTCCGCGTAATAACATGTCTTGATTCCGAATTCGCCATCCCAGGGCAACCATCCTTCAGGTTGAATCAAATCATCGATTAAAGTCTCCATAATAATCGTTCTTGAATGGATTCTCCAAGGTCTTCCAAGATACGACTTGATTATATTCCGGACTGGATAGTACTCCGGGTCGGCGACGATTGAGCCGTTCTGGATGACGATTGCGGTCGGCTGGTGAGTCCAGTTGCGGCCCTGGGCGGTAACAATGCAACCCTGGTTGTCCATGGGTTTGCGAACGGTGAATTTACAGTTTTGGAAGACGGCAGAACCGTCACCAAAGACGAAATCGATTGTGCCTGAGATCTTGCAGTCGCGGTAGAATTGGCGCTTGGCGTGTGCATAGAGTGTGTCTTGATATCCATCCATTGAGCAGTTGTAGAAGATCGACATATCGGCTCCCACCCTCAAGGCCACTGCTTGATGTTTAATGGCTCCTGCAGAGTTCTCAAATCCAATGTTCTTCGCCATGAAATAATCCCCTAGAACAGCTGCAATATCATTCAAATCGATCATTGTTAGCCAAATTTTTAATGTTAGATGATTGTGAGCTGTTTGGTTCGGTTTATTTATCAACTAAATTTTAAATAAACTATTTTACGATATAGGAAATACGTTGCTTCTTCCATGAGCTGTACCAAACAGTCCCTGATGTCTAAGTGAATATGTAACTTACTGACTGTGGCGGTTTGCACGGTGGGTGTGCCATCGACAAAGTTCAAACTTCCGGTGATTCTGGTCTTTTCAGCACCATCTCCGACCATGATCACATGGGTGTAAGACTTATTGAGGAAGACTTTCTCTTCATAAACTCCCTCCTTGATGTATACGACAGTTCCGTTTTTGGTCTTGTCGGGAATAAAGTTTATTGCTTCATTAATGGTGGTAAAATTCCCACTTCCATCCTTGGCTACAACAATGTCAGCCTTGAGTTGAAGCGGTTCATCCAAAGCAGCAAGTCTCCGTCTTCCTTCAAGATCATCTTCAAGCCACACAGGATAATTATCGCCATGGCCAAGCGCAGGAAAGTTTGTTTCAAGGAGGCGGCGACTTCCAACGCTATCATTTGTATGACCAATGTTCAATGATCGAAAAACCGAAGACAATTTGCTCACCATAGCAATGGCATTCACACTGAGCTCAATTGAGGTCTTCAATGCCTTCTTCATTACCTCTCCGGCATTCCCAGTTGTATTTTCAAACCCATCCAGGCAAGTTTCCTGGTAAGTTATTGTGGCACTCAGCCATGTCTTCAAATTATCCATCACCTTCCCAATCCTGTTGATTCCAACCTTTTCTAACGACTGAAATGAGCGTTCGAAATCATCACTGGCGTCATCCATTAAATCTTTACAACCCTGGAGAGCTTTCTGAGCTCTGGGGTCTTTTTCAAGCTCTTTAATCGCGGTTGCACTCTTTGCAGCTTCCTCAACGCCTTGTTTCGCGACCTTGAAGGCAATTCCGATGAGTTCTTTGGGATCGGTTGTGTTGTTTCCGGTGGCGGATCTAAGGCTATCAACACATGTTTTCTGAAAATCCGTGGGTTGACAAACGGCTTTGATGGCTTTCATTTTGGCTGACACTTCAGTGCGTTCGTCAACTTCAGGTGATTTACGTCGTCCATCTTGAGAAATACCGCCATGACTGACGGCGATGGTGACGGCAACTACCATGGCAATCATGAGGACACCTGAAGTGACCATAACAGTCAGCTTCTTCTTCTTGTCTCTATCATAATCCTCATAATAAGAAGACATTGTTCACCCTAATCAATCCTAGGAAAATAAAAAAAGGATGTTAATAGTACTGCTATAAAGCTTGAATTAAGGGGCCATGGAGAGTGTTAATTTATAAGAGAAATGGTTTAAGGGTTTTAATTGTTATATAATTAGTTACAAATTTTGAGGTTAATTGAAGAAAAGAGGAGCCAATTTTCACCAAAATTAGAAAGAGTAACTGATATTAGCTAGGAAGAGCAATCTCAATCTACAACTCTGGCTCTGCCCAAAGCTTAACTAAATTTTTAATTGCCTAATTTAATTATATGAAACATGCTAAGAAAATCAGTATAGTTTTAATGTTAGAATAATTTGTTTACTTTTAATTTGGAGTAAACGACTTTTTCCTTTTTCCCCCACATACTTTTAAAATACCATTTTCCACCCAAAAAAAAAAAAAAACTTTTAATGACACTTTCCCACCGACCTCGCTAATTGCCGATTGATTCCGACATCGTTACGACTCCACACTACCATTCATTCTCTTTTATAACCATCACTCACCTAAAACCCCTTCAAACCTTACTCTTGCCAATCCCGCCAATCATCGGTAATATAGCAATTAGAGGTTGCGTAGCCAACTTCTCTCCCAAAATCCAATTTTCCTCCACCTAAAAGACTTACCGGCCTTCCCTTTTCAAAAGCCCCGATAGTACGGACTGATTTTGCTCTCTGTTAGCTGCCAAATCGGAAAGTATATTTTTTTGGGTGGGAAAGTGGTTTTTTAAAAGTCAGTGGGTGTGAAAATGTTAATAAGCTATTAGTTGAGTGGGAAAAATTCGTTAACTCTTTAATTTGTTTTGATTGAATTTTGTTTTTCTTTTATTCAACAAGGATAATGTTAAAACTAATAAATTACAATAAAATAAAAGCAGTTATAATGTTATTTAGAAAAGAAATAATTTCACATATAATCATTTTTCTTAATTTAAATTCTCAAAATTGTCGAATGATTGCTGAAAGGGAAGATTTAGCCACAAAAAGTATAGTCCAGTATACTTTAATTAGACTGAAACCATAATATTAAACGCTAGACTCGAGCTAAAATTGAGTCTAACATAGTTTAGCATTATATATTAGTAATATTGTATATCATTTGTCGCTTCATTAAGATTATAATTGGTAAGTCATTAAATTTTACGTTTGAATTTGTATTTTAAAAAAAATCTTGCACATTTTAGAAAATTGTGATATATATATATTCTTAAATGAGTATATTAATTAGTACGATTCAGATTATTGAATGGAGTAGAGACGAAGAAAATTGGTATATAAAATTAAAGTTTTAAATACAATTATTTACTTTATTTAGAAAAAAGAAAGCATATTAAAAAAATTATGAAAATGCATTTAGTTAAAATGTGTTCATTAATTTTTTAAATAAAATTCAATGGAATTAATTCAATTCAAGTCTACTCTAAATATTTTTCTTACCATTTGGTTTTATATACTGTATCTTGCTTATTAATTATTAATTAATATTGGTGTTAATATATATATCTTGCAGGATTAGGCTTAATTAATCCACATCTCATCCACAATTATATCTTTCAATAGGAGTTTAAGATAGACAATACTACACTTACAACCCCATTTCACAAACTTTCTCTTAGAGATGAAAATTATACTCGGATTTCCAGTATTAAGCCCGACCCGGCCTGCACAGGCCGAGCATTACCAGTTGTTTGCGAGGATGGACACGGGCTTGGGTATGGTTTTAGGGTTTGCCTCCAGGTATGGGTTGGGCCCAAAATAGCCATCGCAAGACCCGACTCAAGTTTTTATCATTTAAAATTAAAATTTTATTTGATTTGATTATGATTTTGAAATGCATTTATAATAATAATTAATTACAATTTTAGTCAAACCGAAGATCCCTTATCCACCATATTAATCAATGCACACAAAAAATGTGGTAATTAAGGCAAGAGATACTATCAATTAAGTTAATATAAGTGACAAAGAAAAATATATCAATGATTGACCATGAAAAAATAAATTATAAAAATTAACATGGGTCATAACTGGGAGTCACAAAAAGTCCATCGGGTCGGGCTAGGCATTACCTGACATCCCCACAACGAGCTTGACCCGGGTCCAAGCCAAGGTCATGGGGTCAAGCCTACGCCTGAGCCAAGGGGTACCCGGTCCTGGCCTAGCCCACTGTCATCTCTACTTTCTCTCACAACTTAACGTGGCAGCTCGCAATGAGTCTCGCCTACCCCACAATAGGTCTCCTCTGCCCCATTGTGAACTGTCACGTCGACGTTGTAAGAGAAAATTTGTAAGATTGGGTTGTGAATCAATCTTTATTAGTTTAAGATTTACAATATATTGTGTATCCAAATCAAAGTTCTCTCTTTCTATAATATTTTTACTATTTATTTAGTAATATATAATTAACCACACGTATATTCAATTAATATGTACGTTTACTCTCAACATTAATTTCACATGCACTATATAATTAATCACCTAATTATATGATCTCCTTCCATAATTAAAAATAAAATTCAAAACTAATTAAATACAACATCTCTTGTGATTTCATAATTTCATTCCATAATTGAAAATGTAATACTCCAATAAATATAACATCTCTTTTCATGTACATTTTCAAACTCAAATCTCCATGCCCATGGCAACCCTAATTTCTTCCAAATTACCATCCCCGTCAGAAGAAGTTGTTGATGAATCAAACCAACCCAAATCAGATTTAGATTTTAATCTCTTGTTTAACCAAAAGGTTACTGCTAATGAAGATCATTCAATTACTGGTGGTGCTGAAGAAGTTGAACTCAAACTTTTTAGCAGAAAGCAACCCAGAAAAAGAGGTTTCTCATGCAACTTCTGCAACAAATTTTTTCCTACGTCACAAGCCCTGGGAGGACATCAAAACGCGCATAAACAAGAGCGGGCAATTGCAAAACGACGTAAGGATCAGACGGAGATGGGATTGGAGACTCTAGGTCATCGTTTCTCTTATTATCCTTATAGTAATTCAAGTTTTACTCGTCATCAGATCCCTCTTTATGGATCTTACAATAATAGATCATCACCACTTGGGGTCAGTGTGCACTCTCATATGATTCGAAAGCCCGCCGTGGCTGCTTTTCCGTTGGTGTCACTCCGAGATCGGTTCGGTCATGGCGAAGGCTTGATGAATTCATCAAGGCTAGCTAATTATTATGATGACAAACTCAGGCTATTGCAGCAGGCTCACAAGAGTCCATTACAAAGTGATCGTGATCAAGATGATTCACTAGGACTGGATTTATCTCTTAAGCTTTAGATAATTGTTATAATCATGTTTTAGATTATTCCAAGTATTATGGTTATTGTTAAGGGTTAATTTCTTTGAATAATTAATTAACTCTCCCCTGTTAATTTCTTTAATATATTATGGTTAATTGGTTATCAATGTTGGATATGATTAATACTTGGCTTACGGATTATCGGTTTATGCTGATGCACTCGGGGGTCTATTATATACATATTGTAATAATGAAAAAAAAAAAAAAAAAAATCCTCTCCCCTTTTAGATGTATGGTAGACCCTTTAGCCACTAAGTTATCAATGTTGAATTTGGTTTTCCTTTTATTCAGCAAGGATAATGTTATTACTAATAAATTATAATAAAATGAAAGGAGTTATAATGTTATTTTGAAAAGAAATAATTTCATATATAATCATTTTTACTAATTTTAATTCTCAAAATTGTCAAAAGATTTCTTAAAGGGAAGATCTGGCCATAAAACAATATGACTTAATCTAATTATCTTTAATAAAAATAACCGGAATGCACTAGATTACCAAGTCTAGCATGTCTAGTATGGTCTAGTATGCTTTAATTAGACTATAAAGTCATATTGTTAAACACTAGACTCGAATAAAAATATTGAGTCTAGCATAGTCTAGCGTTATATATTAGTAATATTGTTTATCATTTGTCGTTTCATTAAGGGTATAATTGGTAATTCATTGAATTTGTACTTTAAATAAAACTTGCACATTTTAGAAAATTGGGATATATATTGAATGGAGTAGATACGAAGAAAATTGGTATATAAAATTAAAGTTTTAAATACAATTATTTACTTTATTTAGAAAAAAGAAAGTATATTAAAAAAATTATGAAAATGCATTTAGTTAAAATGTGTTCATTAGTTTTTTATATAAAATTCAATGGAATTAATTCAATTCAACACTATTTTAAATATTTCTCTTACCATTTGATTTTATATACTGTATCTTGCTTATTAATTATTAATTATTAATTAATATATATATATATATAAAGCAGGATTAGGCTTAATTAATCCACATCTCATCCAATTTATCCATTGTGAACCCTAAAAAAGCTAATGTGAGAAAAATTATTGAAAGAGAGAGCCGTCACTACTATTGTATTGTTGTAGTTTTCTGAAACTCAATAAAATTTTTCTATTTTGAATACTGGACATAGTTCCTTAAATTGGGAACAAACCAGGATAAATTGTGTGTTTTTTTTTACTTTTTTGCTTCATTAATTTGTGCGTTTTGGTCTTATTTTTCAACAATTAAATATCACTTTTATAACTTAAAATTCATTTTCACTTTACATAATGATATATAGAGTGAAAATAAAAATAATTAATAATTAATACAACAATAATACATTTTGCTAATCCAATTTATCCATGTGAACCCTCAAGCTTATTATAAAATCTGATAAAAAGAAAGTGTGTTGAATTGTATAAACGAAAAAAAAAAAAAATTATTAGTACACAAAACAATGTCCAAAAAACAAATAAAAATAATTAATAACATCATCAATAATGCCATTCATTATGCAATAAACCAGCCTCGAAAGGCACTGTTGCAGGCAACCAAGACTTTTCCATGGATGAATTTTGACACAGTGAAGTTCCTTGCAGTTTCTGTTTTATTTATCACATGGTAACCTGCCCATGTAACTCTTCCTGTTGTGTTTGATCCAGGGCCTGTGTTGTTATATTCTGCATAATATGAAGTGTTTAATGCATAATCTCCTGACCATTCTTTCCACCCAACAGGGCTCAATCAGGCTGCCGATAAACGACTGCATATAAACAGTTCTTGAATACTGCTTCCAGGGCCTTCCCAAGTAAGTTTTTACTGAATAATTACCTGGAGACTAAATCATCCGGCCGGCATTATGGTACAATTATGGATTGAAATGCCTGTGTTTTGGTTCGGATCGGTTCTACCCTGTGCAGTAATGGCATTGAATTGATTTTCCAACGGGCGTCGCGGATATAATTTGCAGTTCTGGAAGACGACAGCTGCATTACCGAAAATGAAATCAACTGTGCCATATATATCGCAGTCTCTGTAGAATTGCCTGAGGGAATGTGTGTATAAGGTGTCTTGGTAGCCTTCAAAACTGCAGCTGTAGAATGTTGACATGTCTGCCCCATTTCGGACGGCGACTGCCTGGTGCTTGATTGCCCCGGCTGTGTTCTTAAATGTTATGTTCACTGCAACAAAGCCTTGCCCAACGACAGCTGCAATTGGAATAATTTTTCTTTGTCAATTGAAGCTGGAAGAGTCGATGTAATCTATTGGGCTATATATGAAGATGGGCGAAGCCCAAATAGGGACAGACTCAGAATTTTATGACAGATAAAGTATAAAATCTGAAGTGGGTTAATCAGCCCCCACTCGCCTTCGTCCTTGAGCCCAACATCATCTTCAACCTACGAGTTTATATATATATATATATAAATAAAACATGAAATGAATCTATTTAAGCTTTGAACTTACCAAATGTTGCAGAGTTGAAGGTAGTCCACCCATCAATGACACTTTTATTGCCAGTAATCACAGTTTGGTTGATGCCATCTCCAATCATCATCACGTACTTCTTGTTCTTGGCAATGGAGACACACTCTTCGTAAACCCCAGCAACCACGTAAATCAAATAGTATCCATAACTCCTCTTAGTATTATTCGGAGCTGCAGCCACTGCATCATTAATGGTCACAAAATCTCCATATCCATATTTACTCACAACCACAGTTTTGTTCACAACAACACGGTTCTCCTCACTTTGAGACAGCTTTCTTCCACTTACAGACTCGTAAATTTCTTGATCCCTCACTGACATTCTCAAAGGCAATCCATCTTTCATATCATTCTTGAAAATGTGCTTTCTTTCAGTTAACCATCTGCCTTTCAATATTGAGCTATGAACCCAACCATGGCTGAAGAGCGCCAGAGAAATACTGTAAAATTTTGCTCCATCAACAAGAGATGGCAGAAGAGCGTTCTTCACTGTTGAAGCTGAAGCTATTTCATGAAGACTTTCTAAACAACTTTGATGGTTTGTCAAAGTGGCACTTAACAAAGTCTGAGAATCCTCAGCTTGTAGACCGTCAAGAATGTCTGAGGAATCAATAAATTGAGAAGTATACGTCAAGAAATCGATGTTAAGTGAAGCTAAAAGGCGGCAATCTTCGAGGGCGCGACGGGTGGTTGAGTAGGAAGTTGACGGGAGATTGAGAAAGGTATTCAACAAAAGAAAGAAACCTTTTTAGATTGTGACAAAGACTGGTGCATGAAAATGCGACCAAAATCAAAAATGGTGCCTGTTTTATGGTTTAAAGTTGATTTACAGAGGTCTGGATATGGCGTGAACTTGTTGCAAATGGATTCCGATGAGTCAGAGTAAGAGAAGGATGAAGAATGAGAGAACGAGGATGATGATGAAGAGGGTAACCAGCTGGACAGAGATGGAGAAATGAAGAGAATGAGAAAGAGAAAAAGGGTATGCAAATTCGATGATTTTGAAGCCATATTCATCATGAAAAAATTGACTCAGAAAATAAGTTTTGTATGTAATTAAGCCCTGTATATAAATAAACTTGTTTTGGGCACATGAAACTGATAAATTGTGATCTCATCTTGGGAAGGTTGTGTGAGAAATATTTCTCATTGAAATGGAGAAGAACGTGCTCTGCAATAAGGTTTGACTAACGAAGAATAACTTGATTGCCACCATTATTTTCACGTCTGATTTTTGCTTGGACGGCAAAATCAAACATCACATATTGCAGCCAACAACAGGGAAAGCAACTATCCATTCATGTGGGATCTTTTTCTTTGCGTTAAGTCTTAATTGGGACCGATGTATCACGTTACTTGTATACTTTATTGAATACAAATTTATTGTATACGACTAATTTTCATGATAACGTTTGATAGTTGCAACAGAATATCACGTTAGTCATATATTGTGTTCGATGAAATTGTATTGTATATGTTCTAATTTTTATTTTTTTGGGGGGAGTAATCGAGATATCTGAGCCAGTTTGTGGGCACCTTTCTTTTTGTTTTTTGGTGACCAGGGTGTTCGAGGCTCCGAAGTTAACAGTCGAATAAACCTCCAATGACTATCTTTATTAGCAATCGAGGTGAATCAAACTTAAGATCTCTTGGATAATACTCTAGAAGTCCATATTCAACTACTCAACCACTGAAGGGTAGTTTATACGGTGTTTAGTTGCAAAAAAAATGAAAAAAGACCGTATATGACAAATCACTTTAGTATTTTACTTTACTGGTTTATTTTTTCCAATGAAAAATTATTCTATACATACCATTTTTTATGATGGTGTTGAACAATTGCATAGAGACCTTTGCTCCTTTCAATATTCTGTTGCCTACAAATCTTTAAAGAACCAAATCAAGACTAGATTCTGGATTCTGATATATATAAATACAGCTTCAATAAAATCTAATAATTAAGGACGAAGATCTTTTAGAGTTAGTGGGATCCAAGTTTAATTACAGGCCCTTGTACCTAAATCAATATTGGGAAAAAGTCCTAGAATTTAAGGGCCTGAAGTAAGCAATCTGGATTTCAATACGCTTGCAATCTTTAATAAAATCTACAGAAGCATGATGATTGAGCAGAAATTTTTATGTTAAATGAATCACTTTTATTTAACCAGTAGTACTACAAACAAATAGGATACCTCTAGTCAAATATAAATACATATACATCAATACATCAATGAAGGGGCCAAAATGAATCCCCTTGTCAGGCAGGGTTGGTTTAATTGCCCAAATTTGCTTTGAACTTGATTCCGGTCGCCGGCAACCACGACATACCATCGATGAACCGGCTGGCAGTGAAGTAGTTTGCAGTGCGAGCATCTTTAATGATGTGATAACCAGGCCATTTGACCCGCCCGGATAGAGATGCACCAGGGGCCATAGTTCCTATATTCACCATACCACAATGTGTTCAAAGCAAAGTTTCCGTACCACTCAAGCCATCCTCTAGGCTGAACTAAAGCACCCATATAAGTGTTTATAAAAACTGTCCTGGAAAATGGTTTCCAGGGCCTGCCTAAATAGGTTGGTTGAGATGCCAAAATGTAGCTATCTTGTATCGAAAATCCGGTGTTCTGATTCGGGTTTTTCCTGCCCTGGGCAGTGATTGTGACCTTCTGTAATGGTAAAGGAACTCTGGAGTAAATTTTGCAGTTTTGAAGGACTGCTGCACCGTTGCCAAAAATGAAGTCAATGGTACCATAAATATCGCATTCGCGATAAAATTGTCGGAGAGAGTGAGCATAGAGAGTGTCCTGGTAGCCTTCCATGCTGCACCTGAAGAAGGCAGATTGATCAGAATCAACTCGAAGGGCCACCGCTTGATGGTGTTGGGGTCCTGCAGTGTTGCGAAATGTCATGTCTCTTGCTACAAACCCTCTGCCCGAGACAGCTACAAGCATTAAACACCAAAGCAAAATCGTTACTTACTTTACAAGTAATGGAAATAAACATAACATAACAAGATAAACTTTTGGATAGAATTACGATATCAATTTGGTAACATTATCAAACCAATACTATAGTATGAACCTTAAAAAACCCTACATAATTGACCAAAATCAAAGATATATATTTCAGAATTTAGATTTGGGTACATACCAACAGTGGCAGTCCTAAAAGTAGTCCAACCTTGCATGAAATTCCTGTTACCAGTCACCACAGTGGCTCCAATGCCATCTCCAACAAGCATAATGTTGGTTTTCTTCTTCTTCATATCTATATTCTCTTTATAAACTCCCTTCTTCACATAGATAATGTACCTCCTTTTACTATAACCTGGAGCCGCATAAATTGCCTCTGAGATTGTACGGTAGTGCCCGGTGCCATCCAATGCTACAACTGCATCAACGTGCATACCAAGTGGACTCTTATGCATAAGCTCTTGATCACCATCAGTCATCCCATTTCGGAAACTTGGAGGTTGAGCTTCCAATTCTTGTTGAATTGTTTCTTGGTGGTTTGAAAGGTAAACTGTGTAATTGAGTGTACATAGCTAACACATTGGTGATAAGTTGTGTAACTTGTTTTAGACTTCCCCTGATGAAAGTCTCAAGGCGCCGGTCTGTGCCTTCAAACCCTTCAAGGCAAGTGTCTTGGTTGCTCAATGCAGCACTCAACCAAGCTTTTAGGTTTCCTTGATAGTCAGGGCTCGTTGCACCAGCTCGGATCATTTTCATTTCAGCTAAGGACCAGGCAAGTTCGGAGACTGAGAAGTCTAGGAGTTCCTTGCAATCTTCAATGGCTAGTTGTTCGCGATAGCTGATAGACAAGGAGTTGAACTTTGTTATCATGTCGATGGTTTGTCTTGCTTCATTGAGTGAAGCTCTAAGAGCTGCATGCAGGATTGAATTTGGATGTGGGGAGCCTGTATTTTGGAGGGCTGTTTGTAGATTTGAGAGGCATGAGTCTTGGTTTTCAACATTGGTGCAAGCTAGTGTGAGCAAGGCTTGTGTTGACAGATTTTGTTGAACTGACAAGGGTGACATTTGATAAAGCTTCAAGTGAAGGTAAAAACAGGGCTAGAATCATAAAAAAATTGGCCAAGGCCATGTTTGGTTTGATGAAAGCAGAAAGGAGAAGAGAAGAGATGTTTCTGACAATTATAAAAGAGCATAGATGATATTTTTATATGTTAATGTCACGGTATGCGAGGAATGTTTGCTTGCAAAGTAAAGTGTTGCCTTTTAAGGCATAAATTCTTCTCTTCTTGTGCTGTTTTTTAAGTAAAGTTCAAGTTATGCTTGCTTTACACAGCATGGTTCAATATTCCATGCACTTTTCCAGCCATTGGTTTACAGGGTATTCCCCAAATTCGAGCATGAGGTCAATATATATTGATAAAAATTGTTAGTCCTGATTCTAAACTTAAATAGGTTGAAGTCTATAAGTCTATACTCTATAGTATGAACATGATGTGTAACTGGAAAACCCACCAAAGAAACCAAAAAGTGAATCCGGGTAACTGCCTTGTGAAGTAACCATATTGATTTCACCTCATCAAACATTAACTTTATAATATTAAGGAAAAGGTCAATTACGAGCCTCACCACTCTCAACTTCAATACATATATAACATACAGGCCATAAAGTTACCTTAAAATTCATCAAAACACACAAGTGGCATACAACAGAAACAAGGACTGCTTTATTTACTGCCAGCATAAATATGTTGTAGACTCGTAGTGTAGCAACTAATGAACCGGGAAAATTTAGATGGAACTCCTTGTCCTTAATAACTTAGATCAGTCCCATCTAATCTTGCAACCTGTAGCATGAAGGGCTTCCAATATATCTGACGAAAGCAAGAACCTGAGAGGAGCAATTAACTTGACCTTTTTCATCCGACCACAGCAGGACCATAGTGCGAGCTCAAAACCTTCCCTCGTGCAATAGTTGAGATGCACAAGCTTAGCGTCCTGCAGGCGAGTTAAATTCCCCATCACCATACACAGAGCCATGCTTGTGAGAGCACAATAGCTCAAATTTATCTGCCACCATCAATACAGCTCATAAATTAAACACTGAATACCCCAGTGTTTTCCTTTGGTAAGTAAAATCAAGCACTCCAACTAATTAATATTAATAGATATGTCTTATGAGAACAAAAAATGTTTGAAAAGCAAAATCATTTGTTTCAAAGTTTCAACAACAATTTGCCACCGACAGAAGAAATATATTTTCTTTGCTTTTATTTATCATCAAACACTTTGCTGAATAAAAAATTATACAGAAAACTCCAATTTAAACTGATGTCATACCTGTCGTAAATTCTGTGAATAAAAGGCAAGCGCCCAGAAGCCTGAATCATCAATCTTCTCACAATGCTTAAGATCCAAGTCTGCCAACTTCTTACACCCAACTGCAATCATAGTCAAACCTACACTTGTGAGGTTCATGAGCCCTCGCAGTTCCAGGTCAGAGAGTTCCTCCAGGGAGCCTAAGTACCCCATCCCTCTGTCAGTGATCTTATCACAGTATGACAAGTTGAGATTCTTCAACTCCTTGCAACCAGTAGATAAAGCAGCTAAACCATCATCTCCAATACCGGTACATCTGTGACCCAAACTATACAAATCAACAAAAATTTCCAGCTAATCATAATAATATTATCACATTAAACTTTAGGATCAAATTACCGATACAGATCCAGTTCACGAATCTTTGAACAGTTAGAGGCAATATAGAACAGTCCTTTGTCCGATATATTTGCGCAAAGTCCTAATTTCAAGCATAACAGTTTGGAACATCTGGACAGATACTCAAGTGCTGCAGACAAGAAATGCAGCAGTTTCATGATTAATTAAACTAACGACACTTGATGGATACAACCACATAAAATTATGTATATAGTTAAGCCTTACCTTTATCATTTACACCGCAACAATCTGTAAGATCAAGCTCCTTGAGGAGCAAGCAAAAAGATCCAAGCTGATAAAGACCTTTCTCTGTTATCATGTGGCACGACTCTACCTTTAGGCATACAAGACTACGACAAGAGCCTGCTATAGCAGAAATCGCAGCATCAGTAATTGAATGGCAACATGTTAGATTGATGCTTTTCAAATTAACACAGCCAGATACAAGTTGTATGATGCCCATGTTCGTCACCCCTACACATTTACTCAACCCAATTTCAACCAGAGACTTGCAATTGGTGCTAATGAAATGAAGGCCAGAGTCAGATACTTTAGCCCCATCAATTATGATTGTTTCAAGGTTCTTCAAGTCCTTCATGTTGTAGAGAACAGTCATGGAAACCTCCTATCGTAGAAGCCACAGTACAAGTTTAGTATACCCTATAAATGTTGAAAAAACTGAATACATCACTATCTAGTTAAAAAATTTACTCACCGAAAAACAGTAACCTGCCTTCAGCTGCCAAAGACCACTGTGTCTTCTAATTACAGAGATTACGCCAGATGAACTAACAGATTCACACCTCGATACATCAACCACCTAAAGCACATAAAAACTATACATGATGAGAATTTTAGTCCTTAGTTTCGCAACAACTTTTTAACTTGCATGTCATCATATTTCCCAAATCTACGCAAACAATTTACCCGTAGGGAAGGACATCCATTTCCAAGAAACTGTAATCCAATGTCATCCACTAAGGGGCACCCCACCATAGCCAAATCCTCCAGGTTAGGCAAAGTAGAAATCGAACAAAGTGAATCACTCGTTACCTGAAATAACCCTCAGAAATATGAAATTTCATTTATAAATAAATATGAGTATACTCTTACTCCAAAAGTTAGTACTACCAATAAGAACTTCAGCAAATTTGTACTTTCTCAAGCAATGTTTTCCCATCCACAAACAATATATTGGCAACTACACATAATATTTATCCATAAAACACAAACAAAACTCTGAAGATTATCCTATATCAGCATGAATATCCTCCGCTCGATTGCTAAGAACGCCAAAAATACTCAAAAGAATAACAATGTCAATTAGAAATGGAACAAATTTACCCTTCCTCAACTAATGTATCCCATGCACAAACATTTTCTTAGTAACCAAACATAGCATTTATTAATAAAACACAGACAAACCTTAAGATAGGACAAATCAAGAAACTTCAAATCCTGACACTTCTTGCACAAAAGATCAATACCCAGATCACTTATCTCCAAACACCATTTCAAGCTTAACCTCTCCAAGTTCACACACCCAATTGCTATCTTTGCCAATCCAACATCTGTCACATTCAAGCATTTGTCCATCTTCACCTCCCTCAACCCTCCGGCACAAGATAAAGCCGCGGCCTCCCGATCCCCAAACCCACAACAATATGACACGTCAACACTCTCTAAACACACACACGCCATTGCAAGCATCTCTAAACCTGTCCAAAAAAGAGAAAAAAAAACTAAACTATAACAAATGACATAACAAAAAGGGTCTCAAGAGTACAAAGTTCCAAGTTCAAACCTTTGTATCTCAACGCGGTGGCACGACGCAGGTTGAGAGACTTCAAGCTCTGAGCCCAGCTCAGTGGATTACGAGTGCGACTCAGTAACAACGAAATGGTTCCGTCGTTAACACGTGGACACACGGAGAGGTCCAGAGTTTTAACATTTGGGTATTTCTCCAAAAGCTGAAACAAGAACTCGATACGGGTGAGCCGGAGAGTTGACCGAGTAAGCGAGTCAACTCGAAGAAACTCTTTGCAAACGAGTCGCCACGTCTTGGCATCCAACCCATCGCCGATTTTGCCGCGAACTCGCACGAGTAAATCCTCCGTGAACACATCGAGTATCGACAAACCTGACATTAAACAGCTGCTTTGCGGAAATTAAGAAACTTTTCTCACTCTTTCTTAACAAAGTTTCAAACTTCTACAAATTCGACAAAATTAAGGTCTCCGGGTAATGCTTTTTCAGAGAAATCGAGGGTATTATCGTAACTTTCACGGTATTTTCTCGTTTAGCTTAGGTGGGGACGAACAGGAAGAGGAGACGGATGTAGAAGAGAGGGAGGTCGACGGGTTTGAACTGGATCCGTATTATGCTAAAACGGGTCTCTTGGATCGGGTTCATTGTGCTTTTTTTAAGTCCGATACACCGGGTTTTTGGGGAGAAGATCGGAGTATAGTTATGGGGGAGTTGCAGAGAGAGTTTTCCAAGCGATTTGTAGTTCGTTTTGTGAAGGGAAGAATTAGTGATTGGAGAAGATAAGAGCAATAATTGGGTGTGACGAGCACCAAAGTTATAAATGATGCAAAAGAGATAATTGATTGGTCTAAGATATACACTGACCACGTGAGTATCACGTGATGGTTTTTGTCAAATTGACTTTTGGAATGTGGGAAGGGTTTGATTGGCCGGTGTGTCGCGGTGTTTGAAAGAGTTTTAACATTGGACGATTTGTTGTCTCAAAAGGGCCAATGTGAAATGAAGTTAAACAATGACCAAATTACCCTTCTCCAAATTTATTCAAAAAATTTACTCTTTTTTTTCTGGTATTTTTTTTTTTTCCAAACTTTACAAATTTAAATCCAAACCCTAATCAAAAATTCAATAGTGTATTCCACTTGCGGAATGTAAAATAATCTAATCGTGTTACATTCTCATTTTCAATCTCTCATTCATTATATATATGGTTTTATACTTTGTATAATCTTGGCAGATTTTCGATTTAAACCTAAATGGAAGTTAGGTTTTTATTATATGTATTTTATAATAAGGAGAACAAAAATAGAGAGCAAGAGTGAACTATCATAATTTACTTTATATTTGTTACAGTTTTCTGATACTCAATAAAAATACTCTATTTGGATGTCAAACGTAATTCTTTTATTGGAATGAACCAAGATAAATCGTGTGTTTTCTTTATTTTTTTGTTTTGTTTTATTATTGTGTATGTTTTTACTGTGGTTTCAACAAACACATATATGGATAGCTCAGATGATTAAAGTAAATTAAAGATAGTGTGGATAGATGTATATTCTCGATTTTAATTTCTTCATTCGAATATCTGCGACTTAATTGAGTGTTCGAACACCTTAGTTACCAATATATATATATATATATATATATATATATTCAAGATTTTTTTTTCAATTTTTAAGAACTTAACTTAGCTAATAATCCCTAGAAAACCTTATAATTCTAATCCATTAAAATTAAGTAGAAATGAGTTTTTATTTTTGACAAATTAGTGAAAATGATTAATAGAATTTTAGAAAGTGATGAAAAAGGGGCATTTTGGGAAATAGAGATGAACGGAGAAATAGGATGCGAAGAGTGAGGAAGAAAGGAGAGGGTGGAGATGGGTTAAGAGGCGTAGGATGGGACACGTGGAAATATGGGTACGTGGGTACAGAAAAGTACAGAGAATCTCGTGAATTTCCAGGAAGGCAACATGACGTGGCGTGTTGTGATTGTGATTACTATATTTTGTACGGTGGTGATGGGTGGGACCTATAAACGTGCAACCACCGTACCTATCCACTAAAATACCCTTTTCTCAACTTAATTATGAGCATCCACATTCCACTCCAAGTCCAAGATGCCTTTTTCATCATCCCATTCGATTCATCACAAAGGAAATTACTAAATTACCCCTTCACTATTTTTCAATATTTTTTTTTTTTTTTTGGTTACCAAAGGTCAATTCGACTAGTCTTCTGGCCTCGAACAAGACTTTTCAAACAGGACAATAAGCCCTACGGTCTGTGATATTAGCAACTGTTATTATGATTTGAATTTGAGACCACAGGAGGAGCAAACCCTTTGACCCTAAGCCTTCACCACTCGACGAATCCATTGTTGGTTTTTGTCAATTTTTATATA
The DNA here is from genome assembly GCA_026225825.1 of Pistacia integerrima. Lineage (NCBI taxonomy): Eukaryota > Viridiplantae > Streptophyta > Magnoliopsida > Sapindales > Anacardiaceae > Pistacia > Pistacia integerrima. The sequence goes on from CM047748.1 coordinate 1,088,111, forward strand.
AGTGTATTTTACAAGTTTCATGTTACCAGGTTATAAATTTATATTGATATATGTAGTGACGTATTCAGGATTTTCAGATAGTAGGTTCAAAACATCTAAATTGATAAATTTATAATAAAATATATTCATTTTTTGGGGTTAACATGAATTTAAGTGAAGTCAAAATTATAAATTTCATAAAACATAAAGATGTTTTTATGTTTCTTTTTTAACTACGTGCCTAGATATGTAGATACGGCAAATACTATAATAAAATCTAGACCGATTTTGACTATTATATGTATTGTAATTGAATTTATCTAGCATATAGTAAAAAAATATAGTAGACCTTTGAATCGTGAACGTTATCCTCTAATCTATTAGAGTGGATTTAAAGATAAATAGGATCAATAACATAATTTAATTCTTCATGGTTGAGTTAGGTATTAGGTATTGAGTTTGTGGTTGGTAGTTGGTACACGTATTAAAAGTTTGTTGTTGGAATGGGATTTTATTTCATACACCCACTTATGGCATTTCTGAAAAATATTGAATGTGTCTAAGATTAAACGACCTCGTAAAGGGTGTATAGAATAAGCTCAATCAAATGGCCTCTCAAGTGTGGGAAAGTGAAGCATTTATTAGCCAATGGTTTTCTGGGTTCATTCATTATGTCCAATCAAAAACTATGTGCTGCTACCACTTACTGAAAAATTAGTTGAATCATACTTTTTTAACCACATTAAATGATCTATTAAATGTTCCTAAAATATGGATACATGGAATCAATTGCATACTAATGGGCCAAAAAGTCTTATATTGCAACTTGATTCGGAACTTATAAAATGTCCGTGCAAGTTTACATATACCTCAATTAGTTATCGAGAGAAAGTAACATAACAATCTATTGTCACAACTCTTCACTTAAATCATAGATACTCAGATGAAGAATCAAACCTGAAGCCGTCCACTTATCTACATTATCCTCATTTTGTCTTAACCATCTATATTTATCATACAACGTGATGTGACCCCCAAAAGAAAAATTTTTAAAATTTTTAACCCAAAAAAATCCCTTAGAAAAACTTACCAAATATCCCCCTCACCTGGCACTTGTTAACAAAAATAAAATTATAAATTATAAATTCAAAATTAAAAACTCCATTACTTTGTAAAGGTAGATTCTCAAAAGTCAAATCAACTTACTTTAAATATTTGTAAAATATAAATATAAATGTATTCATATTACTTTTTCTACAAAAGTTTTTATTAACCCCCCTAATCTTTAATTTTATTTTATATTAGTCTCGGTTCCTAGTTTCAGGTTCTGGTTCCTAACTATAGGAATCGAAACCAAAACCGAAACGAACAGTAACGGTTTCAAAAATTTAGAACCGGAACCTACCCATTGACGATTGGTTCTGGGTAGGAACTGGAATCAAACCCATGGTACCCATCGGTTCCGATTCCAACCGGTTTTTTTGAACACCCCTAGCTATAACGCAACTTGATTCGTAACTTATAAAACGTTCGAACAAGTTTACATACATCTCAACTAATCCTTAAGAGAAAGCAGCATAACAATCCATCGTCACAACCCCCTACTTAAATCATAGATACTCAGATAGATAATTGAATCTGAGACTGTCTATCTATCTATATTATCTTTAGTTTGTCTTAACCATCTATATTTATTATACAACGTGGTGTGAACAAAAGATGATTGATTGATTTTAAATTAAAAATAAATTAAAGAGTTGACTAAAAGAAGTATAATGACTGAAGTGAAGTGGCTTCCACATTAAAGAGGAGCCTTTTTTTTCTCTCTTGCTGGGGATGAGGGCATCCTTTGAATATTTTGATCCCACTAGTGTGAAGGATCTGCCATTAAATTAAGCCTCAATTAAGTGGGTTTCTGCAACTTTTGAGAAGCCCTTAATGTGCAAAGTGCACATGCCAAGGTCAAGGTTTTTTATAATAGAAAATGTGCAGGAGCATATGCAAACTAATGGGCCATTTCTGTATAAGAATATACTGATACAAAAATCATATGGAGTAAGCATCTCATGAAATGATTCCTTTCTTGTACAACTGGTCACCGCCTTCGACCAGGGAGTACCTGAAATCCGGTTGCCTGGTAATGTTGTCGACTCCACGTGCCATTACTTGGTTAGCATTCCAATACCAAGGTTGAATGTACGGTGAAGGACCGGCGGAGGTGAATGATGAAGGATGAAGGATTACAGAACCCCAGTCTCTGGCTCCGAGTTTTGCTTCCTTCAATCTTCTCCGGATCAATAAACTTCCTAAATCTTCCTTTCTTATTTCGGATACACTTCTGAGTATAGAGACGCATAAAAGAAGTACCAAAACCGCATCCTCTTCCGGCAATAGTTCTATAACCAGTAGCTTCCAATTTAATAGAGCAGTGACTCTTCCAGTCGGGTTTTCTTCTGAGAAGCGAATGAGTGTCACAAAACCCTCGTCGTCTTCCTCTTGGTCTTTACTTTGTAGACCAGTTTTCCCTTGATACTGCATTTTCCGACCTCTCAAAAGTATAAGCTGCAAATAGACGATTTTCTGCCTATCAAATTGACTGTGCATCAAAATATTCATCGTTAAAGAAAACAGGAATTACCATATTACCGATGAGTCCGGAGATGTTTGATTAAGTCAGAGTACATTTCAAGCCTGATGTTGTTGATGATGATGATGATTCCCAACTTATCATTAATTCATCTCCTGTTGAAAAATGCCATGCTGCTTGACATTGTGCTGTAGGTTCTTTTGGTGTTGCAGTTCCTACCACTTTCTCTGTACTAGATGTCAACAACAAAAAATGTTTAAAATTATGAAGTCTAAAGCCTTCGACATGACAGTAACTAAAATCCTGCAACTAAGAATGCCACACCAAACTATTTGGCCTCAGGCAAGATTCTTGTCATCTTGAAACCAGAATAGACACATAACATAAGAAACTGAAGCCTTAATGATAAAAGGCACTTATAAACCAGTAGGTAGGCTTGGGTGTCCTTAGTCCGTGTGGGACTCTAACACTCCCCTTCATGGTCACGGTCAAGCTCATATGTTGGGTCATACAAGTAGTTGCTGGCTCTAAGCTCCGGTGTGAGACTCCAACACTCTCCTATGGTCAGGGTCAAGCCCATATCACGGTCAAGCTTACTCCTCAACCTGTTGGTCAAGCACTCAGCTAACTGGGACCTAGCTCTAATGCTATGATAGAATTTGAGGTGGGTCTGTTTTTCACCTTATAAAGCCTTATTGAATGGGAGGATTACCCCCTCTTATCAACCAAAGACTTGAATGTGCCTTAGTTTGTGTGAGGGACTCCAACACTTAAATCTAAAACTTTTCCTACATTTTAATAGGATCCAAACACTTTCAGTGAAATTCCTTAACAAAAATATTTTCTATACAACATACCAGGTGCTTTACCGATGGAACCGGCAACATAAGACCAAGAACCTTCACTTATCTCTATAACTCTATCCTCCCATCTCACAGCAGAAGGTTTTTCTCCTCCTCTTCTCCAAAATCCTCCTCCCACCCTGAAATTTAATTTCAAGTTTAAGTTACAGACAGAAAAGATCTTACAGTTAGAGCTTTCATAGTAATCAAAATTTAATTTCCTTCTCCTGTATATATAGTAAAGGGTCAATTGCAGGAAAATTTTACCTCATTCGAACAACAAAACATTCTCTTCCTGCATGATCAAGAACAGTACGAGACAACCAACGACCTTCTTGAGGTCGATACCCGTTTAATCTCAGGATTACATCTGATATCATAGCTCCTGAATCATCCTGTGACTCTGTCAGGCACACATTTTAGCAAGTATGGAGCTTGAACTGGAGGAGTTATCGAAACAGAAACCTGGACTTGTTCAATTTCTCTTTGTACTGTAAGTGAAGGTGCTCTCAGTAAATCATTCCAATGAAATGTTATAGCACCTTTTAATGCACTTCCCCTGAGGCAGTAGCCACCACGGTGACGAAGCTTAAGTATTAAACCTCTGCTTCCAAACTCACAGTAGAGATGCCAAGCTTTTCGCCATGAATTGTTGGAGAAACTGGATAATGATTTATCAACCTTTAGTTCCCTGTGACATCTTAACCATCCGTAGACGCATAAAATCATGTCTTATATTCTCTTGTGTTGCCTTTATTTGAGACTTGAGCTTTAGAAACACACAGACCTGCAATGTAGAAACCAAAATCAATTCTCTCACGAACAGATTGGCTCCAACTAAGGGTTGCTTTAATGTCAAAAACTGGAGCTATCTTTCGGTGGTTCAAATTCTTATATTTTCAGATCCTATTAGAGGATAAAGCTTTGATGAAAAATTTTACAAGAGTACTGGACTTGCCTCAAGTAGGAACCTAGGCACCAGGGATTTGTATTTGCTATTGACATCCGTTTCTGATACATTCCCAGTAAACTGGAGGCTTCACTGAGGCTGTACCATCCAATTCCAAGGCTAGCCCACCTCCGGCTTTCTCATAAGGCTGATCAAAAGTTCTCTCCCAAAGTTTCTTAGTTTCTTCCACCTCTTTTGGCTTCACAGTATCCCACACTCCCGCCACCTTCTTCCCCATCTCATCCCACATGTCCTTCAAGTCCTCCGCATACACTGTGGGGTAGCTCTGATTGATTCATTAAGGAAAAAAATAATTGATCAGAATAATCAAACCAAAAAATACAATACAAAGCTCCAAAAAGAAGAAGAAAAGAAAAGAAAAAAGAGTTTATAAAAGCCAATAATGGCGAAGAAATTCAACCAACCAGATGGGTGATCCACATGAGCTGAATATCAAAAGCAGGAACAAAACAAGAACATTCATCAGTGAACTTGTCCAACATGAACAAAAAGCCTTTGTAGCGTTGTCTGGCTGCTATCAAGTACACAATCTCACACATGTATGGCTCAGAAAATTTCGAGTATAAAAATCTATGCCTTTTTCACTTCAGTCAATATATCTTCATTTACAATAACTACTGGGATTATCTGAAGAATCTGAATCCACTTCATTCTCAAAAGGCTCAGCTGGGTATCTGTTGATCCAAATTTCTTTGCATCTCATCAATGCATACTCTTCGTTTTCTTCATCGAAAATCGCTGGTTTTCCAATGAGCTTCGAGAACCTTGACTCACAGTATTGCCTGTAACTGTCCTGAGAAATAATATTGGTAACTTCTATATCATTAAATGAGTGCAAGATTGTGTTTGGTTGCTGAGAAAGTAACAAGAAAAATAAATGACAAGTGGGAATGAAATTGCTCCCTGTTTTCTTAATTACTAAACCATGCATTTGTTACTTTAAGCTTAAAATCAAACGAGTTTCTATCAAGGCTTTGATTTCGTATGAAGTTGAATATTACTGCTAATCAAGTCCGATATCCTGAAAGCTTCTATATCAACAAAGAATAAACCAACATACTTAAAGCTCTAATTAACTCTTAATTACCAGTAAGAACACTAAATAGAATACAAGTGAACAAAAGTTCAGCAACCATTAACTATAATTAACCATAAGTGATAAAAAAAATGGAGCTTTGCACTGATTTTCCCACATTTTCTTAGCAATCCAAACAGAATGTTGACAGAAAATATTAGAGTGTAGGCATCTAGCTAGCTTAACCGGATTCAAGGTGTGACAAAACCAAACCCACTCAATATCAAACGGAGGAAGAATCCTAGCAGGCGTTGACCCCACCGTTTGATCACAAATCAACGGCATCCACAGCTCATCATACCTGCAAATTCAATCCACGCATCCACTCATCACCGTCCTGATCAACTTACTTGTTCATTACACATAAAATTATAATAAAATAAAAAAAAATTCAAAACTTTATCACCTTCTAATGGCTTCAACAACGGTTGCTCTCTCATGAAGCCACTGGGACTCATTAACAGTCCTCAAGAACCCGATATTTCGCCTGGTGGCCGAGACAAGATCCACACCGATTCTGATGGTTGTTTCAACTTCCGAGATATCGCTGAGAGTTCTTGGCGTTAAGTTGTCAGAGATTTCGGTGGCAGCCGACATCATTGGACGGACCGTGAACGTGAAGTGGGTTGTGACGACCTGTTGTGTTGTGTTACATGAAATGTTTATGTTGTGTTTCGAGTTTAATTAATGATGATGTCTGAACCTGAAACAGAATTTTTGTTTGGTTCGAAGAGAATAATATCTATACGAGGAAGAAACAGCGGGTGTATAGAGCTGTTAACGTGAGAAAATCTGACCACGTGGCAAGTGGGTTTTTGTTGGGTTGTTGAAGAACAACTTGGATAATTCTTTAACTTTAATCATTTCTTTGTATTTTAATCCCATAATTTTATTATAAAGTTCTTTTAAACAGACAAAAAATTAATTATCTTGATATATTTATTTATATAAAAATAAAATAAAATAAAAAATATTTTTTTGTGCATGATATGAATAAATATTTTCTGATTTTGTAATTAAATTGACTGAATCAACATATGTGTTTTTAAATTAATCTTTACGAGAAACTAACACAGAGTTCCACCGTATCTCTCACTTAGTCTATCCACATTATTCCTATTTCATTTTAACCATTTGAGCCACAATTCGATGATTCTTTTACTAAAAACCTACAATTTTAGTTTAGGGCTTATTAGTATCTTCAAATTTTTTTAAAATTTTGGTCTTCCTTCTATGCATTATTCTTATTCTTAACATGAACCATATTTTTTTATATCAAAATTGGATACATCGCTCAAATTAAAGCTTAGAACAAATTTGAAGCCAAGAATTTACTTAGTTTGCTTGTGATCTTTGTAAAAGCTACTTAGAATCAATTCGTAAAAGTATGAGATTACTTGTTAAATGAGAAACTACAAAAAGCATGAAGCATCCTTCATTCTTCTCTTAAAAGTTATGTAGTTAAATTAAAAAATTTAAATAAAACTAAATTAAGAATCGAATCGGGTGCGTTTGTTTTAGTATTTTGGATAGTATTTTTGAAAAAGTAAGAATTTGGTGGTAATAACGAGGTAAGATTTAAAAATTAACAAAAACATTCCCTATATTTATTAATTTGCTAAACAACCCTGTAATAAAAACATTAAAAATTACAAAAACAACCCCACCCATCCATTAAATACCGGCAACTAGCCATCACTGTTGGAGGGTGGCCGGAATCACCATATCGGCGCACGAACCAACTAAATCTAGCTAGTCGTGCATCAAAATGACCTTTTCAGCCAAATCTACCATGGATCTGATCGCATTTGGTTGTCAACGACGACCAAAGATATGAGGGTTGTTAACGACTTGCTACGGGCAGATCTTTGGCCATACAAATCCAAGGTGGATTTGGCTGAAAAAGGTCATATCGGCGTACTACCAGTCAGATCCAACCGGTAGTACACCATTATATCAGATTCCAGAATATGGTAAATGTGGGTAGGTGGGGGTGTTTTTGTCCATTTCTAAGCTTTTTTTTTTTTTTTTTTATGTTTAGTTAAATTAACAAATTTAAGGGATTTAAAAATAATTGAATAAAATATAATAATATTTTCAAAATAAAGAAACAAATGTGTATTTTGAAAATGATAGGAATAAAATAGAGGAAAAATAAGGAAACCAACGCTGACGATATGACTCGCCTATTCAAGAACAAACGAGACATGAAAAAAAAAGATCCTAAATCATGATTAGTTTATCCAACATTATATAATCATTCACTAAATCACTTTCCAACCAAACAAAACATAATTTTATACTTAACCCTTATCTTATCCAATGTTATTTATTATATAGTTAAAGCGATAACATAATGGGTTATCACCAATTGGTTTTGATTTGATAAATAGTTTATGTTAAAATAGTCCAAGCCATGTCGTCCACTAAACACGTGGCTGAGTAGGATGTTGTCCCAAAGAAGCACTTAAAAAAGAAGCAATAGTAGTCATAATCACTTATACCAAATCATGCACTCACCAAACAAGGCCTAGGCCCACCCATGATGTGTCACCCATAGGTTTCTTCTTCTTTATTTGTTTTTGTCATTTTTTATGATTCATTCAATTTTTGGTCCTACTAGTTTGGGACCATGTGAAGAACTATATTTTATTTTATGTTTACATAAATTAAATTAAATCAATTTATATATATCTTGATTAATTAAGAAATTAACGTAACAATTCACCTTCACGATCTCTCACTTAAACAGTAAATATAATCATCTAGGTTACTTACGAATGGGTAACATTTTGGTATTAAAAATAAGATAAAGAGACAATTAAGTAAATATTTAGGAGGGTCGAGATAAAAAATCGTGAATTAAATATTCAAAACTTTTGACTATCTTGAAATCTAAAGATCTCTTGGGAGATCTATGATGATGTCCCATGATTTAATATGTAGTCTCCATGATCTAGAGGATATTATTAATAACCCCTTTTTACAAGATGATAATTCTTTATTAATTTGATGATAAACTTAAAAAGATTGCAAATTAGTAGGCTTGGTTTGAAGGAGTTGTGGGTTAAAGTTTTTTTTTTTTTCCTTTTTTTGTTGAGTATAGGTGTCCGAGCGTATTTTAACTAATCTTTCGAAACCTCAAAGTTAACGAACAAATAAATCTTTTTAGTGATCACTCAAACTCAAGAAACATAAACACTTTTACTCTTTTACTATTAGAGCATTTGGTAAGCTATGGATTACAGGGTGGTTGTCAATAATTTCCCCCGAAAAAAGAAGACAGACTTTATAATTATATTCTTTGATTGAGCAAGATTTCTTTATCATTTGAGGAATTTTAAAGGGAATTTCTCAATCAAGGAGCCCAAAAGACAAAAAGACAAAGCAATCCCATCTCATTTCCAGCACCTTTCTGAGAGAATATAATGCACAATACTGTTCATGCGTAAACAAAGTGATCATTCCTTTTGCTCATGTTCCAGAAATCTGAAAGATACACCGTATAGAACAATCTGGGAAAATAGTTTAAGATGGTAGCACAGAACATTACAGACAAAATTCTTTCATTGACTTCAACTTCTGCTAAGTGGATTCATTCATGAACAAGGCATTTTTACATTCATAAAAAACGATTCAAACGTGTCTGATACACAGTGATTCCAGGGAGTAGGTGGACTATCAGAACTTTCTTTGATGGCATACTTTGTCTGCATTGTGGCTCACATAAAACATCATTATAGTTTATCTTTGACAAAATTTCATTCCATGGCCAACAACATTGACAAAAAGTTACATTTGATTGATACAAGCTGTGTTTTACTAAAGAATGTACAACTTTGATATGTAAATAGTAAATGAGAAGCTATGAAGTGTGAAAAAGCCTTCATCTTGGCATCAATGGAAGAAAAAGGTCCTAAATATTCTAAATTCCTGGAAAAAAATAGATTCAGAGAAAAGCATGAAGGAGAGAGTTAAGTTCAAATGTATGTCAGTTGACGATACTCATTAGCCAATCAAATCTTTGCACAGCCGGATCAAGGATGAGTAAATTACTTCACTGTAAATTGCTTGAGATTTATAAAAATACATTCAAAAATTAAAAGCATATAAAAGGCAAAATATTTTGATGGTATTCAGCAGGCATCTGATTAATGCAGAATTGTAAAATGTCAAATAAATAACATTAGAGCCTCAGAATTGCAGAATGTCAGCCAAGGCTTAACAAGCCACTCAGTCCCGAAAGATGGTATTTTGTGAATGATATCCTCCTAGGCCACAGTTCTCAACACCAAAAAACTGAAACAGATACAAGGAAAATACTAATCTTACTACCAGCCTATATGAAAGGAGAAAACTAATACAAGAAAAGTAAAGGAAAACAAACAAACGGCCTCAGAATTGCAGAATGTCACCAAGGCTAAACAAGCCATTCAGTCCCGAAAGATGGTGTATTTTATGAATGATTTCCTCCTTGGCCACATTTCTTCTACACATAAAGAAAAAAAAAAAAAAAAAAAATTGCAGAGAAAATGTTTGTCTCATGGCCAGTCCCAAATGGTAAAGGCAACAACGCTGCTCCACAAGGCGATGGAATATGAGACCACCCATCAACGGAGGAGCTCCCCATTGGGAGGACCATCAACGTCAATGGACATTTATCTGTGACGTTTACTTTGGAATGTACATACATAACTGGTTTGCCCCAATAAAGTAAAGGATTTGAGTAATCCCCCGTCACAAAAATACAAAATAGAAATCATCATCACAACTAAACATATAACAGAAATTACATAACTAGAACATTAAATATCACATTAAAGAATATGTAAAATCTATTCTTCTATGATGGTATAACAAATGTATGTCTCATGGCCAGTCCCAAATGGTAAAAGCAGCAACGCCACTCCACAAGGCGATGGAATATGAGACCTGCCCACAGATGGAGGAGCTCCTATTGAGGAGGACCATCAACATCCAGGGCATTTATTTATGACGGTTACTTAGGAATCTACAAACATAACTGGTTCGCCCCAGTCAAGTATTGGACTTCTATAGAAATCCCCGTCTCATTACCCAAAAATTATTTATTAAACAGCTTACAGTAATCAACAAGTACTAAGCAATCAACATAAACTAAACATTCATAATCAGAAATTCAATCACAATGTGACACTAGTAAACTTAATTGTGTACTAAAACTAAGATGTTATAAACATACCATTAAGTGTATCATGTGTATGCGTGAATACAGGAATAACCCCAACAACGCCTCAGAGTGCTTTCCACAACTACGCAACAAATTTAATCAATAGTAACACCTCCATTACAAAATGTTGTCTTACATAATCTTAGACAAAACTCAAAAACAAAAGGGAAGAATAGTTCCCTCAGAAAATAACAAAAGAAGTATTCTGTCATCTAATTATCAGAATTAGCATGGTCAGTAATGAAACATCACTGGGAACAGTCCCTCTCAACAACATAAGCACATAAATCTTCACAACAAATAGAAAAATCAATTCTTTTCACACTCAATTACAAACAAAACCATGTAACAACCTACATTCAATTTTTCAGATTCTGTTCACATTGTGCAACAACATACCTATAACACAAAATAAAACCAAACTAAGAAACAAGCTCAATTGTTAGCAAACAAAAGGCAACTTTTTTTCAAGATTTCAAATAAGCCCGTGAAGGAACATTCAAACCATCCAAGTTCCCTCAGAAACAGTAAAGCTTTCAGTCATAAAAAAATCAGATATACATTAGCATGATTATTTTGAACCATCACAGGGAACAAATATGAAACAAACCCCAGAGGAAGAAATAAAAAATAAAAAATACCCAGATACAGAAACACATCAAATCATATAATAACAAAAAATTAAAAGCACAAACAGTTCATGAAAATGGTAAAAAAAAAAATATATGTTGCTCAGATAAATGTTGGAAAGAGTCTATTCCCTGACCTTCGACTAACAAAGGCCTCATAATGAGCTGGGATTATGCATTTATCATCATTGATATAAT